>OY744525.1:116270505-116393005 GCA_963556195.1 Sepiola atlantica | reverse complement strand
AAATTCAAAAAAACCCTTTAAAATGACCATTGTATTGAGGCATAGCCTTTACAAAGTACTGGCATTCCATGATAAATGCCAGTATACTGAAATCATATGCCCTTAATAGGGTGAAGATCAAAATTCATATACACTAAATGTACAAAAGCATAGAAATTCCCAAATTTTTACACTTTTATTGTGATTAAAGGTATGCGAGCACAATAGCATTATGTATTTTACTGGTCGGAATTTGTTTTCAGCGCACTTCACACATTTCTTCCACTCATGCATAGAGATTTATACTGTAGTGATGTGATAATGAAATGGTTTGGTTGATATGTAGTCATACCCTTAGCTTAGAGTTGTTACTTTTGGTAACCTCAGTAGAAGGTACACAATTACTTTCCTCACATGAGCAGATAGCTTTGCCGGGCATCGTATTTAGGCTTCTAATACTGTTATTTTGAATGTTTGTTTATTTCTAAGGCAAAGTATCATGTCAGGACTGATAATTGCTCGTTTATTTAAAAAATCTAATGAGAAAGACAGTTATGTCGGTGAGTGAGGCAATCCTGTGAGAAACCATAAGAGACTAAGAACTAATAACCAATTGGTTTCAGAAAATACTTGTGATGGTTAATATGTCAGATTTGGGATGGTGAATCTCATTTTAGGATTCTTGATAAGGTGCAGAAACGTATCTGTAATTTGATTGGCAACACTTTTTATTCTTCTCTGCACCCTCTCTCTCACAGACGTGATGTTGCTAGTCTGAGTCTTTTCTATAAATACTATCATGCCATGTGTTCTTCAAAATTGTGTGATCTATTTGCTGCGTCTTTTGTTCCAGCTCGTTGAACTCGTTGGTCTAGTGGTCTCCATCGATTCGCTGTTTTGATACCCAATTGTTATACAGCTTCATATTTCAGTAGCTTCTTTCTCAGTACTACAGGCTTGTGGAAGTCTCTTCCTGCTGACTGTTTTCCTTCTACCTATAGCCTTGATCTTTTCAAGACTAAGGCCAACAGACATCTGCTGTCTTTGCAATAATCATTATTCGTTCTTGTTAGCTCCTTACATCAAGTGACTACATGCCTTGTCTAAAGCGATTTCCATGAAAAAAATGCTGTTTTTGCTGTGTACATATATCGTTGTAAGTAGATGTGTGCGTTTACATTTGTATTTATATGCTATTGTGTATGTAAATATGTCTATATCTTTCGGTCTATCTATATGTGTGTCTGTATGTGTTCGTGTGTGCGTTTTGATGGTGTCTAGTAAGCATTCAGACACCCTCAATGTTTTATTTGCAATTTTCTTTTTTCTTCATTTTTACTAGAGATAGGGCATCCTGCCGCATGCCAGACATTTACCCACTATTCTAGAGACTCCATTTTAAACGTCCCTTACTCTTTCCATTATGTTCTCAGGTGACTATTTAAATAAGAATTCCTTGAAAATGCTTTATAACACATTTCGCAAGAATAAGGTTTCTGTTTTTTTCATTTAAGCTCAGTTAGCTTTGAAAATTAAGGGTCTAAAACAGGGGCGGGCAACCTCTGGCCCGCGAAGGCTTAGCATCCGGCCCGCCACCCTGCTATACTTTATTATTGCAATCCGGCCCGCGGACCTCGGAGTAAAACTCATATAATTTTGGGACATAGACGTAAAAGTAGGTTTCGATTAAGATTTACAGTGGGATAAAAATGTATAAATATCAGCGAGCGATGATGCATGTATATTTCATTTTTCTTTAACTATTAATTTTAAATCCTTGGCCTGAGATTAAAATAGAAAAAGAGTAAGAGAGAGGCAAAGAGGAAACGAGAGACGAGGAAAGGGCATAAAACAGAGAACTTATGTGAGGTGTGTCTAAACAAATGCTGGATCAACTTGCTACTTCCCCCATCATTATTTTTTTATGATTCCAAAATATCAGATTTGTAGAGTGGTCAATGCAATTTTTCTACAATTATTCATGTAAACAAAATATAGTAATTCTGAGATTTTGTTTATCACTCCGGCCTGCGATCTCCTTCCAAAAGTCTCATCTGGCCCTCACTCTGAAAAGGTTGCCCGCCCCTGGTCTAAAACTTGATTTCTTCATGAGATCCATAGACATCCGAGTGTCCATGTAAGGTTATTTTCTACTTCAAAACCTTGAGTAGATAAAACAGTTAAGAATAATAATTTTCCTCTACCGAGTGGACCAATTAACAATCCAGTTATAGAATTCATCTGGTCTAGTAGAGTATCCAACTTAGTGTTTTTACTTGTGCTAGCTTAACCAGGCAAAGGTGCATTATTCCTCCTATGGGCTAACATGTAGCCATTCTAAGAGGATCTTATTTTAGCTTCGAATATTATGTTATTATGAATAATTTTATCAGGATTTACTTGTTGAGCGAAGCATCCTCATGTCAGATTGTCCTGTAATGAGACCAAAGACACTTAAGTATGATCGAGTGTGCGTATGTGTCTCTTTAAAGAATAAATCACAAGAAAAAGGTTTATGTTTAATCAATTTTTTATCTATCTGTTTTTACTGGGTATTGAGTATACTACCGGATGGCAGGCATTCTCAAACCATTTCAGAAATTGAGACATCTTTTATAGGATTCTAACCGTCCATTTTAATGAAATTGTTTCAATGTATCTTGCACTTGGTTCACCGGTTATATTTGCTAGGTAGTTTTTGTCATTCTTTTATATGCTCCTATGATCAGTTGAATACTCTATTCTTTCAATTTTCTTATTTTTTTGTTTTTACTGCAAACGAGGCATTTAACCGGCCAGTATGTGTCCGCATATGTACTTTTAAAGAAAAGGTGTTTGAGAAAGCTGAGCCACACACTTCACAAAAATAAGGTTTCTCTCCAGTATGTGTCCGCACATGCCTTTTCAAAGTATCATTCACTGCAAATGATATGCCACATACTTCACAAGCAAAAGGTTTCTCTCCAGTATGTGTTCGCATATGCCTTTTCAACGTATCCTTCACTGCAAATGATATGCCACACTCGTCACAAAAATGAGGTTTCTCTCCAGTGTGAGTTCTCATGTGCTTTTTTAATGTGTCATTCAAGGAAAATGATATTCCACACACTTCACAAGAAAAAGGTTTTTCTCCAGTGTGAATTCGCATGTGCCTTTTTACATTATCATTACTTGCAAATGATATGCCACAGATTTCACAAGAATAAACTTTATGCGTCTTCATATGCACTTTTAAAACATTGTAACTTGAAAATGCTGAACAACAAACTTTGCAAGTATAACATGTATCCTCTGTATGTGTTTGCATGTGTCGCTTCAATTTATAATTTCTTCCGTATGATATATTACATACTTCACAAGTGTATGGTTTCTCGCCAGTGTGTGTTTGCATATGGTTTTTTACATGAGATTTCACAGCAAACGATATTCCGCACACTCTACAAGAATAAGGTTTCTCTCCAGTATGTGTCCGCATGTGTCTTTTTAAAGATTCATTCCTTGCAAATGATACACCACACACTTCACAAGAATAAGGTTTTTCTCCAGTGTGAACTCGCACATGCCTTTTTAATTTATCATTACTTGGAAATGATGTGCCACACACTTCACAAGAATAAGGTTTACATCCGGTGTGTGTTTGCATATGTTTTTTAAAATAAGAATTACAAGAAAATGTCAATCTACACACCTCACAAGAATAAAGTTTGTCTTCACTGTGTACTTCCATGTCTTTAGGCACATATCGAGATAAATGTTGAACACATATTATAAATTTGTTTACCTCTCATATTTATTTTAAAACCTATTTTAAAATTATGATTGAACCACTTCACTAAAATAAGGCTTTGCTCTTTTTTTATTTTAGTTCAGTTTGTTCTCAAGCTCTTTTCTGGGCTAATACTAGATTTGTTTATGAGATACATGAATAACCAAGTGTTTATATAAGGTTCTTAGCTACTTTTTAAACTCTGAGTTCGTAAAGTAGTGAAGAATAGTAATTTTCCTCCATTTAACTATGTCATAGCTTATCTTTCTTGTGTTGTTTTCTTGCTCTTGCTGGATTTGAGGACAAAAATTCATCTTGTCTGATTGGGTATAAAGCTTTATGCTGTTAATTCGGTCAGCATCACCAGGAAAAGGTGCACTATTCCTCGGATAACCCATTATAATGCCATGCCAAAGAGATCTTATCTGGTTTTCAAAACCTATCTTATTTTTAATATTTGGTGAGGGTTCACTCATAGAACAAAGTATTCTCATGTCAGGATGTCTTGACACACCTCTGTAAAGAGAGACCGAAAACTTAATGGTGATGTCTTGTAGGCTTAAAACTTTTTCCAGTGTATATAAGTATTACATGTAAATCCTTTTCTGTATATTTAGTGTTAATCACACATTTTATGTTGTTTTTCTTTATAGATCAAGATTTAAATGAACAGTTTTTTGAAAATGCTTAAGGGCATTTGTTCTCCAACATGTGTTTACATATACTTTGCTAAATGATGATTTCTTGCAAATGCTGTTCTACACATTTCACAAAAATAACTTTTAAATCAAGTATGTGTCCCTTTCTGCAAAATGTTCGTTTACATACACCACAATAATAATGCCCTCTTCACTGTGTCTTCATGTGTATTTAAATAATAAGAATAACATATCTTTCCTGCGGACTAGATGAGATCATGTTTTTTGCACTGTATCTGTTATCTGTAAATGAAGAAATATTTTAATTAAATCTTAGATTACAAAAATAACTCAGATTTATATTGAAGTGAATTAATTTAGCTATGAATATAAATCAAAAACATATAATGACTTAAAATTACGTTGAGAAAAAAGTTTGTGGGCCATGTAAAAATATGTGAATTATTATACATAAATTTATTTAAAAGTAAAAAAATGTTTGTCAAAATACTAACCATCACTGTCAACTTTGAAAAATTATTTACAGTCTTCTACAACTTTATCAAATGACTCAAATCAGCAACCCTTGAGTAAGTGCTGCATTTATCAGAGAAGACAATAGATCGAGCAACGTTTGTATTAGAAATTGAACAAATTTCGGGTATATGTTACGACGCTCAGCAGAGGCGCGAACGGGGTCCAAAAAACTAACGAGAACGGGGTTATAAAAATAAATATGCAACAAGTGAGTTTAACCTACGTCGAGAAGAGATATTTGTCTACTTACCTATGATATTTGTTTGTATTTTTACGTACTATAAATGGGTTTTTATTTGATGTAAAAAAAAAATTCTTGTTCATTTTTAACTCGTACTTTTTTCTAGACAAAATGGCGTCTTGTGCTTACTCTCCTACGAGCAAGCGCCATTTTGTATTTGCAAGTTCGTGTGACAAAACTATTGATTTCTAATAAATAGCAGTTGGAACGGTTTAAAAATACAAACAAATATCACAGGACAGTTTTAAATTAACTTTTATCGACGACAGTTACTTTTATTTGTTGTATATTTGTTTTTTTAGCGTTTTTACTCTGATGAGCCTCGTAAAAGATACCCCAAATTTCATAGCAAACGAGTTGAACCTAGCCGGCGTTGCTCGGAAGTCTTTTTGCACTCATTTTTAGATAGTTATGCAGTTTATGGACCGGACTGAAATGATAACGTTATTATTTAGAAAGACATTATTAACATGGGGAGGGGGATTTATTAAATATTCTGTACTTTTACCTACCAATTTGATAAACAAAATTTAGCGTAAATATTGAATTTAACTTGAAAATATTATCAAAAAATAGCTCGGTCCACAAACTGCAAAGTCACCCATTTTTATTACGTGCCCACCTCTTGTCTTTTCTCTTAGTTAATTTTTTGTAAGAAAATATTCACATTTTTTTAAAAGATATGGTACATTGGTTTTGCAATAAAATCTATAAGATGTCTTATAAAATGTTGAAATTTTTATCCTATAAACAGTTTTGATGTTGTTTCGTCTTAGATTAATAAATGATAGTAGGAATAGCTGGCGTCGCCCGGGAATGAATGAAAAATATGCGGTTCAATTTTATAATCTTGTTCTTTCTGGTGGTATGCAGTTTTGTATTGTCTTGTAGAAACAATGCATGTCTTCGATTAACAAGGCTTGGGTATTTTTCAACCAAGTTATAGACCTAATCAAATTGTTCAGTGTAAAGTTCAACAGTGATTAAATAGCGAAGGGGGTGTTTGGATGGAAGACTTTGAGTGACATCCTAAACGTCAGAGACGACCTAAAAGTGGAAATCAATGAAACCACATGTCTTTCGTCTCTTGTTGCCTGACAACTGAAGTAAGCGGTATATCGGTCACGTCTAATGTAGCAAGGTGTAATAAAACAAGCGATCTATTCGTTTCTCTCTCACTCTCCTTCTCTCACCATCACACATAAAAAGTCAATCTATTTTCTGTTTCTATTTTAAATAAAACTGATTATTGGCGTCTATATAGTTTTTATCAATAGTTGAAAACCACACTGAGTTTGACAGTGACGACGACAAGGGCAAAGTAAACTTGCATGTGTTTTGTCAACAACCTGGATTCACAACAAAATGCAGGTATATAAAGGATTTATACACCCATATTAAAGTGCAATGTAAGCACCCATCAATTCGGCACACATTCAAAGTGCAAGATTCCTTTGAAATTCCAACAAATTATTTTAACATGGGACATAAAAAAATTTCTTCAAGCTAATATCAATCATATTTAAAAATGCGAGCATGAAGTATATTCTTAAGATGTTAAACTTGGAAAAATACAAGGCTTTACACTATAGTAAAAAATGTTTACTTAAAATATTGCAGCAAAGAATATTTTGGTGCTTATGCAGATGAGCGGACCATTAAACAATTTTTAAAAATTATTTTTTTATAAAAACAATATAATATACTTATTCAGTGTTATCTTCTTACTCACTGTGCAAAAAAGTAGAAAAAATTATCCACTAGAACTTTAATTACAAGTATTTTTCCATTCTGTGTATCGTAACAGCGACTCGTTCACAGAGACGCCATGCTGTTTTTTATTATGATTTCGCAAGTTGATTATCTCCCCTACGAAATCTTCTTTCTTTAGAAACAAACTGAAGTCTCTGTGAACGAATCGCTGTTACGATACGCAGAATGGAAAAATACTTTTAATTAAAGTTCTAGTGGATAATTTTTTCTACTTTTTTGCACAGTGAGTAAGAAGATAACATTGAATAAGTATATAATATTGTTTTTCTAAAAAAATAATTTAAAAATTTTTTTTAATGGTCCGCTCATCTGCATAAGCACCAATATTTTAAATTAAAATATAATAATATAAAAAAATAAAACGTGAGTATTATTTTATTATAATTTACAAATAAAAATTTTATTACATTTATTGAAAGCAGAATGTATATTGGATTGAAAAAAATAAAATGCAAAAAAAAAAAAAAAACGTTCTCCGAGAAGAGTGGACTTTGAATTTTTGAAAAGATGGTTTCCCTGAAATATTAACTATTGGACACCGTATTATTATACAGTGTAACCCGGATATAATAGAGCTGTCGGGACCGGAGAATTAGTCTGTTATATCCGGGTTCCTCTTATATCCGGGTATGGTCTATTTTGTTTATGTAAGTATGGAAAAAAACACATATAACGCTTTTTACGCACAGAACACTACTTTATTTAACAGTTATAGACATAAAAAATACTTTTCAATCAGTTTTCACAAATAATTCAGTCAAACATTATTTTTTCTTAAAAAAGGCAGTCATTTTTTAGTGTACACAAATCTCTTTGTTAAACCCGGATATAAGAGAGTTGTCGGGACCGGAGACTAAGTCTCTTATATCCAGGTTCGCCTTCTAACAACAACAACAACAACAACAACAAAAGAAACCTTTTTTACGAATATTTAATGGATATGGCTGTAGTGAAAGTCATAGAAAGACTCACCAATGAGGTGAGAAAATTTAACAACGTCTTTTGACTGATTTACGAGATAACACTGTCACTCAAAACGAACTCTCTTCTATTGGGGAGGACGGGACCGGAGAAGAAGTATCTTATAGCCGGGTTTCTCTTATATCCGGGTCTCTTATATCCGGGTCTAATTTATAGACATTAACACAGGCTGTAATTTGGAACCAGAGACAATGTCTCTTATATTCGGGTTTCTCTTATATCCGGTGCTCTTATATCCGGGTTACACTGTACATTGAAAACTGAAACATATCAATAAATAATCAATATAAAATTATTGAATTTTTACAATAATACTTACTTACTTACTAGCAACTTGGTAGATTTCTATTCTCAAATGCAGAAAACGGACAAGTGAACAGAACAGTTTAGTTTAAAAAATCTATGGCACAAGGCCAGTAAATATTAAGGAATTATGTAAATTGCTAATTATAGGCACGAGCAAATTGAAAACATTTTTACCCCTCCCATCACTTAAAAATTCCCCAAAATTCCGGAAATCAAACAATTTTAATGACATTGTAAGTATTTATTAATCAACGATCAAGGAATATAATGAACCCATTAATTAAAAAAAAAATCTCAGTGAAAATGTATTATTTTGTGAAAAAACCCACCTTTACTCAAGTTACATTTTAAAGTAATAATAAAAACGCATGATTTTTGAATGAAAATAAATCACTAAAGATGTTAATAATTAAAACATTTTTTAAATATTTTTTTATATATTACGAAAAATTCCCCGAAATTCCGTGTTAATAACACCAATATAACTCGAAGAAAAATGTATTTCTCGAATTAACGATATTATCATTGAATAAAGAATTGTTTACTCAATATTTTCAACAAAAATATAATATAATTGCAAAAAATATTTTATGTAATTTTAATGATAAGAGTTTCTTGGAAAATTTAAAACGTTATATTATTATATTCCCCTTTTTTATAATCTTGAAAATAAAATAAATAAATATTTAAATTGAGAAACTGGGCCGTTCAAAAAATTAATTTAGAAAATGGGATAATTTCTACTAACGATTTACTTGAGGGTGTATGGAACCCCATTATTGCAATAAACAGGGGGTTTGCACCGCCTCATACTGCTATCAAAATAACTTTTTAAAAGCAGCGTGTGTTTATATTACAAAGAAATGTAAACCACCTCGTTTTCATTTCGTCCATTTTGCTCAAATTTTGGATAAAATTGATTGTTGATCTTGATTGTATTTCTTGTCCTGAAATAAAATTATAATTTACCTTTTAAAGTTTTGAGAATCAAATTTAAATTCAATCATTTAATCTCTGGCGGCCATATTGTTTTTCCATGCACCCAAGATTTTTACGACGTAAAAAGTTTTATTACATACAAAAACAAAGTTTTTTTTAAATACAAAATACACTTTGAGCATTTTTTATACCAAAAAATTGTTTAAAAGAAAACTAAAAGGTTAAAACTAAAATATATTGGTCGATATTTTAAGAATTTTAATATCACATTTAGAAATAAAATCTCATTGAGCCTAATGAAATATTAAATTACATTAATAAGTAGAACAATTAAGAAAATATGGTATAATAATTATACGATTTCTATAAACTATTATAAAATATCTTCTTTATAAAAGTAAAAATAAAATTATATATTATTGCGATTATGAGCTCCCATATAATATCTGAATGTCGTTAACAATTTTGTTTACATTTCATCGCTTGCCATCGCTTACAGATTGTATTATTATGCAATTTTTTAGTAAAAAGTATGTACTTTTTTTTAAATTCAGTGTCTTAAGACTTTAATTTACTAATTATCTTTGACATAGTTCGAGAAAATGTATTTATATCTCTCAGAGAGATTTTAAAAATTAATTTCTTAAAGTTTCAAATTCATTTATTTCTTGTATATTTTTAGTCGACGTGAGAACAGTTTTAATTTAAAAATTTATTTTCACGCATACAATTACATTTTTTGGTGCTTCTTGCTTAAAAGTCCGAAAAAAAGATTTCTTTGTCTTTTAATGTTTAAGAGGTAAATAAGGGGCAGTAACTCTTAATTGTAATTTTGAGCCAGACTTTATCGTTAATTTCTATCAAGCCTGATATTCTCTTCAACTGGAATCATGGATTTGAAATTGTTCCAGTTTGAAGACGTACTATATTTTACTTCAGAAAAAGTAAAACAGATAGATTTTTTGCAAGCGCATGGAATTATTTCTGGAGAAGAGACCTGTAATTGTGGGCATAACATGCGACTTGTGCCATCACGAGTGAAAACGGATGGCTTCCATTGGCGTTGTACGAGCGGATACTGTGCAAGTAAAATGTCTATTAGACGTAACAGTATATTTGATAAATCGAAATTACCGATTCGCAAAATATTGAAATTTATTTATTTATGATTAAATTTTCCATTTACGTATACTTTGTTGTTCATTTATTACTAATTAATTGAATGTGGCAGTAAATTACGTATGTAATAACAGTTGATAAGAGTTACTGCCCCTTATTTACCTCTTAAACATTAAAAGACAAAGAAATCTTTTTTTCGAACTTTTAAGCAAGAAGCACCCATTTTTTTATTTAGAGATTAACTTTAGGCTTTTATATTCTAAACACAATGAAAATTTAAATAAAAACTAATTAAAATAATTATGATAAACTCGTTACGATACCCATAGTCCGGCCATTACGATACCCAAGGTACGGCCATTTTTGCTCGTACCCATTTGTTGTCTATATGTGTGTGTTTTGGGAATCTTTTACAATAATCAGCAGAGTAAAAACGCTCAAAAAACAAATATTCAACAAATAAAAGTAACTGTAGGCGATAAAAGTTATTTTCAAACTTACCTGGGGAATCTTTTACAATAATCAGCAGAGTCGCGAACGGGGTCCAAAAAAAGAACGAGAAAGGATTTAAAAACATAAATTTGCAACTAGTAAAGTTGACCTACGTCTAGAATAGATATTTTTCTACTTACCTATGACATTTGTTTGTATTTTTACGCAATATAAATGGCTTTTTATTAGATGTTAAAAAAAATTCTTTTTTTTTTGCATCGAATTTGGCAAAAAAGAAAATTGCCGCCCGTCCACTTTATCAATACGTAGCCCCCCTTAAATCAGTCATCTTGTTTTGTGCGATGTTCATGTGCCGAATACTTTAATTTATAATAAATAGCAATTGAAACGGGTTAAAAATCTTTTTAATAGTTGGAAATGACACAGGTAATGGGAATCTTTTACAATGATCAGCAGAGTAAAAACGCTCAAAAAACCAAATATTCAACAAATAAAAGTAACTGTAGGCGATTTTTTTCTTGTTTCTTATTCTACAATCGCCAAATATTGTTCATCAGAATGTTCCTCATTCTCTCGGTGTGCTAATAAAATAAAAGTGGTGATAGTTAAGATTCAGTACTGTATTTCACTTCCGGTTGCCACTCCCCATGTTAAGAATGACTTCTCTAAATACTAACGGTATAATTTAGAAAATAAATTCTTAACGCATCAGGGGGGGGGAACTATTCTGTATTATCATCTTACAATTTAATAAGCAAAAGATACCGTAAAAGTTCAATTAAAAATGAAGCAACAACCGGAATCGTGACTATAACTTAAAATGTTTGCTGATAATATTACAGTTAATAAAAGTTTCGGTAAAGTTTGGTTCTTGTTGCTTAAAAGTACGAAAAAAATTTTTTTTGTCTTTTCCTGAAAGAGAGTTAATTAAGGGGCAGTAACTCTATTCAACTGTTGTTATTACATCGAAAGCAATTAACTGGAAATGAATTATTAATAAATGAACGTAAAAGAATACAGTAATGGAAAATTTAAGAATTTATTTGGTTTGAATTTTGTAGTGAATGAAATCACTGAACGAAATTCGGCGAGTTACGTCTAATCGACGTTATACTTGCACAGTAACCACTCGTGCAACGCCAAAGAAATCCATCTGTATTCACTGTTGATGGCACAAGTCGCATGTTATGCCCACAACTGCAGGTTTCTTCGCCAGAAATAAGCCCATGGGCTTGCAAGAAATCGATCTGTTTAGCTTTTTCAGAAGTAAAATAAAGTACGTCTTCAAACTGGAACAAGTTCAGATCCATGATCGCAATTTAATACAAAATCAAAGTTGTTAGATATTAAAGACAAAATCTGGCTCAAAATTACAATTCACAGTTACTGCCCCTTAATTAACTCTCTCTCAGGACAAAACAAAAATATTTTTCGTACTTTTAAGCAACAAGAACCTCAAGTTTTGTAGTCAAAAGTAATGTAGAGGCGATGAAAATAGCTTGATGTTTTTTTTGTTTTTTTTAATATTAAACGTGGAACCATTTCGTGTAAAAATCTACTTATTATTACTATTTTTAAGAAGTTTTAATATATTTTTCGTCTAAAAACGCAATACCGACATGAAGCATACGAAAATGTGGATTGTGAAGCATTGTGAACTGAAACGAACTCTCATAATCTACTTATTATTACTATTTTTAAGAAGTGTTAATATATTTTTCGTCTAAAAACGCAATACCGACATGAAGCATACGAAAATGTGGATTGTGAAGCATTGTGAACTGAAACGAACTCTCATAATCTACTTATTATTACTATTTTTAAGAAGTTTTAATATATTTTTCGTCTAAAACATGCAATACCGACATGAAGCATACGAAAATGTGGATTGTGAAGCATTGTGAACTGAAACGAACTTTCATAATCTACTTATTATTACTATTTTTAAGAAGTTTTAATATGTTTTTCGTCTAAAACATGCAATACCGACATGAAGCATACGAAAATGTGGATTGTGAACTGAAATGAACTCTCATAATTATGAAAAAATAATTTATTTAAGAAGTTTCTTGATTTCACAATTTGTGCTATGTCAAATAATATACAAAAAATAATACGTCTTTCACCTTTTTGGCCATCGTAAAGTGAATTATAATAAGTGCTGGTTGTGTTTCGTATTTCCATTCCATTTTTCGGTATGCCATACTTCCGGTCTGATCGCGTTCATTTTGTTGCATTTCTATGCTATTTTGTCGTGTATTTACACATTTTAAACATGTTTTACTTTAAATTATAGGTGTAACAATAAGTAGAGTTTTACTCAAAATGGTTCTTCATTTCATATTAAAAAACAACAACATGAAACCATTTTCATCGCTATACATATTTTTGGCACTTCCGCAGTTTAGCTGTCACTCACACTTTATTTGTTTTCCTTTTTTGAAGGCAGGGGCAGACAACCAACCGGAAGTAACAGAATTAGATGGGTTTTTTTTTAATCCAAAATGACAATAATAACAGCGAACAAAGTTTCTTTATTGAATATGAAAATATTTTATTCAATAATGTAAAAATTTATAAAAATAATAAATGTTTTTTTAATTTATTGTATGAATTGAAACTTTCTCAGAATCGTCACAAGTGATTTTTAAAACGAAAATTTATCATTTAAATGAATAGTCAGTCAGTGATTTTTTTTCTAAAATTTGAATTAAAACTCTCAAAATAGTCAACGGCGATCTTTAAAAAAGAAAATTTATCATTTCAAACGAAAATCCAACAAAAAGTCAACATTGTTTTGTTTTTTTATAAAACTTTGTTAAACTACCAATATCTCGCAGATTGAGGTCATTCGGATACATTTTGGGATTTAAAAAAATCAGTCTAACACTTCCGGTTGATTGGGTTGAATGAATGGAACTCTTTAATTACGCTTTGTGATGACAGTAAGTGGCAGCTAAACTGCAGAAGTGCCTATTTTTTACTACAACTACAAAACTTTAAACTAGACCCTTTCCTAAGTTTCGAAAAAGTTTTATTTCAGGTATCCATTTTTACCGGCATTTCCTTTAATCCAATCAGTTACGTCCAGATAAAAGCATAAAGTGTGATATTTGGGGGAAACGCACGAGAAACTTTTTTTATGAAATCGTAAAATAAAGAAACATATTACTTACTTTTATCTGATATTCTTTCGCTATAAATATGCGATGATTTAAAGAAATAATAATAATAAATACATAATTAGTGTCGATGTAAAGATTCAAGATGGCGATCATAAAAGCAGCTTCGCAGAAACTATGTAAAAACAAAAAAAAAGGACAGGAAATAATATAAAAAAACGACGGTGCTTTTACAGTTTAGCGGATACTTTAAATAAAACAAACTGAGGAATATCTGTTTGATGTACGTACCTGTCACGGGCTGAATATATCCTATACCAAAAAGCACGTAAATTAATAAAGTAGTTTTTATTTGATAAAAGAAAAACTAATTTCATCGAATAGCGTGGAAATACGTCCTCCATTTTACGAGTTATTCAAGTGATATTCAAGGGAGATAACCGAAATTCATAATAAGCCTTAATGCGGACGTATTTCAACGTTATTCGTTAAAATTTAATTTTCTTTTGTAAAATAAAAACAAATTGATTAATTTACGTGCTTTTTTGGTATAGGATTTATTCAACCCGTGACAGGTACGTACATAACACAGATATTCCTCAGTTTGTTTTATTCAAAGTATCCACTAAACTGTAAAAGCACAAAAACGACTTCCATGAACTTTGCCAAGTGTAGTATCTGTTCTAGGTAAACTGTGGGAAAAAAAAAGAAAGTGATACATACTTTTGGTCGAGATCAAAGTGTAGTATCTGTTCCGATGGATACTACACCCCATGGACTGGTATTGTCTTGGCCTTCGGGGCTTGATTTACGCCGGTCTATGTGTCTGTCCTGTGCAGTTCTAGGAGGTCCACCCTCACAGGCTTCGCCTCCCCTCTTTGGGGAGGAGTAAGTTTATTGCTTACTGCCTGAGGCGCCCCTACCGGGGAATGCCGACGGGGCTGCCCAGGCAATTTTTGATGGTCAGAGTGCTCACCTCTCGGGCGCTGGCTTTTCAACCCCCACTTTCCGACCCGACCTTGGATCACATCTTACTTGTGGGAGTAGGATAAAACTGGCCTTGTGCCTAACTCCTGGAGAGGAGTAAATAATACATACTGATTGCTGGTGCCGGCCTTCAAGTGTGTGTGGGGGGGACGATAAGACCAACATGAGCAGGGATAAAGAGGTGATATTTATATATGTTAAGATGGGGGTGACAGGTTGTTACAAGCCTATAAATTGAGGTTCTTCCTCACCGGGAAGGGTTAGAAGTGTTATTATGTTCTAGAGCTTGGTGGTGATCAGAATTAGTACATTATTCGATTCACTATAGACCAGACACCGGATCGTTACTCCTGCAGAGAAATCCGTTCTCTGCCCAATTACATATTGTTACCAGACCTATTGGTTGGGTCGCTAAGGGAGCAATTCCTTTTTGCAACCCACCCCCGACTGCTGCCTCGGCCCCTTTCAGGGTATTGACTTAGAATTGGATTTTTCCCTACATTTAGATTTTTTTCCTACAAAACGTTTAGGCAAAAGTTTAGGATGGGGTCCCGCAAGATAATGGGAAAAGAAAATGTGTAAAGGCGACGAAAATGGTTTGGTGTTGTTGTTTTGTTAAATACTATTTAACGAGGAGGAACGATTTCCAGTAAAAATCAATTAATTTATTATTCATGTAATGGGAAGAAAAACACGTTTGAAATGTGTAAATATGCTACAGGAATGGAGTCCGAACAGCTACCAAAATGGCCGCCACTGTCTGTTTTTTTTTTGACAAAAAATGTATTAAAACGTCGTCTTGCTACCCATTACTACGTAAATATATTGATTTTTACTTTAAATTATTTCTCATTGAATATTATTAAAAATACAACAACATAAAACTATTTTCATCGCCTATACAGAATTTTCTTTTCGGATTATGTTGCGGGACGCCATACTAAACAGTTGCTAGTGTTTAATAATTTATTGCAAAAACACAAGAATAATATTGTGAAACAAATATTTTTATAAATATTTTAATTGTTTTAAATAATTTATTTTATATAACTCACTAAAACACATGTTTTTTTCTTTTAGTGTTACCGATTCTTCATTCTAAATTTTATATCGACAACCGTCCATTTTAGAAATATGTCAGTGTGTCGGCTAATGTACTAATTTCAAAAGTTTTTTTTCCTATTCCATACGTAATACTATATTGATTTTAATGCTAATACATTCAGAATGTGTTGACATTACTCACGAGAGGTAGTACTTGTTGTTGACGCATTCAAATTTACTGTGGGTAAATTGTGGGTCAGAGTTGTCTGCCCTTTTTCTTTTTCTAGGTTATTATTATCGTAGTAGTAAAAAATAAACGCACGTCTTGCGTGGAAGCTTGCGAAAATGTGTTTGCCTTATTAATTGGAATCTGTCCTTGTATAAAGAATAACAGAATGTTGCTGAGAAAGGTACGTCCCACATTCGTGTAAGTTGGCTTTATATCGATAATAATTGTTCACAAAGGTTATGGCTCAGATGAACGCTCGATATAATAATAAAGCTACGTGTGACATTCTTTTTCGACCATCTTGAAATTCTTGTTCACAGAAAAAGTTTTGCATTGTTTTATACCTGGGACATTACGATGGAAAATAAACTTGTTAATCTTGTACCGTTGAATGGGACAAATTACTTGTGATTTGTGATTAATGAAGCTTATAACATTGTTAGAGAAATCATAAAACCGTCTGGCAGCTAGTGAGAAGGAGTGTTGAAATTACTCACTTTAGTCAGTACTTGTTGTTGACACATTCGAATTTACTGTTGGTAAATTATGAGTCAGAGTTGTCTGCCCTTTTCTTTTATTTGTTTTTGTTTTTATTGTAGTAGTAAAAAATAAATGCATGTCTCGCGTGGAAGCTTACGAAAATGTGTTTGTCTTATTAACTGGAACTCGTCGTGCTATGAATAATATTAGAATGTTGCCGAGAACAAAGGGTACGTCTCACATTCGTGTGAAGTTGGCTTTATATCGATAATAATTGTTCATAATCTTTTTTTTAAAATACCATTTCTAAGCTGCTGCATATTGTCTTTCAGCTAAAATTACATGTATTGGATGTGTTTGGAATTTAAACGTTTACCTAATATCTTGGTACTAAGATTCATCGGTAAATGATGAGATCGTCATCCTAACAGAATGCGATAAAAAAAATGTGTGTATAAACGATGCAAATGGTTTCATGTTTATGTTTTTATTTATTTTTATGTTTTAACATTATAACATGCTCAACCATTTCGAGTAAAAATATATTTAGTATTACGCATTAAATCTTTAAAAAATCTCGTTTAAAATGTCTAAATATGCTAGTACAATCGAGGTCTTTCCAAGATGGTGTCTTACTAGAACCAACAATATATGTATTATGTAAAAAGCAAACTGTGTTTACGTTACCTGAAACGAAGAAAGCACTTTCATTATCCCAGAAAGCAATTTTTATAATTTCCAGGTATAGTTTTAATAATGGCTAACTGATCCTAGAATCCGTCATATTTTTATAAATACTTTATTTTGTTAAATAAATTATTTTTATAATTAACTACAAAATTTTACGTCGTTTCATTACGCATTGTTTACGTTCCAGGTTTTTGTATTGCTCATGGAGCCATGATTTTTGTATTGTTTAAGATGAAAAAGTGTAAAAACGTGATTTTTCCCAATTACTACATAATACTAAATCAATTTTAACTCCAAAACGTTTATCATAATCTGTAAAAAATAGAGAGAGATTGTTGCTTATGCACTATTTTTATTCTAATTATTCAAGAAACTGTTTACGATGGCGATCTCAGCATTTGCCGATTCATATTCTGTCCTCAGTCAGTGGACAAAAATCCTTCTAGACTAAGGCAATTTAAATTTTTGTCCCAATCCGAAGTGCCACGTTTTGGGGTCAGCTGGATTTTTCCACCTATTAAAAACAGACTCTGCGTCTAACTTTGCCCTTGGAGGAGGAAAGTAAATAAGTACTCTCACCAAAAGTGCCGCTTATGGTATTATTTATAGTTCTGCACAAATGCTAGTTCACCCCAAAAGAGAAAAATGAGGTTCGACTATTTGTAAGCAACCTGAAAAAACTTGCCTGAAAAAAATAAATAAAACAAAAAGAAATTATTTTAGACTTTAACGTGGGTATCAGTTTCGCATATAAATTTAATGAAATGATCACCCACTTCTGGACCAGATAGCATTTTTAAGGACATAACCAATTTTTAAATTCTTTAATCCTGCCTATTTTCTTAATTTCTGGGAAATCAATAGTGCGTTTGGGGTGGGGGTAAGGTGTTCTGCTAAAAATATACATTTAATTATGTTATCCATAAAATCATTATATACTTGGGGGATAAAACTTTAACAGTCTCGTACACTATAAATTAATGTTCTGCAAAAATTTTCCGTCTTTATTTAAATTATGAGAGACATTTACAAACTACTAAACACAACAACAACATATACACACGGCTTATAGAACTCACGTAGACACAAGTTCATACTCTCTCACTGAGGCAAGCTAATATACACACATCTACACTGGCTATAGGAGCTTATCTTCACATGGACTGAGACAAACGCCTATATTTTTTTAACAAAGGTTACAAATTAAAAGGAAAACAAGACCCTTTTATAAACAACAATATATATATTTATTAAAGTGACCTACACCGTTGGGTGTAGGTTGCCGAAAGTTAAAACTGAAGGAAGTAAAAAGTAAAAAATGTTGAGCACTATATCTTTTCGTGGTGGAACTCTGCTAAGCACAGTAGGTCAGAGCTTCTCCATATTAGGAGCCATGTGGAATTACATCCAACCGTGATGAACTCGATTCTCTCTCTTTATCCGTTTATTGGGTCTAACCAAGGGGAATACGCCACCAGTATCCTTAGAAATCGGTGTCAAACTAATTTTATTCCATCCTCCCACACCTGAAAACCTATACAAAATTTTGGACCAAACTACTGTTAAAAATCAAACCAAAAACCAATTAAAAAATATTTAGAGATCATGCTGCTAAAGAACCAATAAACGAAAGGAAAAGAAAAAAACATTTTAAAACCATTTATTTTCAGGAAATGTGCTCGACTGAGCTCCAATCGTTGGTTTCTCCTCGTAAGACTTTCACAGTAAGAACTCATCTCTACCATTAAGGAAAAGAACTTTCCCTTCTTTCTCCATCTACCTAGGTGTCAAGAGGAAGTTCCGAGGCAGCGTTTCTTAGCACCCCCCGGGCTATGGAATACATTACCACAGGATTGCTCCTCTGCCGACTACAACATAGTCGTCTTTATATCCAATGTAAACTTCCCGTGAAACTTCTCGTGATGACTTAAGGGACTTACGTAATCAAACCTTAGTTAACTGTGTTAGTTAATCTTTCCATCTGATTAACCTCTATCTTCGAGTGGCTCTTGGCCTTGATAAGTGATGAGTGTAACAACTATCTTCCAGCCGTGAAAGAAAAAAGGGGTTGATTTTTCATACTGATGTTATCAATTTTATTCAATAATCACCGTGAAAACTACAACGAAAGAAATAGATAACATTAAAAGTAGGGAAGCTATAATTATTGTATTGCCTTTTTTGCTAGCAATAGTTGGAATGAGGAGGGAACGCTATTTGCCCCTTGATCCCATCTCCATTATCAAAATTATTCCACTAAGTAGCTGTTTACGTTAAATATACGATAAAAATGTATATCGTAGTAATAACAATATATAACTAGCTAAAGGTCTATTTAGTGACCATTACAATAACCAAAACGTAATTTAAAAAATTAAAAAATATTAAACTAATTAAAAAGACCAGAAAAACAACAAGAAATTCCCTTTGTTACCCCTTGCCAGACATTCCAAAGCATACTTCTTTACAAAAAATCTCAAAGACCACACCCCTTTTCACTTCTCATGTATGATGGCAAAAAAAGAGAAAAAAATCTCATTCTACTTAATCTCTAGGCGTAACCCTCCTCGTAGAAGACATACAAGACCGAGAAGATTTTGCCGACATGAAAAGAGTATAAAACACTTAGCATATTTTTGTCATCGGCAAAGAAAAAGCGTTAAAAAACGAAACATTATGGTTGAGTAACTATAAAATTGCATCCATCCTTGTATATATATATATATATATATATATATATATATATATATATATGATCAAGGTTCGTAATTTTAGGTTTCCTGTAATATTTACCATCACAGTGTGGATATGTACATTGTATTCATGAACTCTCTTTATTCCTAGCTACTGTCCAGGGGCTTCTGTAGTAGAGGTACAAGTGACAGCAGCAGCAGCAGCGGCGGCAACAGCAGCCACCATTACAATTTTGAATCTGTGCTTAATTTCTAAAATCGACACTGATTGGTGAAAGCATTTAACTTCCTTTCTGGCTTACCCAATCAGAGACCATCTTCCATGCAAGCTTATCACGTTATGAGAGATTATAAAAGAGTTAACAGAGTATGAACTTCCTCTTCCACGTTACTTGCACCAACACCAAAACTACTCTATTCGGATGCAACAAAAACCCACCCAAGGTGCTGGCTCTGGGTTCGATTTTACCAAGAAGACCCAAGAATTCAGTATGGCTACATCCGCCACACATGTGGACTTTATATAACAAGCCCACACACATAACTACATATACATTAGCCTTTTGGCTAAGATCAAAGTGTAGTATCTGTTCCGATGGATACTGCACCCCATAGACTGGTATTGTCTTGGTCTTCGGGGCTTGATTTACGCTGGTCTATGGGTCTGTTCTGTGCAGTTCTAGGAGGTCCACCCACCCAGGCTTCGCCTCCCCTTTTTAATGGCCAGAGTGCTCACCTCTCGGGCGCTGGCTTTTCAAACCCCACTTTCCCGACCCGACCTTGGGTCACATCTTACTTGTGGGAGTAAGATAAAACTGGCCTTGTGCTTAACTCCTTGAGAGGAGTAAATAAATACATGACCCGACTTCCACATCTGTGTATGGACATGCCCATTCTTCAGATATGAACTCTTTCTCTTTTATTACAAACAGGACATTGCCGGACTTTCACACCTGTGTACGGACACATGTCCTTCATATATCACCTCTTCTCTCTTCCCTAACAACGGGGCATTTATTTAATACTATGTTGATTTTCTAACCTTTTCTCTTCGTCCATACTCATAAACGTATTCATTCACTAACATTCTTCTCTTTTATTTCTCCTTTTAATTACATGTTAACGAAGACGACCTATAAAGTTGTTTTGAATATTAAAAGGACAGGTTTGTTGTTGAAAGGATCGGTTGCCTTAATGTAATGGGAGTCGGGTCAACACAAGGTGACCTCCTGCTGGCTGGCTTCTGATGAGCGATACTGAATGAGACTTTCTATACTACACTTCTATCTCTTTTAAGCTTAGTAAGACGCCCTGTAGAAAGATTTTGAAGGCAAGCTGTGCATTCTGGATGTTACTGGGGTTTAGCAGTTATAAATAATGACTTATTTTCTCTCTTGGAGAAATGTCCTTTTTATGCAATTTAGTCACACACTAACAAATCAGCTTGCAGGGTACATTGATTTCATCTATCCTCTGAAGAGAGATTACTGAAAGCAACAAAGAAAGACGTCCACTTTCGTTCTCCTGTTCCTGTCTACTGGACGTCAAATAATCGACTATCTTCGCCTGAAGATTACTGCTCACAGATTTTCGGCAACTTAACGAACTTTCTAACGTTTTCTTTTCTCACTCAGACATTGTCCAACTTTCTTCAACAATACCAAACGGTATAGGTATCTGAATAAACCCGTTTGTTGTTATAAAAAAAGTTGTTTTTCCTTCTGTGTTGTGGTTTTCGTTACTTACAAATAATATTATAGTAGTTGGTGTTAACACTCAACTAAGAACAGCCCCTATATATACACCTATTGACAATTATGAGCGTGAGGTTCTCTTTCAGTAGATCTTCATAACATCTCGTTCTTAATAACATCTCGTACGGTAATATAAGCAGGAGATTGGAATGCAGTCGTTATCAGGAGTACCAGATGATCATAACACATAGTGTTAAACCATTTTGAGAGTCTGTCACTAAGTTCGATATTGTTGACAAAATCAGGAATGAAAAACATCATGATTTAATGTAGACTTGGACTGGTAGTCTACACAGATCATAAGATTGTTTGTTTCGCGGGTAAACTTAGTCCTACATCTAGATCAGTAAGTTATTGAAGGTTTAGCATATCGTTGGTCAAAATGAAAGATTTTTTACACCATAACCTTAAAGTGGGAGCTGATCTTAGTCGTGGTTGCTCATGAATGGTGCGCATATCCCAAGCTGTATATTAGGTCCTTTGCTGTTGATTATATTCATAGACTCACAATAAAATATAGATGAGCAAGAGGGACACTAGAATCTTGATTAGATGTTGCTGTGAAGGTGGGTTATAATAATAAAGTAACGATAGTTTAGTCTGAACTGCTATATAAACGAGACGGTCGGCAGAGTAATTGACGACGTTAGATTTTTGCAATTCTTGCAGGGTGTGTCTGTAATGGAAAGGGATAGTTTGTCCCTTCCTTACATTTATCACACGAAATGAATTGAATGAACAACTGAGTAACAGGCAACAAAAAAGAGGGTTTATTGAACAGAGGGTTACCTCTACCGTTTAGTATAGGTAACAGAGAGTGAGATAGTGTCCGGTTGAGGAAAAGGAAAATATGATAGTTATCTGGGCTGCCCGTGGGGTTTCTTCAAGTGTAGATGGTAGTAGTATTTGAGTGAGACGACGGTAGCAGAAGAAAAGGCTTTTCCGGATTCCTCGTCGGTGTTCTCGGCGATGCGTCCAAGCTGTGCCGAGGGGTCGTCTCTGCGAGGCGGATTGAATGAATAAGAGGGTGATTTTTGTGTTTACACCGGCTTTTATACCAAGAAGGGCAGATAACTTTGATGTCGCTTTTCAGCGCCACCTGTCGGTGAATAAGCGACACCTAACGGCCAGCCGGTGCAGTTATGTGTGAAAGGAGGAGGTAACTGCTACATGTCAACGTTCTCCAACATACAGCCCCTGGTATTCCAAAGTGGTCACCCATCTGGTACTGACCAGGTTGTAAGCAAACGCTTGCACAAACTGGCATCCTTGGCGAATAAAAAGAAGCATGGTGGCTGTATTATATCTAGATTAAAAGCAATATTCCAAAAGAAAACAGATATGGCTGCTAGGTTGCATGCAGAGAAGCATCGACGTACTATTCATCGTGTCATATTGCTACAAAGGAAACTTTTAAAAAGCTCTTCACCAGAAAGACCGATCTGTTTATGGCTCAGTTTGAAATCAAATGTTTTATATTATAAAATTCTGTTTTCCTCAATTTTTTATTTACAAAATCCGTTCACGCTTTTAGTTAACACTGGCTAACTGGTGACCCTTCTATTCTCTCAATCTTTCATTTATTTACATTTTAACATGCATGCACGTCTTTTATGCCCATTTTTTCGCTGCGAATATCATAACATTTATAACAACATTTAATCACTTATATTAATTGTCGGTGTGGTTCTTGGTAAACTACAAAGATGCAACTGTCGTTTAAAATAACCCTAAAATAAAGAATCATAATGTGAAAAAAATCCTCTGACAATGACGTCACTTCCGGAATAAACCAGAACGATGAGTCAGCAATCTAGTTTTACAAAATGGTCACCCATTTACTAATGGCTGGGATATGCCTTGTTTAATTTTAATTTACAGTAGAACACATCGTCTTAACAACGTAATAAAAAAAAAAAATCATAAAGTGAAAAGAAATCTTCTCGAAAGACGTCACTTTTAAAAGGATAACTTTGCAATTTTAACAGTACTCGCCATTGAAAGTATGGTTTAGGAAACACGCTGGTTTATGAAGAAAATGGCTTTAATTAATTGTATGAATAAGTTTTATTAATATCACCTTATCGGAAAATATTGTAAATACATATGTAAATTTGATAATAGCAGTTATAAGTGTATATTTGTAAATATGATTTTAATTGAAGGTTAAAAGGAATGAATTATGTAAATGGCACAACCCGTCTAGTGTCTAAACGACTTTTTGTAACAATATATAAGGAAGTTGAAAAAGTATTAGTTTAAGTAAGATTTCCATTCTAATCGCAGTCTCGTCTTGAAATTTCGTTCTTCTTTGTTTATGTTATCTGATGTTATTTAATGTTATCTAATGTAAATTAATTGATTAATAGTTTCCTAATTCTAAATGTATACAAATATTATGAACGCTGACTTGAAAAGATTAATTAAATGGTAATTACTCGAGCACCCCCCTCTCTCTTTCGTTTACAAAAATTCTCCACAACGGACAAACAGACAGACAGAGAAAGTGCTCGTTATATTATTAAGGATCCATGCCACACCCTCACTATCTTGCAGTAATTTAGGAGGATCGAGCAGATGACAGATTGGTAGATACAACTCTTTTTATATTTAGATAAATCACTTCATAAGGACTGCTGGAGGTGTACTAATATAGATCTAGAAGCCCCAAGTTAATGATTAACCTCTGCTGCAGGCAGACTGTACGAAAAATGGTGGATCCATACAATGAATGACTCTACATCTTTCGTGGATAGACAAGGAAAGAGATAACCTTAGTCTTCGATGTGTTCATGTGCATACCCATGTCAAGAGTAGCCGCCTGCAGTCTATCCAGTGCAACCTGCACCTCGTCCCCAGTTGCCGAAACTCGTGACTAAGCTGTGGCAATGTAGACTTTTAAAATATCATTTTGAGTATCTGCTGATGAATTCGACCCTGTTAAAAAAATAGAAATGAAAATCCTTAATTACGGCTCTGGTTTAATGCAGTTACAGGGACTGAATTAATTAAAAGTGGTTTGAAAGAATCTCAAAGTTTTTATAATATAGTTTTAACAGATTATTGTTTGGTTGCATTTAACTAGTCATTTAACTGCTGGTTATATTCGTCGACTAATCATAAAATCTAGAGTAATATGTTTTTGTATGCGATATTTTTTGCTGTCGAGCTGAGGTTAGGGTTATGGTTCTGTTCAGTTCCAGGTCTCCTTCCCAGGCTTTACATTCTCTTTGAGAGGGTTAGTTTACGGCTAGGAAATGCCGACTGGGCTGCTCAGGCATTTTTTAGGCCAGAGTGAAGCTTATTCTAGTGCGCTGGCTCCTCAAAACAACACCTGACTTTATGTCTAACCTCCTCGAGAGGAGGTAAACAAAATACATCACTAAATTTGGGAATAAGTTTTCTTTATTAGTATTTAAACTTTATAGGAGTTCAATTAAACCAACATTTTTCTTTTGCTCAAGACTGTTTACTAAAAGTATAACACTATAATTACTGGCAGTAGTAATTTTTATTTAAAAAATACTTTGAGGTGAAATCTCGTATTTGCAGTTAGAAGAAACGTTACACCTGCATATTTGGAAGAACAGGAGTTGAAATAGTATTGAATGGTCATGTTTAATGAACTTTAAAGGTTAATTGTTAGTCTTGGCATGACACTTATAGTTCTATAGCTCGTTGGATTGGCTATGTTACATTGAGGGGTGTTTTTGTATGAGATACATTTTTGATGTGGAAAGATAGTAGCTGGCTGGAATCGAACACTGAATGATGTAAAATTTGAGTCTTTAAGCCTATCTTATATTTTAGTTAGGAAAGGAACCCAACATGTTAGTTTAATAAAGTATATTTTTATGAGAAAAATGTCTTAATCAGTTTTGTATGCGAACATGTATTCCAGCTTGCTTGTTCCTAAACTGTCGGCCACAGCACGACCGAAAAAGCTTATCGATAGATTAAGACTTTGTCTGGCGTCAGCAGAGAAGAATTGCTGACCAACTACTTACCAAAGCTTCCGACTTCTGTAGACTTTTTAAATACATGGGCGTAGAATTATAGACAGTTCAACAAGTTAGAATGCATGCTGTCCCCATGGCAAAAAAATATGTTTAGTGCTGATTAACACAAGATGCACACCTGGGTTACTTCAATGGTACATACGGCCACTTTTGGTGCCACAGTTTAAGACGATTGCATTACCACGATCAACACAATGATCAAGTTCATGAAGATTTTTTTTTAATCCATGGTACAATATGTATATGTAAGTAAAAATACTTACAACATAAACACAAAGAATAGTAAAATAACTCACATGATAACAATGAAAAAAAGTAAAATAGTTAGACATTGAAAGACATGAATATATGAATATATTTTTCTTTTTAAATTCTTTACCATTGTTTTTTGTTTTATTTTTTCATTTTATTTTATTATAATCATTATTATTATTTTATTTTATTATAATCATTATTATTATTTTATTTTATTATAATCATTAATATTATTATTATTTCATTTTATTATAATCATTATTATTATTATTATAATCATTATTATTATTATTTTCTTTTATTTTATTATAATCATTATTATTATTATTTTCTTTCATTTTATTATAATCATTATTATTATTATTTTCTTTCATTTTATTATAATCATTATTATTATTATTTCATTTTATTATAATCATTATTATTATTTCATTTTATTATAATCATTATTATTATTTCATTTTATTATTATCATAATTATTATTATTTCATTTTATTATAATCATTATTATTATTTCATTTTATTATAATCATAATTATTATTATTATTTTATTTCATTTTATTATAATCATTATTATTATTATTTCATTTTATTATAATCATTATTATTATTATATTTCATTTTATAATAATCATTATTACTTTTATTTCATTATAATCATTATTATTATTTCATTATATTATAATCATTATTATTATTATTTCATTTTATTATAATCATTATTATTATTATATTAAATTTTATTATAATCATTATTATTATTATTTCATTATAATCATTATTATTATTTAATTTTATTATAATCATTATTATTATTTAAGCTTATTATTTTATACTTATAATTATACTTACTACTACTTAAGTTACATTATGGATGGCCCTATGTCAGGTAGCAATTACATGAGCTAGTGTTAATTTTGAAATAGTCGAGCTAAGTGAAGGACGAATTGACACAAAGTTTGGGGAACAAACTAATTTGTAGGTGGAATAATAACAGAGATGATCGAGAGCGGTTATATGCAAATATGAGATTGAATAGATCAGATAAAAAAGAAATGAATTGGCGACGAATTACGTCTGGGATATCGTTGACAAAGAAACAAAGGTTTCAGAGACAGTTCCATGTGGAAGCCAAAGCGAGGTGGACGTGTAACAACAATGTTGTAATACATTAAGAAAAACACTAAAACTCCAAGCCGTCTTTTAGTCTCCTTTCTGTGCAAGGAAAAGTTTTATTCATCTACCTCCACTGATGACGATCAATCAAGGGAACAAGCGACAGAAAGCATGAGCCGAGGGGTAAAGAAGCCACGATAACGAATCACTAGGCAATCAGAACAAATACATTGATGACGGCGGTGACAATAGAAGAAGAAAACGTTACAAGGAGAAAGTATAATTTTAATGATCAATTGGGCAGCTGCGGAATAATAAAAAAAGTAGAAAACTAAGAAACAAATGTACATAATAGTTTTTAAAAGAATATCTTTTCAATTTATAAAATCGGGGGACTTATGTTTTGAGGCATGTCCGTCTGTCCGGATTTTTCTCTACAACCATCCATTGAATTTTTCTGAAATTTTGCATGAAGTTGTAACTTTGGTCAGGTTAGAAAGTGACATTCTCCGATTAAAAAAAAAATATCTGGTTAGGCCCCCAGGGGTCAAAAGCCCCCAAAATTGCAAAAAATGACCCTTTTCTCCCATAACGTTTGATCCATCCATTCAATTTTTCTGAAACTTGGCCAACATGTAGAATCAATTGTTCTGGATATGAAATGACCTCAGAAAAATTCTGGTTCGCGCTCCCAGGGGGTCAAAAATGCCCCAAATTGCCCAAATTTATTGCATTTTACACTTGCCACATCGAGTCACACACAGAGGGAGACCATGCACGCGCAGCTTGTTAATTTAGAATTTGGTTAATTGATTTATTTTGCACCAAAAAATTCTCATATTTTTGTATATTTTTCTAATAAAAATATTTTTAATAGTCAAAATTTGTCTCCATTGGTGTATGCATTTTCTATTCCTGTACCTTTTCTATTTCTGTTTCCCCTATTGTGTACCTTTATATGTTCGGTTTCATTGCTATCTGTGCTATTTGAAAGTGGATTGTGATCATCATATGCATACACTACTTCATCGTCTCGAATTGCTGTGTAAATGAGCGTTTACTATACTCTAGTTTTAATGCTAAGTTTTAACTTCGAACTTAGGTGTTTATACCTTGTGCTATTGATGAGACTTGATATTAAAATCCATATTGTCTTAGAAACGATCGTACACAAAACTGTTGTTTATGTTGAATTCTTGGAACGAATGTAAATGAACATGTCATTAATATTTTTTACCTCTGAACTAATATATATATATATTCAGAACACAAAAAAATATTAACATTTATTTTTATTTTTTTGTAAATTAAAATTACTACGGCCTTACTACTGAACTTTTTCATGATTGCATGAAAGAGAGTCATTTAATTGTATGTTTTATTTGTAGGTTGTATTTCAAAGGGAATAAGTAGAAACATACAATGGCATCAGGAGACTAATGGCATAAAGGGAGAGATTGAGACGTTAGAAGAGTATGTAACAGTTCTAAATGAAAATATGAGATTTATGAATGAACTAACATTGTGGTTATAGTACGTACCAGAATGGATGAGACGTTAGCAACATTAGCACGCATAAAATATTTTTTCACAAAGTATATTATCACCTGTTAAATACCAACATTATAAATATATCTGTAATTGATTTTCTTTTTCTTACATAAATAATAATTTTTAGATTACAATATACATATATGAAACAGTTATGTAGTGTATTTTATAACATAATTTTATTGAATGGCACCATTGAAATTGTAAAGATATTCAGCGAATATTGCCGAGCATAAACATATAAATGTTATAGATAACAAATTAAAAACACGAATTCATTCATGAAAATAAAGCACATTCACACATATATATATATATATATATATAGTTATCGACAGATAGTTTTGATGTATCTTAGCTTTTGTGTTGAAAGGCAAGCAAGTATTTTAAGCTTAGATACAAGGAGGTATTTCTTTATATGACAGGGTAATATTCATTCACCACACTATCAAGGGAAGCTTCCT
This sequence comes from Sepiola atlantica, assembly GCA_963556195.1. NCBI lineage: Eukaryota > Metazoa > Mollusca > Cephalopoda > Sepiida > Sepiolidae > Sepiola > Sepiola atlantica. The sequence goes on along the minus strand of OY744525.1, from coordinate 116,363,867 downwards.
TCACTGGAACTGAGTTGTTGAGTGTAAGATATTTTTTACGAATAGTTATGAATTATCACTAATGGCCAATAGCAATCACACTTCCCCGGGTCTTACCCCACGAATGTGGGCTGATTGATTTTCAATTATTTGCAGAGGAAAACTATCAAATTAAAAACTTCAAACAAATTTAAATTATAAAAAGAAGAAGAAATAAGATTAAGCTAAATGCAAACATAAATCTCTTTTTCGGAATTTTTTAGATGAGGGTTGATAATTTGTAGAATTTGGTATATTCGGACTACTGTTCTCATCTTGGGTGTTTTTATCACAACGTTTCGGCCGATGTTACCTCCGACCTCCTTCAGGTCTACTTTGTCGAACTCGGGAATCTTTTTGTTGAACTCGAGAATCTGGACGGAATTTCGAATGGAACCCTTTATTAAATCCATGGGGGTAGCATGCTCTCGTTCCATCTGCTATGACTAGGAAGAAGTCTTCAGTAATTAGCAATTCTTTGTATCGCCTGCACTGAGGATTGAACCTTCAGCCACCAGATGGATTTAGTAAAGGGTTCTGTTCGAAATTACGTCCAGATTTCCGAGTTTGACAGAAAGATTCCAAAGTTCGACAAAGTACACCTGAAGAAGGTCGGAGGTTACATCGGCCGAAAGGTTGTGATAAAAACACCCAAGATGAGAATAGTAGTCCGAATTATACTAAATTCTACATATAAATTACTATTTGCTATGTAATTTATTGAACATACAGACTTACAAGATGGTTCTTTAAAACTTTTAACTTATGAGAAAAGTTAGGTTTCCCCAGTGCGTACTTGCAGATGCCTTTTAAAATAATGTGTTGTAAATGATAATTATTTTATAACGTATATCTATATGATCTCTTTTTTACTTTAATTCAGTTAGTTCTCAGAGCCAAAGGGACCCTCTCGTAAAGTGAAACTGATTTCTGTAAGAGCTACATTTATATCTGAGAGCTATTTTAAGGATAAACAGTGTTCCAATTTTCTCAGTTTTTTTCAACCATCTTGACTTAGTAAAGCTGTGGTAAATACTTTCTTTTCCTCAAGTCCTGTGAACATATACTAGAAAGAAGTGTTGGAAAAAAGTTATACACCCTCCACTATGACTATGCAATCTCTACAGCTACATACTTAGAAAACGGAGCTGCTAAACCTGACATGTTGATAGAAAACAAGAAGGATACACTAACAACCCTAGTTGAAGTCAGTGTCCCTAATGATGCTGGCTTAAACAGAGCTGAGAGGGAGAAAATAACTAAATACTAAGGTCTTATGTACAACATGAAAAGACACTGAAATCTTAGGAAGATCTCCATCATTCCATTAATCATAAGAGCTACCAGGCTCATAAAAAAGAATTTCGAAAACTACCTAGCGAATATACTCGGTGAACCAAGTGCAAGAGACTCAAAAAATTGTACTTAAAGGGACGGTTAGAATCCTAAAATGATCTCTAGGCTGGAGTCTCTGAAATAGCAGCAAAAACAAACAGAAAAGAAAATTGAAAAAAATAAAAATAAAAACAGAAAACAAACAAACATACAGACGTCTAACATTTATGTATTCTTCCACAGTACGAACATTCTACAAATGCAAGAATTTTTAATTTTTATAACGAACAAGTAACTCACTGAAAATATCTTTCACATCACTGTAAATTTGTTGTCTATGTTTTGTCCGTTAACCATGTTTTCTCTCTTTCATTCACAAGAGCCCTTTGGTGTCACTTGCTAAATAGTGATCCATTCACAAAAATCGGATTTGTCCATTTTTCTCATTAAAACATATTAATTGTCAGCATGGTTTAGTGTTAAGGTTTGTACTTTCCAAAGGGCGACCGTCATCTATTTCTTTTTCTTGTGATCTTCACTTGATTAAGGAGTAAGATTCCAAAAACTGTAAAACCCGTTTGCAGATTAACTGAAGACAATCAAGGAGGTTCTCTAGTATACTTTCAACTGTATACTTTTGGCATTTCACTTCAGTAAACTATCAGAAATTAAGTGGGCCTTTGTTTGTACTTACACACTCATATGTGTTCGGATATGTACTTTTAAATAAGAATTGCTTGCAAATGATTTACCACACATTGCACAAGAATGTTTTTCTCTCTTTTTTTTTCTTTTCATTCATTTGCTGGGGACGGGGCATTCTCCAGTGTGTGTTATCATATGTTGTTTCAAATAAGAAGGCCTGGCAAAGAATTTGCCACACAGTTCACAAGAAAATGGTTTCTCCCAAGTATGTATTTGCATGTGTCCTTTTAAAACAGAGCGGCTTATGAAAGCTGAGCCACACACTTCACAAGAATAAGGTTTCTCTCCGGTGTGTATTCGCACATGAATCATTAAATCTGAAGTGCTTGAAAAAGTTGATGCACACACTTCACAAGAATAAGGTTTCTCTCCAGTGTGTGTCCGCACATGTTTTTTTAAACTATCATTTACGGCAAATGATATGCCACAAATTTCACACATATAAGGTTTCTCTCCAGTGTGTGTTCGCATGTGCCTTTTTAATTCATGTTTTAATGCAAATGATATGCCACACACTTCACAAGCATAAGGTTTCCCTCCAGTGTGAATTCGCATGTGCCTTTTTAATTTATAATTACTGGGAAATGATAGGTCACACACTTCACAATAATTAAGTTTATCTCCAGTATGTGTCTGCATATGTCTTTTTACATTATTATAACTTGAAAATGCTGAACCGCACAATTCACAAGAATATGGTTTAACCCCGGTGTGTGTTTGCATATGCCTTTTTAAATGAGAATGACAAGAAAATGTGCACCCACAAACATCACAAGAATAAGGCTTTTCTTCAGTGAGTATTTCACAAGAATTATGTTTATCTCTTGTATGTATCTGCATATGTCTTTTTACACTATAACGACTTGAAAATCCTGAACCACACACTTCACAAGAATATGGTTTAACCCCGGTGTGTGTTTGCATATGCCTTTTTAAATGAGAAATATGAGAAAATGTTAAGCCACACACTTCACATGGGTAAGGCGTCTCTTCAGTGTGTATTTGCATATTGTTTTAGCTTGCAGAGATAAAAAGCTACAGACTTAACAAAAAACTTTTCTGTTGTGAATTTTTATACATATTTTTAAAACTGAAATCTCAAAACATGCTGATTTGCAAACTTCAAAAGAAAAAGATTTCTGCCTAGCGTGTTTCATATTTAATTTAGAAGACACTGACTCATATTGTTTCACTTCAGTGTTTGTTTATAATTTTCTCTTCAGTGTCTTTCTATAATTTTGACACACTCAACAAATATAATGTTTCTTTCAGTGTTTTTGTGTAATTGCTGAAATATATTGTCAGAATATGCTGACACATAGTTAGCAAGAAAAGATTTTCATTCTAGAGTCTGTATGCATGTTATTAATCATGTCTCCTTGGAAATGTTCAATGAATCATACAATATACATATATATCTTTATAGTTTGTATTTTTAAAACAGAATTGTAGGTGCTATTAATTTGGTTTGGTTGTTTTGTTTTACAGCATATCTATCCTTTTTGGGTTATTTAATGACGAATATGGTCATTTTCCTAAAAGTTTTTATGCTTCAAGTTCTTTATATCTTCAAATATATATTCATGGTGTTTGATTGGGTTGTTTTGTTTTACAACATATCAACTTTTTTCAGGTTATTTAATGCTTTCTACTGGAAAATTGTTGTTTGGTTTGGTTGTTTTTTAGAGGTAAAATTGTTGTTTAATTTTTGAAAACGGTCATTTACATACGTCACTTTAATAATGCTCCATTTTTCCGGTATTCTCAAATGGGAAAATATTGAAAAACTGATTTCCAGAAGAACGAAATATGTTTGCTGTTGATTAGATGAGATCATGTATCTTCCATTGCCACTGTTATCTGTAAATGAAGATGAAATATTATTAATCGCATCTTACATTACATAAATAACTCAGATCTGCATTAAAATTCGTTTCTTACACTTTTAGCATGATAAATCAAAAACATGTCATAACTTAAAATTAGGTTGAGAAAAAAGTTTGTGTCCTATATGAAAATAAATAAATTATCTATACAAAAACAATAAAATTATGTTTTCAAAATGAACACCTTTATTGTCAACGACCTTTCACCAATGACCTGCAGAGTTTCGGGTTTGATCCAAGTAACAATCCTTCAGCTTGACACAAAATGGCAACCCTTCATAAAGTGCTGCATTTGTCAGAATAGATGGAGCAAACATTTAACACTATTCAATTCTTCAATGTTCTTTTCTTTTCTGGCAGCGATTTTGTAGTGTCTTGCAGAAACAATGCATGTTTTTGATGAACAAAACCTGAATAATTTCAACCAGCTTCTCATACATTCGATCAAGTTGCTTGCAGTAAGGTTCAGTATGGATGACAACCATTCGGTACACGTTCTGAAATTCCACCAAATTAAAATTATAATTTTCCCAAATTATTTTAATGATATAAAAATATGTATAGGAAAAAGTTTGCTGCACTTATGAGCACTCATCCCTTGCATTCTGCTGATTTTGCATACAGTGTAAATATTCTATTCATAATATATATATATTATATCATTCTCTCTCTTTTTCTATCACGCTACGGGTTAATAGCATTAATACTGTGATATTGTTTATAATGGGCTATTCGAATTTTTTGTTTTATAGTTAGTTTTATTACCTTTCACTTTTAATAATCACAGAGCAGAGCAAGTGCGCTAAAAATAGGCGGAGGGAACACTGATATAGTCTGTATAAAATGAGAGCAACATGCAATAAGAGAGGGTGAGTGTAATAGACAGAAACTTTGAAAAAGATGATGATTTGCTCTGTAAATTACAAATAACGACTAATTAGAAAAATAAAAATGTATTTAAAAAGATAAATCAATCCCTAAATCAAGGAATATTTAGCATGCATTCTGATTAAAATATATAAGAGAACAGCGTTAAGGAAACAGCTGTAAATTAACTTATTTTAATAATAATAATAATAATAACAATAATAATAAAAATAAAATCAATTACATAATTAATAACAATAATAATAATACTATATGGGTCTAATTTTTTAAATATAAAAAGATACCTTTACATATACAAATATATGTAAAGTTATCTTGTGGGATTTGCGAAGTTCAACTTAAATATAAAAATTTTGTTGAACTTTTAGTTAACAATTCTTTTATTAATGACATGCAAAACCATTCCATTAATTAAAATTTCATTTGTTATACCGATTTCAATAAACAGTTATACTTCTCCATGTATAATTCAGGAGAGGTTAAGGCCATTGCACTTGATATTTCGAAAGCGTTCTACAGAGTATGGCATTCTGGTCTTGTACACAAACTTCAGGGTTATGGTATTAGTAGTAAGGTTCTTGACATTATTGGGTCTTTTCTATCTGATCGAGGTTTGCGAATAACTCTGGATGGTGTCTCCTCATTTTGTTTCCTATCAATGCTCATGTTCCTCAGAGCTCTATTCTAGACCCAACACTTTTTCCTCTCTATATCAATCGTCTTCCAGAGAATATCATTCAGAAAATTAACATCTATGCTGATAATACCACTCTCTATTCTGGTGGTGCTTCTCGCCCATCTCTCTGGGATCAGCTGAAATATGCAGACAAACTTTTTCCTATACATATTTTTATATCATTAAACTAAAGTACATACATGTAGGTAGACCATCCACTAAAGTATGCGTTTGCTAAATAATGAGTTCTGGTAAATGCGGCCCTGCATACTTTACATGAATACATTTTATCTCCAGTGTGTGTCCTTTTCTTTAAAGTGTCTATTTACATACACCACAATAATGTTTCCAGTTTTTCAATTTTATTAGTTTTTGTTGGAGATAGCGCATACAACTAAATAGCATACATTCACCCACTATCTCCAAGACACCAACTAAGAGATATTTTTATAATTATAACCATTTCTATGCGTAGTTTCATATGAGAAAGCTTATCTTCTCCACAGGAATTAAATATATTTCCTGTTGATAGTATTCTAAACTTTTTTCAGTTATGTTTCCTTGAAAATGTTTACTTAATATGAATATTTTTCTAGTTTGTATTTTAACTAAATATGCAAATCTGCTTCGGCATCAGTTCAGGCCAATTATTGATGCATGTTTTTGAAACTATAAGAAATTCACACTCACATTTACAACAGCTGCCACCACGTACACCGGTGATAGTTTCTACTAGTTCAGTCTTTTCCATTTCTTCTTTATTTATTCCATTTATTATTTATATCATCCTCTTACTCTTCTTCTGTGATGCTTCGACTACAATTACTTCAGTTTTTTTAAACTTCTTAATTCATGTCATTTATTTACATAATCCTCTTTCTATTTCTCTTGAAAATGTTTACTTAATATGAATATTTTTCTAGTTTGTATTTTAAAGACAGAATTATTAGTGTTTCTGTAATAGGTTGTCTACCTTGTAACACCTAATCTATAAATAATCTGTCAATGATAAAATATGTGATTAGTATTGTTATTTTTTCAAACACTTCTTATTGATTGGATGCAAAATTCAATATAGTCAAGAGAAAAACAGTTACTAATTAAATGTTATTCAAAGACGATTTCTGTTGAAAGTTTCGGCAAAAAAGATTCTAATGTGAGTTTTAAAGACATGTTTAGTTCTAATGACTTCCGAGGAAGATTAGATCTAGACAATATAGAGATGTGTACAGAAGAGTAGACTTCAATAGTAAGGCCACATTGAAAGAATGGATGAGAGTTCTTGGGTTAGTAGATGTAGAACGGTTGTAGTAGAACGATTCAGTTCACAGTGGAAGACCAAGGAAAACTTAGGAACAAGTGATAAAAATGGACCTGAAGGAAAGAGGGATAAAAAAAAAAGAGACTTGGCCAGATATAAGTTACTTGTGAAGTCAATTTTTTAAAGTCTTCCAATTCAGGCCAGCATGTAAAACGGACCATAAACCGATGATGATGATGATGATGATGACTAAACAAAATTTATTATCACAAAACATCAGCATTCCAGTCAAAGATTGTATATTTGCAGAAGAGTTCTGATTTGTATAATACGATCTTGCATTATATATATTATGCGATACCTTGTAACTATCCCTATTAACTCGACTCTCCACAAGGGCAGAGTTGGACACACAGTCGGTGTTTAATGGGGGAAAATTCACCTCCATAAATAGGGCTATGCTGGATGGAGACAAAAATTACCTCAGTCTAGAAGATTTCTCCTTCGCTGACCAAAGACAGAAAAGATGACATGTAACACTAAAACAGATACTACACTTTGCTCCTAGCTAAAATATCAAAACTTTAATTACTTTGTAGCTTTAAACTGATTGCAAAATCTTAAACAATATTATTTTAATAGCATCAATAAAGTCTATCATAGTTGAAAACCAAGAATTATTTAAAAATTACAAACATTTCGAATGATACTAAAAAAGGTATCTTACACACCAATTTTTAAAAATGGACAATTCTAGTGTGACCTTACTGCCTCCCTTAGCTACACCTTTTTGACACTTTTTTGGTATTTAGCTACCACTCCTTTGGCAGTTTTACAGATTTTTTTTTTTTGTCTTTCAGTCATGTCGATCGAGAATTCACTTATTGTTTTTTATCAAATATTTTAGATGTTTAAAGTGGGGATTACTTTCTTATATACATTAAACATTGACTAATTGTTTTTTTTCTCTATTTTCTGTGTACACTTACTAAGTATGCCACTAGAGAATTCCGTTTTTATAGCCAATAATTTAGATTTTAGAGTGGAGGATAACTTTCTTGTATAAAATTAACGTAAAATGATCAACCATTTCCTAAGTATTTTTTTTCGAAATTATGTGAATAATTTCGTTTTGTGAAATATTCCTATATAGGAAAAATTAACTAATTTTTCAAAAATTATGTAAATATATTCTTGTTTTCTAAACTTTACCCATAAAGTCAAAATTAAAATGTTTTAAAAGCTGATGTGAATATGTTTTTGTTTTGCAAACAAGGACTGCTACATATCTTTTTGTACTGATACAGCTTTTAAACCATGGAAAAAAAGACTTTCTTCAGCTTTTTTCAACTTTTTTAAAACTGGAAGATGCTGAAGAGCGTATCAAATCAGAAGACAAGAAAAGCAGACACGTTGACTTGTAAATTAATTAAATTGTAAAAGGGATAAAAACCAACAAAAAGTCAACAAATAACTGTTACCAAAGGCAATATAAATAGGTGATGGTTTGTCTAAGATTAGGTTTTAATTAGGTTAGGATTTGTTTTTGGTTAGGTTAGGGTTGTGGAAAAAAAAAACGGTTCGATTGTTGTCTAATTCAAAAGTTGGTCCAGTACCGAAAAACTTTAAAAAAAATTAAACTTCCTCATTAAAAAAAAAATTATGATAGTTGTTTGACTAATTTTATTCGTCAAAAAATAAATAACTTTTCATAAAAATAAACGGTGGGTGTTTTTTTGCTTTAAATATGTTTTCATTATTTTTTCTTGTTTTAATTTTGATCCTGGTTCGTTTTCATTCAGGCTTTTCCGACTGTTTACGTAATTCTGCGTTAGCAAAAACCGTTTTGTCTGGTTCAAAAGCTCTACCAATACCTATCTTTAAAGTATAATCGATAGCAGGTACCTATACATTCGTTAATACTTTTAACTTTTATTAAAACAATTAGGGTTAGTTTTTATTTTAAATTATTATTATTGGTTAAACCTAAAATTCACGACCAAGTCCCCCCCCCAGAATTGGTGGCTATAATAGAAACTACGCTTGCTTGGCTAAGTTAAAGTAATGATAACAAGTGCATCGATAATAAATCTTACAATCATTAAGCCCACCTGAAAATTACACAGGTAAATAGAAAAGTAAATCTTTTTTCGTTTGGCAACAGTTATTTATTGTTTATTTGTTTTTTGTTTTCAACCCCTTTGTCTTGTTGTTAGATAATGGCTTGGACGCATCTGTTTGAGACGGGTTTGACTTGCGCAGTTGTAGCGAAGTCGTCTCGTGCAAGTTCAGTCTGATGCGTTCCCAGGCTCACGGTGACAACTGATCTGACTTTAAGGTTAGTGAGGTCAGGGAGTTCAGGTTGCACCTGGCGTGTTGACGACAAGATTTGGGATGAGAGTTCCGACCGTGGGAGAATTGAATCGGGATTGAATCAGATTTGACTTGGAAGCGAGAGAGTCAAGATCACCAAAAATGTAACTGCACGAGAAAGATTCCGAATGACGGGAAATCTAAGAGCCAATTAGTAAATCTCAATACTCCTCCCTTTCTCGAGTTAATTAAGAAAATAACTAGTGAATTTAGTTAGCGCAACCTCTCTCTCAATTAGCAACAGACTCGTTCAGGTCGGCTAATTGAAGTAGTAAATAAAGATGCTCTAATCAAAAACAGGAGAGACGTTGTGAGATTATTGAAGTGAAGGTTTGATTTTCAGCTAGTGAAGACAACAGCCCAAAAATGATAAAACGTGGCTGGCGACGGCATCGGCGAGGACGGAGACAACATAGCAGCCCAACGGAGAATGGTTGCAGATGCAAACAATAGCTGCCAGCAGACAGTGACAACAAAAGAATAAGTGTGCATAGTAGTGAAAATAGTTCTGACAGCCGGAGACGAAACAGAGGAATGGCATCTCGTCCCATTTAGTAGCAATGCCGTTCGTACGAATAAACAGCGAAGTCGACGAGAACTAAAAGAGTTATTGGTGAACCGAATAACCAGTAATACAACATTGTTAACTATACTGCACAATCACTACAAATTTTAGACTTCTTTTTAGATGTTTCTCAACGTAATCTAGGGGATTATTTCTCATTTGAACATTTTAAGGCGTTATTGTTTTATTTCGAGTTTTGCAATTTTAACTTTACCTGCATTTTCTTTTGTACTTTTACACAATTTCAACCAAACTAAACCGACGGCGCTATGAAAAAAAAAAAATTAAGAAACGTTTGTATGATGTATGGACCAGTGACGGAAATAAAATATTGTACACTAAAAATCTCGTAAATTGATCAAGTAGTGTTTAAAAAAAAAAAAAAATTATTTTTATGTGATTAATGGTAATTCGTAAGGATTACTATTATGAACAAACCTTATTCTAAACTTTATTTTTTTAAAGTTCGTAAAAATGTGATTTTTTATCAAATATCACAATAGTTTGAGTTATCTCCCCTTTTTCCTGAAAACTATTTCAAATATGGCCTCGATAGATCGGCGCTCATCGTTTCACCATAACATTTGATTTTCGTTTGTAACTAAAAAAAACAAAAAAAACCTACTTGATCAATTTACGAGATTTTTGATGTATGATATTTTCTTTCCGTCACGGGTACGTACATCATACAAATGTTTCTTAATTTTTGTTTATAGTAGAGGAATTATGAACCTCACTTCATTAGACTAAAGATTTTAACACAAATAGGTAGGTAAACCCAAACCGATTCTTTCCGAAGCAGAGTTCCAGGACTCTGGAAACAAACGAAACGTTTTTCGAATCAGAAGCCAAAAATAATTTTCAAGCAGACGATGACTAAAGTTAACGTTGAATGATAAAACCTAAACTGAATTTAAGTGTGTTAACACAGGCTATTCAGTCTCCCGACAGAGTAATTACATTCTGCCAAAGAAAGCAAACCTTGTGGTAAAATAAAAAAAATAAATTGCAAGAAATGCAGACATATCTGCACCCTTGCAATAAGGAACAGTGGACGGCTGTTTTTTAGGAAAAAGATGGAACCAAGACTACAATACGGACCCCAGTTCAGTAACACAACACGCGGAACATTTTTTGGAAGTCACCAGAAGTCAAAGGATTTTCATATAGCCCTCCACTTTTTCTTAAAATGCACAACACGAAATATAGAATGTTCTGCGTTTAAAATTTGTTTTTATTTTTTTTAGTAAATAAAAGTAAAACAAAAAAAAAACGATAAATTGTTTTGTTTATTAGTATCGAAAAAATCCTTCTAAACTGAGGTAAGATCCAGAGTGCCCCTTTTTGGGAAGCTTGATTTTTCCCTACAAAACAGAAGATTACTTAAGTACGGCGATAAATATTTCATACCCCCCCCCCCCATTTCTGCCCTCGTGGGGAGGCAAGTAAATAGTGACACAAAAACATGTTTTAAAAGAAAACATGTTAATATTTTATTTGTTTTATTTATGGACCCTCTGCTTAAAATAAATATTACCATGTTAAAAGAAAAAAAATTCCGAAATATACTGCATTTATTATAATAAATAAAAGGTTTATTTACAAGTTCTTTTGTAAATAGCGACCACGTGTATTGCGAGGTCAACCGGAAGACACCGGTGACTTCCAAAATTGTTCCGTGTGTTGTGTTACTGAGCTGGGGTCTTTATTGTAGTCTTGCTCCAAAAGATGTACATAGGGTGATTTATTTTAAACCCTAACCTAACCCTAACATAATCACTAAACTACAAGGAGAGTAGAAAGTGGACCGTGAGTTTTTTTTTGGCAGTCTCATAACTCTCACTTCCCTAATTTTGTCTTTTAGCGATGTTTCTTACAAAGGGGGGAGGAGAATTGCTGTTTTCTGAATCGGAATCCATCCAGCTAACACTTATTGTTCGTTAGTGTTTTTATCTTGAAGGAGTACTTTTTTTAGCTTCTTGCATCAAGTGGCGTCATGCCTTGTCTGGAGCAATTTCCATTTAAAAAACACTATGTACTACTTCACTGTTTTTTTCTTAATGACTAAAAATATTTTCGGGAGGGGTAGGAAAAGTTTTCATTGATTACTTTCTTCCAAAATAAATCTTTCTTCATGAAGAAAAAACACATTCAGGTGAACATTTTTAATTGTTTTTTTTAAATTATTATTTTGACTGTTTGACAACGTCTCAACTCGCCTGTTTTAATGCCTGTTCGTGTAAATCGCATTCGGCAAAAGCTTGTTTAGTTGTGTTCTAATTCTGCAGAAGCACCTTTTCTTTAAATAAATCGGTTACGCTTAGTTTACAAAATAAAGTGTGATATTTTTTTGGAAAACGCATGAGAAACTTTGGCAATATTGAATTATCTTACCTAGACGCTGCTATTCTGAATGTGTGGCCGTGGGCCGCCATCAGTGGATTGTTTCTCTTGTAATGTTTTGAGTTTAATTTAGACGGTTTCAAGCCGATAAAACTGATTAAACACTAAAATTGTGCTTATGATTTATGAAAAAGACAAGGGAAATAACTCACATTTTGTTTACTGGTTTAACAAAACTCGCTATCGAAAGATAAAATCGTTTTTTTTTAAGTTTTTATTTAATACTTGATGAATTTGCGTAATTTTTGGTGTACAGTCTTCTATTAAGCTACCACGTAAGTACATCACAAAGTTTATACATTTCGGGTATGTTAACGAATAGCCCTACAACGAAAACGCTGAAAAAACAAATATACAACAAATAAAAGTTACTGTAGCTGATAAAACTGAATTTTCAAGTTAACTCTGACAGTTATTAATGATTATAATCTGTTAAAAGTGCTATTTTTTATGAATTGATAGTTTTAGCGTACGTGAACTGAAAAAAAAAAATTAATGGCCGCTCTCGTTCTCGTTTCGATTGTTTTTTTACTGGGACTCATAGTCAAAGCGCAATTTTTGCATTTTTCCGCCAAGCAGAAGAACAACACAAAACTACATTTTAAGCAAAAGGAATAAAATAATTTTCTTTTGATTTACATGTCAGTGTATTTTTATTTACATATTATTTTCGGTAAATTTTTACTATCCGTTTCCTGTGCAGTTTACCCCTTAAAAAAGTTCAAATTCTACTTTTTTTGTGCAAATACATTTAAACAGCCTAAAAAAATATCCGCAAGGAAGGAATAAATTTTTTTTTAAATATTTAAGATTTTAGAGTTTCCTTTACAAATGTAACGTAAAATGAGCACCCATTTTCTGGCCAGTTAGCGTCAAACGAGACATGTAACCGACTTGAGTTTTTAATAAAAACACGTAAAAATTTAGCGATTTTCGTGTTTGTTTTGGAGGGGGTGGGCAAACTTTGACTTGAGTACCCCCCCCCAAAAAAAACTAAATTGGCTAAATTTCTACGTGTTTTTATTAAATAAATAAATACCCCCCACCCCAAATTGGCTAAATTTCTACGTGTTTATTTAATAAAAAACCCACTCTAACTCCAGCCCTAACCCTAACTCCAGCCCTAACCCCAGCCCTGATCGTTAAAAAAAAAAAAACGTCGCTTTGATTATGAGTCCTGGTAAAAAAAAAAACACACACTTGACAATGAGAACCCGAAACGAGGCTAACAAAACAAGACTGTCGACACCATGTTTTTGCTGTAAAAATCCGTGCCCAGAAAAAAAATTTTTTTCAAGTCTAATGAAAAACCATTTATCCTACGTAAAATAAAAACAAATGGAATAGCTAACTAAATCTCCAATCTCGAATTAGAAACTCAAGTCGGTTATATGTCTCGTTTAATGTTAAATGGCCAGGAAATGGGTGCTCATTTTACGTTAAATTTATAAAGGAAAGTGATCCCCCACGTAAAATCTTAAATATTTAATTTTTTTTTTAATTCCTTCTTTGCGGATGTTTTTTAGGCTGTTTAAATGTATTTGCACAAAAAAGTAGGATTTTAACTTTTTTAAGTGGTAAACTGCACTGGGAATGGATAGTAAAAAATACCTTATTTTCATTCGTCACACCGTAATGTTTTTTTTTCTCCTGTTGTTTCTGTAAAAAATTCCTAACCTAACCCTAAATCTAAACCGAACCCCAATTTTTCATATTTCAGTAAAGCAAAAGAACAAAAAAAAAACGCCGCTTTCATTATGACTCCCGGTAAAAAAAAACACACCACATGACAACTATTGACGCCATCTTTATTAAGTCAACATTTTGTTGGCGAAATTTTTTTTTTTTCATGTCTAATAAAAAGCCATTCATCCTACGTAAACATACAAACAAATGGAATAGATAACTAGGAAAATCTCCAGTGTCTACGTACATCGCATTTATTTGTTGCATATTCATTTTTTTGACTACGTTCTACAACTTTTTTTCAACCCGACTCGCGAGTTGTAGGGCTATTGTTTAAGATTCCCTACATTTCTTTAGCTATTTGTTTATTAAAGAGAGGCCTAGCATGTTGGACTTAAACAGCAGTAGCACAAACTATTTTAATTATAACATTTGGGCATCTTTTACGAGACTCAGCAGAGTAAAAACGCTAAAACAAAACAAATATACAACAAATAAAAGTAACTGTAAGCTGTAAAAGTTAGTTTCAAACTTGCATGTACTATTTGTTTGTATTTTAAACCCGTTTGTAAGTGCTATTTATTAGAAATCAATAGTTTTGTCACCGCAACTTGGGAAAACAAAATGGCCGATTGGGGGGGGGGGTTACTAACAAATGCACCTGGAGCGGCCATATTGATTTTTGTGAAAACGGTGGGAAAAAAAACAAGAAATTTTTTTTTTACATCTAATGAAAACCCATTTATAATACGTAAAAATAAAAACAAATTACATAGGTAAGTAGAAAAATATCTATTCTCGTCGTAGGTCAACTTCACTTGTTGCAAATTTATGTTTTTAAACCCTTTCTCGTTCTTTTTTTGGACCCCGTTCGCGCCTCTGCTGAGCGTCGTAACATATACCCTAACATGTTGGACTTAAACAGCAGTAGCACCAACTATTTTAATTATAACTTTTTTTCTTTTTTTTTTTTTAATCATGACCGTTTGGTGCACGAGAGGCAGTCTATTGATGGCGGCTTGCTGTTGTGAATTTGAAATAGCGGCAGCTAAGTCAGCTAATTCAATATCGCCGAAACTTTTCATGAAATCTTAAAATAAAGAAATGCAATTAACATATTACTTACTTTTATCTTATATTCTTTTGCATGAAATATTGAGGCAAATAGGAGGAGCAGTGACTTACCAGAGTGTGGCTGCTGGCGACTGGGGATGTTCTTCCAACATCTAAGACGAAGGACGGTTCTCACAGAGAATTTATATCAGTAGGGGATGACGTTCAATTGTTATAAAAACCTTCCTAACTACGGAAGAGTGTTAGCTTCACTCTTGGTTACCTCTGTTTTTTGGGTTTTTTTCGACAATATCTGCTGCTTTAAAGAAATAATAATAATAATAATAATAAAAAAACGCGGGGTTGTATTGAGTCTCCCAATCAAGATTCAAGATGGCGACCAGAAAAGCAGCTTCGCAGAAAATTAAAAAAAAAATAAAAGGCAGAGGTAAATGTTACTATTGGCGACATAAATTATTTTAAAGGAAATACCGTTGGAAAATTAGTAAAAATTTAGGTACTTGTTCGTCTTTTACCATAGTCCGTTTTTCACAACTTTTTACTTACCATTTTTTTGTTCTTTTTTTCGGTGACTTACCTATCAGGCAGCTATAAAATTCCGGGGTTTTAGGAATATTTTTTCAAATAATTTACATTTAGGGGGGGGGGGGGCAGTTTCCAATGTAAATTCAACGTAGACTGATCCCCCTCTTTTTGACCATCTCAAATTTTAAAAATTCTTCTTCTGCTTATCTATCATGTCGCGAGAGAATTCCGGGTTTTGGGGAATATATTTAAAATATTTGAGATTTTAGGAGGGGGATCAGTTTTGACCATGTTGCATGTGTTGTTCTTATGGACCAACATTTTTTTCGGTGTACAATTACCAGGTCGCTAGAGAATTTTGTTAGGGGGCGGGGTGGGGGTGGGGGGATCTCCCATCCCAAAACACTACAAAAGACCTCCCCCCCCCGAAATGGTTAATCTAAAATATTTAAAGAACCCCCACCCACCCCAAAAAAAATAAATAAAAACGGAATTCTCTAGCGACCTGGTAATTGTACACCGAAAAAAAAAAGTTGGTCCATAAGAACAACACATGCACGTGGTCAAAACTGATCACCCTCCTAAAATCCCAAATATTTGACAAATATTCCCCAAAACCCGGAATTCTCTGGCGACATGATAAGTAACTGTAAGCAGAAGAATTTTAAAAATTTGAGATGGTCAAAAAGACGTTGAATTTACATTGAAAACTGATCCCCCGTCTTAAAATCTAGTTTTTTTTAATTTAAAAAAAAAAAAAAAACAGAATTCTTTATCGACATGATAGGTAATTGTACACCGAAAAAGATTTCTTTAAAATTGAGATGGTCAAAAAGAGGGGGTTCAGTCTACGTTGAATTTACATTGGAAACTGATCCCCCTCCTAAAATGTAAAATATTTGAAAAGAAATTAAAAAAAAAACAGAATTCTCTAGCAGCCTGATAGGTTAGTGTACACCGAAAATGAACAAAGAAATGGTCAGTAAAAAGTTGTGAAAAATGGACTGTGGTAAAAGACGAACAAGTACCAATTTTTGTTTATGTTGTTTTTGTGTTTAAATACCTTTATTTTATTTTTTTTTTTTTTTAAATAGTGTAAGTCGTGAGATTTTTTTTTGTGTGTGTGTGGTTTCCGTTTTCAGCCGGGCGTTTTTCAGAGGATTCTAAGCCGGTGCACCGATAAAAAATGCCCCTTCTGAATAATGATATTTAAAAACCAGAACTTTTTTTTAATTAAAAGTATTTCTATTTAGTCTTGAAAATATGTGAAGTTTTTTTTATGTTTTCATACACTTAAACAAATTCGCCTTTTCTATATTGGATACGTAACTTTTATGATGTGTGATAATAAAATAGAAAATTATAAATTAAATGATCCCGATTCATTTGAGTATTGATTTACTCCTCTCCAGGAGTTAGGCACAAGGCCAGTTTTATCTTATTCCTACAAGTAAGATGCGACCCAAGGTCGGGTTGGGAAAGTGGGGTTTTAAAAGCCAGCGCCTGAGAGGTGAGCACTCTGGCCATTAAAAATTGCCTGGGCAGCCCCGTCGGCATTCCCCGGTAGGGGCGCCTCAGGCAGTAAGCAATAAACTTACTTCTCCCCAAAGATGGGAGGCGAAACCTGGGAGGGTGGACCTCCTAGAACTGCACAGGACAGACCCATAGACCGGCGTAAATCAAGCCCCGAAGGCCAAGACAATACAAGTCTATGGGGTGCAGTATCCATCGGAACAGATACTACATTTTAATTGTTAAAAGAAATAACATTTAAAGTAAATATTTATTTTATGTAAATGTTATGTCTTTATTAATAATTTAAAACAAAAAACAATTTGTGAAAACAATTAAAAAAGACAACACTATTATGTCTTTAGTAAAAATTTGAAACAAAAAACAATTTGTGAAAACTATAGAAAAATAAAACAAAACAATATTATGTCTATTAAAAAATTCTAAAAACAATTTTAAATAAAAAATTGGTATATTTTTACTATCTTACCCAGCGCAGTTTACCCCCTAAACAAATACAAATTCTACTTTTTTTACAATTACATTTAATTAGCCTGAAAAAAATATCCGCAAAGAAGGAATTAATTTAAAAAAAAAATATTTTAGAGTGGGGGATCACTTTGCTTTATAAATTTAACGTAATATGAGCACCTACTTCCTGGCCAGTGTGCGTTAAACGAGAAATGTAATCGACTTGAGTTCTCAATTCCTGTGTGTAGGTCGGTTACTTATCGAATAAAGACACGTAGAAATTTACTTAAAACATGTGGTACTTCTGCAGTTTACGGACCGTGCTAAAATAATAACGTTATTATTTAGAAACACATTCTTAAAATGGGAGGGTAGGTTTTGTTAACAAATCTGTACTTTTACATTACAATTGTTTAGGGAGGGGGGCGAGCATTAGAGTTAGGGAATTAGTGTAAGGGGATTAGGGTTACAGAATTAGGGTTGGGTGTCCGAGTTTTAGGGTTAGGGAATTAAAGTTATGGTTAGGGGGGCCCTCCATCAAATTGGAAACTCAAGTCGATTACATGTTTCGTTTACGCTAACTGGCCAGGAAGCGGGTGATTATTTTACGTGAAATTTATAAAAGAAAAGTTACACCCCCCTCCCACTCTAAAATCTTAAATATATAATGTTTTTGAATTCCTTCTTGGCGGATATTTTTTTAGTCTGTTTAAATATAATTGACCACTCTGGTGCCCCCTCGACGTAAATTCACTAGACTAACTCGACAATCAACTAAATCTCATTCATTTACTGTGGAGGCCCCCAGATGCCGGAGAGCTTTCTACTCCAATAGCTTCTTTCCTCGTGCTGCTGGCCTCTGGAACTCCTTCCCTGCCCCCTGTTTCCCCAACAGTACTGACATGCATAATGTAAACAGACATCTCGCTGCGCAGATCCCAAAATTTAGGTTGACCCCCCCCCCTCCCCCAACCTTCTCCCTTTTTCTTTTTTCTCAGTAGCCCCTTACGTCTACACTGGCAGCCTGCCTTGATTGGGGTGAACTATGTTAAAAAAAAAATGGCAAAAAAAAAAGGTAGAATTTGATTTTTTTTCAGGGTTTAGGCACGTTTCTACATTGTCTGGGTAGAGACAGGGTGTCGAGTTCAGCGCTTCGATTAAACTAATTAAAATATATCAAAAGTTACCCTCTCTTTTTTCATGTGTGCCTACTCAGAGTTACCTGCTATTGATTTTACTTTTATTTGCTTTTTCTTTGACGCCATAGATAAAATGTTGCTGATAATGGTTGCCCTAGTTGATATCTGTATCTGCATCATCATCATCATCATCATCATCATCATGTGGTGCATGCACAGGACAACTAGCGTCGCCCAATTATTTCCCTTGTTACAGAGACGGTTAGAACTCTCCTGTTTTTGTAAACTTGAGTCTAATAAAAATCTCTTGTCTTATAGCACGTCTTTACATCTTCCTCTCTCGTTCTCCATCTTTCAATACTATTCCTTTCCATTCATGTTTGTTATATGTATATATATATATATATATATATATATATATATACCATATTTCTTAATTGGGAGAGTTTCCAAGCAGGGTGCTCAATTATTAATGCAAAAGTAAAATTAACTAGATAATTAATAAGAGCATGATATTTATTAATATTAAATAAACTGTTACAACAAATATATATATATATATATATATATATATATGTATATATATATATATATATATATATATATATATATATATATTGCACACACTTATTTTATAAGTCTATATTATTCAGGGTCTGGCTGGAAAGAGGAATGTTGTTATACATATATACATATGTATGTATGTATGTATGTATATATATATATATATATATATATATATATATATATATATATATATATATATATATATATATATATATATATACACACACACACACACACACACACACGGCACAATCACATTGCCACACCGGTTCCTGTTAGATCACCGAAGTTAAGTGGTGTCGAGCCTGGCCAGTACTAAAATGGGTTACCATTTGAGAATACCAGGTGCTGTATGTGCTCTCTGCTTATCTCGGCATTGTTTCCAGTCGTCTTGTATTACTACTTGCCATTGGAGTCAAGCAATGCCGACTCAGGAGAGCGGTTGTTGAGGATTGCGCAACCCTTGCAATTACAAATTCACGCGCGGGGAACTCATACGTCGAAATCGACGGGAGATTCCATCATCATCATCATATATATATATATATATATATATATATATATATAACAACAGTCCTCTTTCCAGCCAGACCCTGAATAATATAGACCTATAAAAGAAGTGTGTGCAATGACATCTACTTTCATGAAATTGGGTACAAATATAATGTAAATTTAAAGCAATAGTTCACAAAAACAATCCGTGGCAAGTGGGTAAATACATTTGTGATATGATAGTCAGTCACTCAGTGTTGTAATCTGATGACTCGGCACTACATATAGTTCAATGTCACAAGGATCGCATACATTCTAGCTAGTTGATCTATCCATTGCTCTACCTTCACGCCATGTCTAAAGATCAGCAAAACTTTGGTATTGATGCAGTTCGTCTAAGAGTAGTCTTAATTAAAAGACTGGCTGTGAGCACACAAGCTACAATAAATGGTTGCATACAAAAAGCACAAAGACATTTTTGCTTTATAAAATATATATACTTTATTATATTTAGCTAAAACTGTGTTAACACTAAGTTCTAAGATTAAGCCGAGAATCTCGCATCTTTATCTGCATTGATTAACTTATAACTGATATTTTTAACCTCAGAAAAAGCTATCATACTGTTAAATAATGGGAGCCATGTTTTTAGTTGAGCGGCTTTAAAGTTTGGAAGTCATCTCCCGCGGAAGTTGAAAGGGGGATAACGTGATTTCAATGTCAGGCTCTCTTTTTGTCTATTAGCTGTCGAGACTTGAATGAGGAAAGACGTATTTTGTGTGCTACCTCAAAATGAAGATATCACATGCTGTAATAACATATGTCTGTATGTATGTCTGTCTCTCTCTCTCACACGCATGCAAAGTTTTTGTCCTTTTGAATAATTTTTTTATAAACAAAACAATTGTCGGTGTCCTTTTGTATCAATGAACGAAACAGAAAGCTGGGCTCACAACGATGATGACGGTCACGATGTGTTCATTTTATCAACTTGGGTTTACAACGACAATGATAATGATGACACAGGGATTTTTGCACCTGTCGGAACGGCATTATGTAACAATATAAAAATCACCCCTAGAGGCAAGTAGGAAGAAACTCACGTTTAACCATTGAAATTGTACATAGTAACATCGACAACTGTCATAAGCTATGATTATGATATTACATTCCAGTAAATTTAAATATTAACTTTTGAACCTTACACACGGATTGACTTCTCAAGGTACTTCAAATAAGGCCGACTATAAGACAAAGTGAACTGTCATTGCGTTTTTTGTTATTACAATATTGACTGGTTACAGATGAATGTTGTGTTCTATAATAGAAAATTAAGATTAAGCGTATATGCATATGTCAAGTGTGTAACTTTTTAAAAAGATGATAAAAATGTATACAATGATAATTTAATCTGACATTAAAACTTATATTAAAAAAAAATTAATAAAAAAGAATATTAAAACAATGTTAAAGTCATGATCAAAGTTGTTCCACATTGGTTTGTGGTTATGGGATATTGAAATACTTTATATTTCGTCAGACACACGAGGTATATCATATAAATAAAGACGTTTCATTTTTGTAGTCAATGTTCCTAATTCCACAGGTTTATTTTTTTCTGCTATTTCACATTCGATACTATAGTTTTTCAATTATTCTCAATTGCCACCAGTGAAGTATTTTGTGTATCTAAAGATGGTTAGAGATTTCTCTTTAAACTCATCAATAATAACATGGGCTAAAAAGAACATAAGTAAGTTATGAGACGACATAGTTGTTCCTGATAACATAAAGTCTTATCTGGGCCTTACTTCTCCATATTTTATGAGGTATTCCCGAAGTTATGCAATGGAAGCGCTGATAACTCGAAAACCTTATCTGATCAGGTTGTAATTTCCATGTTGATTATTGTTATCAAAGAAAATCAAAATTTACAACAATCGTAGAAATGCAGTCAAAATTTAGTTCTGGCTGATCTTTTCAAAGCCAAGATCAAAGGTCAATAAGAAACGAGACTTTATTAGCTACAATAAGAGCAAAGTAGAGAATCTCTACAATGAGTAGAACGGAAGTTATCACCGATAGTGTGACTCCTTCCATGACCTTGATCTAGATATCCCAGAATTAAATCTGTTCTAAGTTAAACCATGACTGATATTTTGACCAAGTATGTATAAAAAAGACACAATAATTGAACAGTTCAATTGAACATGAATAAGGAGGTTGTGCCAGTTGACACGGTTAAGATTCGAATAAAAATTGTTGTTTGGAATAAATACAATTTAGGCGCGCAGAGTGAAAATTGTTGTATTGGCGCGTGACAAATATAAAATAACGCCCACGCAAATTCCGATGTGGCCTTATATATTAAATCAACTTAAAACGAGCGGACGTGGTTGAGAGCACACCACGTGATATTTCTGTCCAATGAGATTTCTCCAAAGACATATTTTTCTAAACTTTTCTCCTTAAGCTCGCTGGAGCCTATCCAAATAGTATTTAAGCACACACAAACATCAAACTTTCTCTTTCAACTGACTTTTCATCCGGAGGTTACACGCATCTTACTATCACTCTTCCATTTCACCCTTTTGCGCGCTTCATACAATTTCACAGGCGAACATTACATATTGCCTCTTTTAACATTATATAACAAATGGACATTTCAACAAAAAAAAAAGACATTCTTCTTTTTACTTACCCTGAAACTAAAGGAAGGACTCATGAACTCATTACAAAAAGAAATATATTCTATTTGTTAATAGTTTATTTCAGTAAATAAACTTCCGTTGATTTTGCATGTAAGTTTTCTTATTATTATTTTTATTTGTGGAGGAAGTTATCACAAAAAAAAGGTATGACAACCCCCACAAGGTATAAAACAATTTTAAATATGCAAACATGTGCAATCTGCAAATTTAGTGAGATGCATAGTTGCAATGTGAGACATATTTAGCTAAGAGAAGAGAGACCACCCAAGGAAATGGCTGACGTCTTTGGAATCGTAATGTCCTCTTTGATACGAGGTTACAGCTGGTAATTCCGAATGGTTCACTGTGTGGTCAAAATGATATCTACATATATTCCAGCAGAGGAGGTCAGTTAGGTTTCTGTGGTTAGACACATATCGGCTTTTGGACCCTAACCTTATGTTTGTGTTCAGTCGGGCTCAGAGTTCTGATTGCAATCTGTCGTTCAGTGGAGATGTATCATTGTAACCTCTAAAAATAAAACATTGTTACCTGTTTTCAACTTGAGTTATAGTTTTGCAACACGGACCGAGACAACACGATAAACACTGAAACTGATGTTGGAATCAAACACGGAATTCAGATAAAAAATCAAGTAATTTATTTCTGGTTAAACTACAAATTAAATAATTCCTCTTTATTGATTAAAAAATTAAATTATATTTAAAGCTTAACGTATTGTGAAATATAAAATAAAATATAAAATTCCTTCTTAGGTAAAATTGACAAACTTTACATGTTAAAACCATTATATATACAAAGGTGGAATTCTTAGAACTGCACAGGACCATAACTCACACCAACAGAGAACTAGGCACACCAGAATCTCCAAGAATCTGGCAGTCTGATTTTGGTCTGAAATCACTACCCTGGCAAATTAAGGTCATGCCTTCTGCTGATCAATTCCCGGCCCTGGTCAAGATCTAAAATAAAGCACAGCACCAAAGTAAGAGTCTACCAAGCACTGGTGAGAACAATCCTGTATTATGCAAGTGAGTCCTAGCAAATGGAAGTGGTAGACGTGAGGTGATAAGAAACTTTTGATCACCGCTGCCTGTGTCGAATCCTCCGTGTCTGATGACAGCACTTCCTCTCATACAATGCAGTATGTATCTGCTGCAAAATTAACTCCTATTAAGCAATTGTCCCAGCTCCCCCTACACGGTTTTAGAAAGCGATGAGATGGACAACGAAAAACCTGGCTAATGATGGTTAACGCTGACCTGAAACCCAGCCACAGAATCTATAGAATTCACCGTTGGAAGAGTGAGTGGTCAGAGATCACCCAATCATTGACTTCAAATCGTCAGGCGTGGTCAGCCTTCATAAGGGATACAACGTTTTAAGTACACGTAATACATGTTACTTAATGAAGTAATAAAAAGAACACATGCTGGTCTCATCTCCTTTATAAGTTGTCTACTAACCTCTATAACTTACTAGAATGGCGACCCAGTGTTGTCCGAGGACAAAGACAGAATCATAGAAGAGGTACAAAAATGTGTAACATTTCTTGTAAAACTGTTCTCTACTTTTCTCTATCCCATCCCTCTTAACCCCCTGCACCTCTATCACCCCCACTCTCTCTCTCTACCACAATTACCCCCTCCTCTCTTCAATCCCCTTCTCTTTTTTTTCTCTCTATTACAAGTAGCACCCCGTCTCTCTCTATCACAAGTACAATTTCACACAAAATGTAGATGGAAAAGATCGCTATATATGTTGAGCCCCTGACTAATATATCAGCTTTCTGGGTGTGTCTTGTGTAGTTCCTGACTTTTAGGTGGACACATATCAACGTCTGCTTTTTATATAATACACTAGACCCTCTGGGACAAGAAAGTTTGTTTAGTATATATATATATATATATATGGTACACGTATTGTATTAGTTTCTGTTGGTGTAAATCCGTTGAAACTACAGTGTTTATAAAAATGATCAATAACAAGTAGAGCTGTTTTTTAGTATACATTTTTTATTTATACAAACATTATTGGTTACATATGTGCATACATGTTTCGGTTGTACTCTTCACAGAGAGTCAACCTCTTCAGACCAAAGAAGACAGAGAAGTGAGATGAATTTGAAAAACTAACACTTTGAGTAAATCTTTTTTTTGAGATGAGATATTCTTATGATTTGGTATCAGGTTATATTCTTAACATGTTAACTCTTTCAATTAGTTTCTATCTTTTTTATCATTTTTATTACTTGCCTTCTTTTTCTTTCCTTTTCTATTTGTTATCACCCACTTAGCTTAGGTTCCTTTCTTTTCCATTTAATACTTACAAAGTTTCAATCTATCTACATACATATTCAAGCATAAATATCTGATCTCCATATAAAATAAACACATGCACACAAATTAATAGATACACAAGTACACATTATATATATATATATATATATATATATATATAAAGAATAACAAACACAAATATTCATACATGGATATACATATATATACACCCTCAAAGAGTACAACCGAAACATGTATGCAGATATGTAACCAATAATGTTTGTATAAATAAAAATGTATACTATATATATATATATATATATATATATATATATATATATATAAAATAATATAGAAAATATATAAATATTTATCTTTTCTTTATTTATTTCTTATTTGTTGACGTATAGGAATACAAAATGTCCTTTAAAAATCTTCTTTATAAAAACAGAATCTTTGACTGTTCCTTCGGCCTTCCGCAGTGTATTGAGAGATATGTGTTTACAGTGGGTGTTGGTAGCAGGGGAAAATATATCCAATGAGGCGAAAAAATGGTACTTTCCCAGCATCTTTGTACTTACAGAGGTAATCGACCATCGACTTGGGTGGGTTGTTGTGAACTTTTTCCAAAACATAAGTGGGCCATCAAAATATTAAAGAGTAATATATATATATATATATATATATATATATATATATATATATATATATATATATATATATATATATATACATATATATATATATATACAGGGTGATTCATAAGTCACTTGACTTAGCTATTTAAAATGTCATTTACAATTGAAGAGCGAATTTTTATTGTTATTCATATGGCCAAATTTGATGAATCTCCCACACTTGTTGAAAGGCAATGGAAACGTGATGTGAACAGAAAGCCTCCTTCGCACAACACCATAATCAATCAAATATGCTACAAAGAGTCGTAAATTCCTTGCAAAAAAGAATGGAGCTATGCATGCAGAACGAAGGGGGAAATTTTGAAAATTTGCTGTAATTTTAAACTCCCATAAATGAATTTGTTGAATAAACTTTCTGTTTTGTATTACCATATTTTTTAACTTTAGAATTTCAAAAATAAATAGCTAAGTTCCTTATGAATCACCCTGTATATATATACATATATTATATATATATATATATATATATATATATATATATATATATATATTAAATAGTTTTTAACACCACTACCTCGGTAAATCAAAATAAATTGTTTTGCACTATTGATAATGTTTAACCATTCATTTATTTATTTTTATGTTTAAAAGTAATGTTTTGGAATCATAAATCTATGAAGTCACATCAAAGCTATAATTATTTTGTTATTGTAATTTTTTACGATATAAAATAAAATGTAACTCGCTAAACTTGTAGAACATCAGACTGAAGATTTCAAGGTTTCGCTTTTGATTTCCGGTCATGGCATTTCCTTTGTTTTTTTGGAATACATTATTTAGTATTAATGCAATATTTTTCATTTCTAAGAGAATTTGGACACACAGACAAAGAAAGTGCGCATTATATTATTAGGAGATAAATTTGATTAAAGAAGAGTTCTCAATGATACAGCAGATCTGTGATATCACGACACATACTAAACAATATACGGTTTCTGTTTTTTCTTTCTTCAATTTCCTTGCTGAAAACTAGGCATCCTAATGCCAGACATTCACCCGCTTTTTCAGGAACTCCAACCAAGAGATCTTTTTAAGGATTCTAACCATCCCTTTAAGCGCAATTGTTTGTATCTCTCTTGAACTTGGTTCACCGGGTCTATTTGTCAGATTGTTTTTTAAAACTTTTTTTATGAGCCGGTTGCTCCTATGATTACTGGAATTATGGAGATCTTCCTAAGATACTAGTTTTTTCACACATAAGACATTGGTATTTTGTTATCTTCTTCCTCTTAGCTATGTTTCAGTCAGTATCATTAGGGTCCCTGATTTCAACCAGGGTTGCTATTTTTACCCTTTATTCCATATCACTAAGTTAGGTTTAACAGCTATGTTTTCTACGTATGTGACTGTAGAGAATTGCATAGTCATAGTAGATGGTGGATTACTTACTTCCAACAATCATTTCTGGGACTTGCTGCTAGATCGGATATTCATTTTTTAACAAATGGTCCAGTAGAGATAGTTACACACTCAATGTGTTGCATTATATAAAAGCAACCCCCAGCAAAACTATACAATTGGATGTCAGGTTGCTCACACTCTCTACTTCTGTGTGGAAAAACCTGCACTTGTTTTCATAGCTGAGACCACTAATCTGCTTAAAAGCATTGGTCACCAATCATTGATCTTCACCAGCCATTATCATCGTCTCACTATTATAGTTGTGTGATCATCTTTTCCGCCAGTCTACAGAGCCTTACTCATCTATATATTCCCGGAGTAGTTCATCCAGAAAATATTTGGCATGTTGTTGGTTGGCTCATTCTACAGTTTTCTGCAATGGAAGATATTAGTGCATTTTTAAAGGCTCTTCTGGGATATTTTCGCGACAGAGTTGTTAATGTTTCCGCCTCATTTTTAAGACAGCCTTGTCCAAAGTGTTAGGCCAATTATGTGATAGAGGCTGTTTTACGGGTTCTTGTTTCTTGGTGCTGATAGACCATTATAAGGTTTGGGTTCTGAGAGCTGATCAGATATTGGATGGTGCTTACAATAGTGGCTCGATGTCGATGGTCGATTTCTGAGAGACCTATACGTTCTGCTCCCCTGGGCAGATACAAATTTGGTAGACACTGGTTTCTGTACATTACTCTGATCATAGTGTTTGCACATGATTTTTAACATGAAAATATAACACAACTACTCTAAAAAAAAGAGGTTGATTGCTACTATCTTCTTACATGTGACAAATGTTTAACCTATCTTCAAGTCCAACTTTATTCTCTAGTATCCTCTAAAAATTCAAATCCACATGTTTTATAAGAATATCGATTTTTCACTTTTTCTTGAATTTTATTACATTTATTTTTCAGAGATTTGGAGTTAATAATTGATTTTTTCTTGGTATACATTTATACCTTAGTGTCCTTTTAAAAATCTTCCCCCACTTCTTAAACCTTAAGTGGAGAAAAGGGAATAAAGAATAATTTTTCTCTGAATTGACTTCTTAACTATGTCTGCGTTTCTTTTTCTTGTGGTCATTTCTTTGTTTTGTTGGATTCCAACACCAGAATTGGTTTAGTTTACTTATGGTAGTGACACTAGTACAATGTAAACCATTCTTTTCATTGTATGACTCAGAGCAGAGACCTAATTTGAGTCTAAAATACTGTTATTTTTATTGAACATTTGGTCAGGGTTCAATTCTAAGGGAACATATCTTCATCTCAGAGTATTCTCACAACCTCTTTTTTTTATTTTGTTCAGTTAGTTTTAAGAGATCAAGGGGCCCTCCTGGAATTAACACTTGATTTCTTTAATAATTATATTTATATCGGCCAGCTCTTTTATGGATAGGTGTTTTCCCCTTTTAGAGGTGACAGCTTGGTTTTCCAGGGATTGTGTTTGAGTACTTTTTAAGATTTTATTTCTATTAGGCCAGTTGTCCCTACCATAATGTTTATATCTTTCAGGGAACATTTTCAAGTTATTCTTGAGATTCTGATATTTTGTAATGTTTTTCATGTTGAGGCAATAATCATTTTGGAATATTACATCAAAAATGACAGCAGACCTTTAAGTTTTTTCCATATGATGATGTCTATTTATGTGGCCTTGTCGTTAAGGTATCTGCCTGCCTGTATATCTTTGTTATAAAACACTGTCGCTTTTTTATTTAATATTATGGATAAAGGTTCATGCACTCCCCGTTTTTTCAATTTTCTTATGCATTTGTTTTTGCTGGTGATAAGGCATACCCGCTATTTCAGACACTCCAACCGAGAGCTCTTTTTAAGATTCTAACCGTTCCTTTATATGCAATTGTGGGACGATTGACATACTTTATTTTCTATTTTTCTTATCTTTCTGTTTTTGCTGGAGATGGGGAATCCTACCGGATGCCATACATTCACTGGCTATTTCAGACACTCCAGCCTAGAGATCATTTTAAGATTCTAACCGTCCTTTTAAGTGCAGTTGTTTGTATTCCTTTTGCA
Source organism: Sepiola atlantica (assembly GCA_963556195.1). Taxonomy (NCBI): domain Eukaryota; kingdom Metazoa; phylum Mollusca; class Cephalopoda; order Sepiida; family Sepiolidae; genus Sepiola; species Sepiola atlantica. The sequence continues at coordinate 116,335,166 of OY744525.1, read as the reverse complement.
CTCGGTTCACCGGGTATACTCACCAGATAGCTCTTTAAATTCTTCTTCATTAGTCCTGTTGCTCCTATAATTACTGGTATGATGGAGATTTTCCTAAGATTCCAGTTTCTTTTCATGTCGTACATAAGACCTTGGTATTTCGTAATCTTTTCCCTTTCTGCTCTGTTTAATCCTGCATCATTAGGTACCCTGACTTCAACTAGGGTTGCTACTTTCTCCCTTTTGTCCCATATTACGATGTCAGGTTTAACAGCTCCGTTTTCTAGATATGTAGCTGTAGGGATTGAATAATCATAGTGGATGGTGTATAAATTATTTCCAACTGTTCTTTCTGGTATATGCTCCCAGGACTTGCTGCTACACTGGATATTCAACTTTTTACAAATAGTCCAGTGAAGATATTTACACACTCCGTTGTGTCGCATTGTATAATAGCCATCCCCCAGGAGAACCTTACAACTGGATGTCAGGTGGCTCACACTCTCTACTTCTGTGTGGCAGAACCTGCACTTGTTATTGTTGCTGAAACCACTCATCTTTTTTTCTCTTTTTTTTATTTTTCTTTTCATTCATTTGCTGGGGACCAGTATGTATTCGTATGTGTTTTTTTAAAATTAGAACTGTTTGAAAATGCAGATTCACAAATTTCACAAGAATATGGTTTCTCACTTTTTTATTTATTTTTATTTTCATTCATTAGCTGGGGATGGGGCATTCTTCCAAATGCCATACGATCACCCGCTATTTACAGACTCCAACCGAGAGCTCTTTTCAGGATTCTGGCTGTTCCCTTGAGTGCAGTTGTTTGGATTCCTCTTGCACTTGGTTCACCAGGTATACTTGCTAAATACTTTTTCAAGTTTTTCTTCATGAGTCAAGTGGCTCCTATGATAACTGGAATGATGGAGATCTCTTTGAGGTTCCAGTCTCTTTTCATATCTTACATTAGACCTTGATATTTTGTTATTTTCTCCCTTTTAGCTCTGTTACGGCCCCCATCATTAGGGACAACCAGTATGTGTTCGAATGTGTTTTTTTAAACTACAACTCTGGGAAAATGCAGATCCACATACTTTACAAAGATAAGGTTTTTCTCCAGTATGTATTCGTATGTGTTTTTTTAAATTAGAACTGTTTGAAAATGCAGATTCACAAATTTCACAAGAATATGGTTTCTCACCGGTGTGTGTTCGCATGTGTTGTTTTAAGCTGGAATTCTCGGAAAAGGCAAATTTACATACTTTACAAGAATAGCGTTTTTCACCAGTATGTGTTCGTATATGTCTTTTTAAACAAGAACTACTTGAAAATGCAGTACCACAAACTTTACAAAAGTAAGGATTCTCTCCAGTATGCATTTGTATATGTATCTTTAATCTAGAATTATCTGAAAATTTCAATCCACATACTTCGCAACAATAAGGTTTTTCCCCTGTATGTATTCGCATATGTCTTTTTAAATCAGAACTGTTTGAAAAAGTAGACACACATATTTCACAAGAATAAGGTTTTTCACCAGTATGTGTTCGCATATGTATTTTTAAGTGTGAATCCTGCGAAAATGTACATGCACATACTTTACAAGAATAAGGTTTTTCTCCCGTATGTTTTCGCATGTGTATTTTTAAATGAGAATTTTCTGAAAATGCAGATTCACATATTTTACAAGAATAAGGTTTTTCTCCAGTATGTGTCTTCATGTGTTTTTTTAATTTAGAATTCTCTGAAAATGCATGTGTACATACTTTACAAGAATATGGTTTTTCTCCCGTATGTATTCGAGTATGTCTTTTTAAATCAGAACTGCTTACAAATGCAGACTCACATAATTCACAAGAATAAGGTTTTTCTCCTGTGTGTTTTCGTATGTGTATTTTTAAGTGAGAATTCTCTGAAAATGCAGCTCCACATTCTTTACATGAATAAGGTTTTACTCCTGTGTGCGTTTTCATATGTTGCTTTAGGCTAGAATTTTCTGAAAATGCAGAATAACAGGTTTCACAAGAATACGGTTTTTCCCCGGTGTGTATTCGGATGTGTCTTTTTAAATCAGAACTGCTTAAAAATGCAGACTCACAAATTTTACAAGTATATGGTTTTTCGCCAGTGTGTGTTCGCATGTGTATTTTTAAGTGGGAATTCTCTGAAAATGCTGACCCGCATATTTCACAAGAATAAGGTTTCTCTCCAGTATGTGTTCGTACATGTTTTGTTAAATTATAACTGCTTGTAAATGATAATTTGCATACCCAACAAAAATATGGTTTTTCTTTAGCATATGTTTCCATATATTTCCTTGAATGAGAACTTTGTAAAAAGACTGATTCGCTCTCTTCAGAAGATGGAGATTTCTTGGAAGTAAATAAGTTCATTTATTTTCTGATGTAACTGATATCTGTGAATGAACAAGAAATAGAATTTAAAAAATATTACATTATTATATCATGACATACATTACGATTTATTCAATGAATTTGTGAACATAGCGAATATCATCTTTTAATTATAATTAAGAAAAAAAACATTAATGTCTACTGACTTAATATACATTAATTTATATAAAGACCTAGTATGGAGTACTGTTTTCATATTTGGATCGCTCTGCTGGTGTGGCCACAAATTCCCTGACTGCAACTCTGTGCAGAGGATTAACCCCTCATCCCCCGAAAATATAACCAACGGTATGTTGGGAGTTGCAACCCATAATGCCTTAGAACAGGATTCTGGTGGCTGAGCCATTCTTCTACTTTGACTCTTACTTCAGCTTGACAGGAGTCAGACAGGCCCGATCCGATCAATCGTCTGGTCATGTCATATACTAGTATCTATAAGTTCATCCTAAAAAAGATTCTTAAAAAACTACAAAAGCTTATTTATTTTATTTTCTTCCCAAATAAATAGTAGAATGTGGTGGCTGGGAGTCAATTGTGGTGAGAACAAAGAAGATTAGCAATGCCAAAATGTAATGTTTTCAAAGATTACTGTTCCCACTCTCACTGTAAAATTTCCTTCTATGAGTAATGTTTTCTAAAAGCAATGTATTCTGCACGCAGTTTATTCTAAGTACAATGTATTATGGGAGCATAGCATTCTAAGAACAATCTATTGTAAAAGCAAGAGATTCAAAGAGCAATGTATTCTGCAAATGAATGATTCTAGGAACAATATATTCTGTGAGAAGTGTATTCTGAGAATATAAATACTTATACTAGAATTTTACTATAGAATTATATTTGACAACTTTATTCAGCATTTATTACATTTACTACATTTGATATGTTGTAAAACAAACAAAACCAAATATTTGTCTGGTGAATCTCTCCCAGGTTATAAGGTTCAGAAGAGTATCTGTAATTTGATTGGCTTCACTCTTTCTTTTTCTCTGCACCTCACAAATGTGATTTTGCTAGTCAGTTTTTCTATTAATACTATTATCGAATGTGTTCTTCAGAATGTTCTGATTTATTCCCTGCTTCTTTTGTTCCAGCTTGTTTGACTCGTTGGTCTGGTGGTCTTCATCAATTCGCTGTTAAGGTAACTTGTTATAATACATCTTCCTATTCCAGTAGTTTTTTCCAAGAACTGCAAGTATGTGGAACTCTCTTCCTGCTGACTGTTTTCCTCCTACCTATAGACTAGCTCTTTGCAAGACTAAAGTCAATAGGCATCTCCTGTCCTCTTTCATTCTTTTTAGCTTCTTACATCAAGTGGCTCCATGCCTTGTGTGGAGCAACTTCCATAAAATAAATAAAACAATTATCTTAGTACCTAAATTTGTATATTTAAATTATAGCCAATACTTCTTGCCATATCACACCCAGAGATCATTCGTTGACATCTATGCAGATGACACAACTGTCTATAGCAGCACATTGAAGAGCACTGGGGATCAAAATTTTACTGGTTCTTTCTCTTTGGACACAGAGAATATGATGCACTGGGGAAAAGTGACTCATTACTTTTTACACCTCTAAAATGAAGCTTCTCTTATTTCACTACCAACACCCGGATATCTATTTTTCCCCCGTTGAAATGAATGGCTTTCCTTGAAGAAACTTCTTGTCTTGGACACACTTTCACTCCAGATTTAAAATGGAAGACATATATCTAAAGTTGCAGAAAAAATGTATCATTCTACCACTCCAGAAAGTACATGACTTTAGATTTTTTTTTAAAACATAGTTCACCCCAAACAAGGCAGGCCGCCACTGTAGATGTAAGGGGCTACTGAGAAGGAAAAAAAAGGGGAGAAGGTTGGGGGGGGGGGTCAACCTAAACTAGGATCTGCACAGCGAGATGTCTGTTTACATTAATTTTAAATTTCTGTATGTCAGTACTGACGGGGAAACAGGGGGCAGGGGGAGAGTTCCAGAGGCCAGCAGCACGAGGAACGAAGCTATTTGAGTAGAAAGCTCTCCGACATCCGGGAACCTCCACAGTAAATGGATGGGATTTAGTTGATTGTCGAGTTGGTCTAGTGAATTTACGTCGAGGGGGCACTAGAGTAGCCAATTCATCAGGGCATGATCCATTGAAGTATTTGTAAAACAAGCACAAGGATGCTACATTGCGGCAATGGGACAGGGACTGGAGCTTGGTTGACAGTGAGAGACCTATTAGGTTGGCGACTCTTTTTTGGACCTTGTCAAGGAGAGAGAGAGTAGTAGTAGATGATGCACCAGCCCAGATGTGGCAACAATACTCCATGCAATCCTCTACCTATATAAGAGTCAGATAGGCCTTAAGATTAAATACTGCTGTCACATCACAGGAGGTGCCGTACAGAGCACTTTTTTTTCCTGTCTACACAGAGTACAAAATCGACTTTCTCACAGAAGAGTCATTGCTAGTCTCTCTTTACAATGGTCATTATTTTCATGAAAGGTGATCGACTGAGCTCCAATCCCTGGTTCCTCCTTGTAAGATATACACAGCAAGAAGTACTACAACAACGGAACAATATTTTCCTTTCTCCTTCCATGCGACAGGCAGAATTTCCATGGACAGAGTTTCTTGGCAAGGGCTCTCGCCTGTGGAACATCTTAATACAACTGATTACAACTTTTTTGTCTTCAAATACCATGTCAACAAATGTATGTCATGCACTACCACATAATTAATCAAATGCAGTTAAACCATTAATCAATGTTAGTACTCCCATAGTGTTCCTCACTTTTCAGTTGACAATAATTCCACCTCATTAACCCTTATCCTTTAGTGACTCTTGGTCTTGATACATGAATAAATAGAAAGAAAAACAGTTCAGTGTTAAGATAACGTGTGATGATGATTGTTGTGTGCATCTAATTGTCTTGGAGACTATGGAGTTATGTGCCTCAGATCAGTCCGTTGGTGAATTAGAGCATCTGCTGCAACCGTGCAGGCCTATCCTGGATCGGCAGGTTTCATTGCAGTTGGCATAGATGTAGATGATGTCTGGTTCGGAGAGTTGATGTAGCCCTTTTGCCGTCTATGCTCTCTCCTTTCCCATCATAACTGTCTGATAACATGCCTTCACAGCACTTTCTCAGCAGCTGTGGTCGCTAGCCACAAACTCCCAGCTTACAGTGATCAATTCCACCTGCTCTCATATTTCGCTTACAAACATCCTTGTAGCATAGGACAGGTCTTCCTGCTGGTCTAGAGCCAGTAGTGAGCTTGCTAAATAAAGCATCCTTGGGGATCCTCCCATCATCCATTCATCTGACATGACCAAGCGATATTAGGTGAGCAGAACAAAAATGCTTGGGATCCCTGCCTAATCGAGGATGCTTATTTTTGTAGGAATAAAACTCCTTAAATCACATATATACAATCATGTTTTCATCATGTAAGTAAATTTCGTCTAATTTGTCTATAATTATATTCAATCCATTTGCTTCACCGATATCCGTTATTGCTAAATGTCGAACACATTCTCTTATATTTTCTGGGGCCCTGTTTCTCTTTAGATAAATCTGTAGATATAGACCATATGCCTATGATGTGTTTCATCTTTATATTAAAAGAAAGGACATAATCTTCTATGACAAGCTGGTTTGACCTAAATGTTGTTCGGAGTTCAAATAGTACATTAATTTTATTTTTTATTAATATTCTGCTGGATAATTTTCCTTAATATTTTTTGTACACTAATATTTTCAACTAAGTAACTATATCCATAACTTTTTCTATTAATTTATTTTAATCTACCATATTTCGTATGTACCTCAATATTAATAAGCACCAGATTTTTTTATTTTTACGTTCCTTGATGCCCAGATTTAGAAATTTGTTTTCTAAATATTACATTGATAATTATTGCTAGACTTACACAAAATGTTACTGTAAAAAGAATATATGGCTTCAGTCCTTCTTTAAAGGTTCGCATCTAGATTTGACTTAGGCTTAAAGGTAGCAAAAGTTTCAACAGTCACTTAAAGGAATTACTGCAATGCGGTCGTATAAAAACAATTTCTTCAACTTCTTTATTGGATGCGTCAATATTCTGAGGTTTAATTTATTATATAAACATTTTGATAGATTTCTAAATGTGTAATAAATTTCAATTCCATTAAAAAACTATTTTATTTTATTATTTGTTAATATTTAAAAAAAACAATTAGATAATTAATTAATATTCTCTGAACAAAAATGTAAAAAATAAGTCAATTCTACTTTTATTATTTGCAAAAAAAGAATTCAACATATTTTTTTACCCTTACTCCAGTCGAAATGTGTGACATAAAATTTGGCAGAGTTGAAATGTTCAAGATAACCAATATCACACATAATCGAAACAAAACAAGGTAGAATAACTTTTAATAATCCTGTTACGCTCACTACGCACACACAGTTTGTGTCCTTTCTTTGTATTGGTTTTACATATTGCCACCCGGATTTAGGTTTAGTGTTTTTTTTGTGTTAATTTTTCAACAATTTATTATCCTTAACACTACTATTCACAGCGACATGTAGCTTGCTTCTCATTGCATTGCAAACCTTCCTTGTTAACCCTTTTTATGTTGATCAGAAGACAAACAATAGTCAAAACTCAGTTGATCCCCAAACAATTTATTGGTACACATTTCTGAGTGGTACATTATCCCATATGGACATTTATAATAAACTTTTACCAAGAACATTAATTGTCAATAATTTTTTTATGGATTGTTAAAGGTAAATTTCACCTTAAAATATTAAATATGGTTGTTTAGTCTAAATCCACGGCTATTGTGTCAACAGAAAAAAAGGGGTGAAAAAAACACAACAAATATTGAACAAATAACTAGGGCCAAAGGCAATAAAAGTCATTTCCTTCCTACCTGCATAATTTTGTATATGTTTAAGTCTTTGAAACGTTTTTTATTTACATTTAACTTTTTTCTTTAAATACGATTTGATTTGAAGCAAATTTAATAACAGCTTCTTCCAGTTACCGGAAACCATCAAAGTCTGTAACTTTTTTCCTCTCGTCATTTTCTCCTTTTAATTAGACAGAAAAGTAAATGTTATTGCGTTTGGGGCAATTATTTGTTGTATAAGTATTTGCTTTTTTTTTTCACCCCCAAAAATGAAAAACACATCACTCAAATTTGATTATTTCCGGAAAGCCGGCGACAGCTATTGCAAAATCTAAGTCTAACAGTATCGGATTTAAACGAAATATTAAAATACAATAAAGACGCTTTAAAATACTTTAAAACACACACACAAAAATGACGCGATAGGTAGAAAAGTAATTTTTATTGCCTTTATAACAATTACTCGTTCATGGAAATGCTATTACGGGTACAGTTTCGGGAAATACGACCAAAAATTTACAGGTGTCACGTAAGCGTGATGTAGGCATTACATATGTACAACGAATGCTATGTAAACGAACAAAACTAGACAAAAGAAGGTATGCCGTTCAGAATGTTCCCGATGTAAAAACTGTTTCTTTCTTTCCTATTTTCATGGCAAGTTTAATTAGTTACCATACGACGGCAGCACGAAGTGTGTCAGATTGGAAAAGTTTGCACTTCATGCGTGTACTACTTTCTTGTTCCTCGTTCTTCAAAAATGAATCTGGCAAAACTACATGGAATGCCAAAATCAGTAGAACGTTGCATTTTGTTCGTGAAAACTTTCCTTGTATTAAAAACAAAAACCTCTGGCCACGCAAAAAATATCCTTAACCCTAATTCCAACTCTAATTCCAACCCTAACCCAACCCTAATTCCCTAACCCTAAAATTCGCTCCTCCCTCCCGCAAAAAAATCCCTAACATTAAAAAAAGACAAAAAAATAAAGTTCTTGTATTAAAAAAATAAAAACTCGGAAAAAATACAAAAATGCTCTTTTTTTTATAAGTCGTTTGCTTCAAAAAAAGATGAAAATAAAACAAATAAAATGTCTCTTTCTTTCGTTCTAATTGCGTAAAAAAAGGTCGTCGTTTCTAGTTTTAGTTCACAATTTGATATCATTGAAGTCGTCTGGTTTCTAAAAAAAGACAAGTTTCAGAAGTCATTCTTAACATTTGGAACGGCGTACTTTCTTTCATCTAGTTCCGTTCGTTCTTGTAGAAATCGTTTTACATACGTCATGCTTACGCCACGCCTGTAACTTTTTGTTCGTATTTCCCAAAACAGTGCCCTTTTACGTATGATCCAATGGCATAACTTATTCAGAAAGAATACAGTTGGATATCCTTAAAAATCTGAGTTGAAATCCAGTCAGATCTCTTACAGTGGAAAGGGACAGAGCGGCACTGCAGAATGACATAGAAAGGCTCTCTGGGTGGTCAGAAGATTGGCAGCTAAAATTAAATACCTTGAAAAGCAGAGTTACACACTTTGGACATAACAACCAAAGGAATATCTATCTGATGATAGATGAAGGAAATGACAAAGAAATTGGTGCTTCGGATATTGAAAAAGACCTGGGTGTTTATGTAGACAACAAACTGTCATTTCATCACCATGTCAATGAAACTGTAAAGAAAGCAAACAGTACACTTGGGACAATAAAACGAACATTTGTTAGCAGTGATAAGACCGTGATCAACATGGACGGCGGCACCTGGGCTCAAGCCCCCCCCCCATTTTTGACTGCCCCCCCCCACCACTTTTTGACTTGGCCTCCCCACTTTACAGTCAGCAATAATGAAGTTATATATGCATGTGTTTAACCACCCACCCCCACATTTTAGAAGAGCCCCCCCCCCACACACTTTTATAACTGGCCCGCCGGTCATGATCAAGAAGCTCAATGGTGAGGCCCATCCTTGAGTACGGAAATACACCACGTGTCCACCAGTTTGCCGGTGATATTGACAAGGTAAAAAAAAGGCCAACGCCGAGCCACCAAATTGTGCCCTACACTTGGAGACTAACCATACGAAGATAGGCTGAAACACATGAAGCTCCCGTCAATGTACTATAGAAGAGAATGTGGATCAAGACGTTCAAGATCCTCACAGGCAAAGACAACATGGACTAGGAAGACTGTTACCCCTCAGCAAGATCACCAGAACAATAGGTCACAACCTGAAACTTAAAAAGAAACATGGCAGGCTAAACATTAGAAAGTATTCCGGGTATCTTTTACAATACTCAGCAGAGTAAAAACGCTCAAAAAACAAATATTCAACAAATAAAAGTATCTGTAGGCGATAAAAGTTATTTTCAGACTTACCTGTGGCATTTGTTTGTATTTTTAACCCGTTCCAATTGCTATTTATTAGAAATTAAATTATTCCTCACACCAACATCGCACAAATCAAAGATGGCGACATGGGGGGGGGGGTATGTAAGAGAATAAGGACCGGCCGCAATTTTCTTTTTGTGCACAAAAAAAACAAGAATTTTTTTTTTACATCTAATAAAAACCCATTTATACTACGTAAAAATACAAACAAATTTATTAGGTAAGTAGGAAAATATCTATTCTCGACGTAGGTCACCATCACTTGTTGTATATTTATTTTTTTTACCCCGTTCTCGTTCGTTTTTTGGACCCCGTCTGCGACTCTGCTGAGTATTGTAAAAGATACCTAGTATTCCTTTGAGCTACGAGTTGTGAACAATTGGAATTCTCTGCCAGACTGGATCATCGACGCAACAGACTTGCAAGTTTGACAAACACTGGCTTCACAGACAATATTAAGTCAGACCTGCGCACGAATTAGTATAGTGGACAAAAGGGACGGAGCGGGAGTTACAGGCACGAGTTATGTTATGTTATTTCTTTCATATATCAGTTGACATAATTATACGCGCCTTTGAAGGTTTCTCCTTTCTCCTTTTATTATAAAAAAAATTCTGGGTATTTTGAAGAATAGCCCAACAACGAAAACGCTGAAAAAACAAATATACAACAAATAAAAGTTACCGTAGCCGATAAAACTGAATTTCCAAGTTAACTGTGACAGTTATTAATGATCATAATCCGTTAAAAGTGCTATTTTCTATAATTTAATAGTTTTAGCGTAAGTGAAGTGGGAAAAAAAAACCAGTAATGGCTGCTTCGATAGAAAACACTGAATTCAGAACGAGACGCCCGCCTCGTTCTGAATTCAGTTGGTTTTTACTGGGACTCATAGTCAAAGCGCAATGTTTGCATTTTTTAGCCAAGCAGAAGAACAAAACAACACTACATTTTAAGCAAAAGGAATAAAATAATTTTCTTTTTATTTACATGTCAGTGTGCTTTTATTTACATATTATTTTCATTCGTCACACCGTAATGTTTATTTTTCCTGTTTCTTAAAAAAATGCCTAACCCTAACCTAAACCCAGTCCTAACCCTAACCTAAACCCAGCCCTAACCTAAACCCAAACCCTAACCTAACCCTAACCTAAACCCAGCCCTAACCCTAACCTAAACCCTAACCTAAACCCAGCCCTAACCCTAACCTAAAGCCAAACCTTACCCTAACCTAAACCCAACCCTAACCCTAACCTAAACCCAGCCCTAACCCTAACCTAAACCCAAACCCTAACCTAAACCCAAACCCTAACCTAAACCCAACCCTAACCCTAACCTAAACCCAGCCCTAACCCTAACCTAAACCCAACCCTAACCCTAACCTAAACCCAGCCCTAACCCTAACCCTAACCTAAAGCCAACCCTAACCCTAACCTAAACCCAGCCCTAACCCTAACCTAAAGCCAACCCTAACCCTAACCTAAAGCCAACCCTAACCCTAACCTAAACCCAGCCCTAACCCTAACCTAAACCCAACCCTAACCTAAACCCAGCCCTAACCCTAACCTAAACCCTAACCCTAACCTAAACCCAACCCTAACCTAAACCCAGCCCTAACCCTAACCCTAACCTAAACCCTAACCTAAAGACAACCCTAACCCTAACCTAAACCCAACCCTAACCCTAACCTAGCCCTAACCCTAACCTAAACCCAGCCCTAACCCTAACCTAAACCCTAACCGTAACCTAAACCCAACCCTAACCCTAACCTAAACCCAACCCTAACCTAAACCCAGCCCTAACCCTAACCTAAACCCTAACCTAAACCCAACCCTAACCCTAACTTAAACCCAACCCTAAAATTAAATTTCAAAAATGCACCCCCCCCCCCCCAAAAAAAAAAAAAAAAAACGCCGATTTGCTTATGAGTCCCGGTAAAAAAAAAACACACACACGTGACACCGACAGCCTAAACTAGTGACGCCATTTTCTTTTTAAATAAATGACATAAAATTTTTTTTTTTTTTTTTCATGTCTAATAAAAACCCATTTACCATACGTAAACATACAAACAAATGGAATAGAAAACTAGGAAAATCTCCGGTCTCGACGTACGTTGCATTTATTTGTTGCATATTCATTTTTTTGACTACGTTCTACAACTTTTTTTCAACCCGACTCGCGAGCTGTAGGGCTATTCTAAAAGATTCCCAAAATTCTCAAAATGTAATGTAAGAAAACGTGAAATATATTTATTTAATTCTTTTTTTTAATATAGAATAAAAAGTGAAAGGTGAAAGATTAAAAGACGCGTATAATTTTTAAATTCAAAGGTGAATATTTCTGTTCGTATTTTATTGTTCAGTTATTTGCCTTCCCATAATTCTTTAATTAAAAGAAAAAAGAGATTATACTTACATTTTATACGTCCTTTCCTCCTTTTTTATCTGTGTTCTTTGGCAAAAAAGAAATAAAAGAACACGATTTCAAAGTCACATTTCGGTGAATTATTTTATTTGCCTTTCGAACCCAAGGGAGATAATCGGTCGAATGTTATGGAATTAATAAACAGATCGGATATAATTATGTCAATAATACGATAATGTGCGAAAGTGTATTATAGTAACAACGGGGGGGGGGGGATCTACAACAAATAACTGTTACAAACGCAAGAAAATTTACTTTTCTAGTGTCTACATATATGAGTGTGGATACTGATTGTAAGATATTTATTATCTGAAATTTTTATCGTCACTTTTACTTTATTTTTCAGTCATCTTCAAAGATGGCGGTCGATTTGGGGGGTCAAGGTGGCCGCTAATTTAAGGCTTAAAAGATAGTAAAAAGAATGGAACCATAAGACGAAGTCCGAGGTTGGTTTCCAGTTGGATTAGAGTAAGCTTTTTTTCTTATTATCTTTCGCGATCACCTTTCCCCAAAAGTCGACCGCCATCTTTGAAGATGACTCGAACAATAGATTAAAAGTGACGATAACAAAACTATAAAAAATAAATCTTACAATCAGTATTCACACTTGAAACTTGTACAGGTAGGTAAAAAAAAGTACATTTTCTTGCGTTTGGTAACAGTTGTTTGTTGTATATTTGTTTTTGTTTTTTGTTCTCTTTTTTTTAGGTGTTTGACTATAATACTATTTTGCACAATAGCGAATGGGTAATCATTACTATTAGCGACCTTAACTCTTTTAAGGGAAATACAATTGGGGAATTAGTCAAAAACAATAAAGTGTAGTATCTGTTCCGATGGATACTGCACCCCATAGACTGGTATTATCTTGTCCTTCGGGGCTTGACTTACGCCGGTCAATGGGTCTGTCCTGTGCAGTTCTAGGAGGTCCACCCTCCCAGGCTTTGCCTCCCCTCTTTGGGGAGGAGTAAGTTTATTGCTTACTGCCTGAGGTGCCCCTACCGGGGAATGCCGACGGGCCTGTCCAGGCAATTTTTAATGGCCAGAGTGCTCACTTTCTCTGGCGCTGGCTTTTCAAACCCCACTTTCCCGACCCGACCTTGGGTCACATCTTACTTGTGGGAGTAAGATAAAACTGGCCTTGTGCCTAACTCCTGGGGAGGAGTAAATAAAACCATTTCCCCAATATATATATATATATATATATATATATATATATATATATATATATATATATATATATATATATATATATATATATCTTTAACTTTTCAGCTCTGTAATGATTGCCAAATGTTTGCGATTAGTTTCCTCTCACAGTGCAACCGGTGTAAAGGCAACAATAAAACGCCGTATTATATTTGCCTTGTTCGATTTTTCCGGTTTCCTTTTTTCTTTTGCAAATATTGCGTATATTTTTTTTTCGGCGATACTAAACAGAAAAAAAAGGGGGAAAAAAATAAATAAATAAGCAACACATAAATGTTACCAAAGGCAAGATAAGTTACTCTTCTAACAACCTGGATAAGTTTTTTTTGTGTCTTAAATTATTTTTAAGCTTTTGTTGGTTTAATAAAAAAATTTAAAAACAGTACGTTCGAATATGTTAAGTTAGAAAGAAACAAAATAGTAATGTCTGTCGCGAGGTTGACATGTAGAGCCGCGGTAATTGTTCTAAAATTTAAAAAATTAAACAGAAATACAGTCAATAAATATCACCACTCGTGCGAAAGTGTAATGTTCAACCGAACTGTATATTTTTAATACCAGAATATTTGTTTCATTTTCGATTTTTTGGCGATTTTCGAGGCTCCATGTGCAGCCATTATTTTTTTCGTTTGTGATAGGATTTTGCGCAAAGTGTTGCTTACAAACTTGCTTGCCAGTAAATATCTCCTCGCGACCATTGAATCATTTTTTTCTGTTAGGTCTATAAAAGTAGCTGAAGCTAATGGTATCAATGCCGGTGTGCCTCAAGGATTTATCCTGGGCTCAACCCTCTTCTAATCTACATTAACACTCTTCTTAGTCAGGTTCTGAGATCATTTGTTGGCATTTACACAGCAGACACAACTGTCTATGGCAGCACATCGAAGAGCACTGATGATGATCAAGCTTATGCTGAGCCTCTCTCTTCTAATCTGGAACATGTAGTACGATGAGGGAAAGTGGCTTGTTACTTTGAACATTTCTCAAACAAAACTTCTCTCCTTCCATGACTAATGCACAGATCCTTGCTTTGACCCAGTCAAAATGAATCTCTCTCTCGTCGCATGGAGAGGTGTCGTCTCGATGTCGTCTAGTGGTTGAGTTATTTCTTCTTTCTTTCTGCTGTGAACCTCGCCGTCTGTTGTGTCCGCAACAAAACCTTCATAACACAAATTCACGAGTCAACAATCTTTTACTTTGATTCTGTTTTATTTCAGGCATCAGATTTCTGCCGGCCGTGGAGATGCTTCACCAACGTTAAGGGAGAGACCAAATTATTACTCTATCGTAGTTAATTCCTAATTTAAGTCCTTAGCCATTGGAGGATGGGGGGAGAAGAAATCTCATGCCTGTATACTCTTAGGGAATTTAATTCCCCATATCATGTTGAAGACTACATAGAGAAATCGTCCGTTCGGCCTGCTTCCAAAACCCAGGATGGCAAAACTCTGCTTCCCACACAAATGCATGTGACCTCATAAAATCCCCTTGCGCAGATGCACCTTGATCCTTGATCTGAGGTCTCGTCAATGTGGTGGCCCTGTGAACGTCTGTGAGCTCTGACTGTGAGAACCAGTTTATTGTGCACTCGACTGTACGGGTCCACCTGCACTAAATCGTGCAAGCCAAACCAAACGATATCTCACACATACGTCCACTTCAAGATGCGTCCGGCTTCACAGGGCCATTATCCAACAGATATTCACAGCGAGAATTCGTCTTACTACCCAAATGAATAAGAACTTTCCTTTCTTCTTCAGTATGCCTAGCATCAGGCAAAACTTGCATTAACAGAGTTTCTTCACAAAGGAAATCTCATCTGTGGAACACATTGTCACGTGACTGCTTCCCTGTAGATTAAAACTTTGTCATCTTCAAAGGTAATGTCAACAGATTCTTATCAAGAACCGTCCCCACAAGTATTCGAACTTGGTCTTGACAATCATCCCATCTCACTAATACTTAGCCTTGAGTTGCATCTGGC
Source organism: Sepiola atlantica (assembly GCA_963556195.1). Lineage (NCBI taxonomy): Eukaryota > Metazoa > Mollusca > Cephalopoda > Sepiida > Sepiolidae > Sepiola > Sepiola atlantica. The sequence goes on along the minus strand of OY744525.1, from coordinate 116,319,877 downwards.
CTTGATAAATGGTGACTCCTTTTAGTTAAAAACAAGTGTACATCGTTATAAACAGCCCTATACATTTTTACTTATCTTTCCAATAACATGTTTCCAAAAAAAAAATTTGTTCATTTTTTTTCCCCTCATACAAGTCATATTGCCACTAAGAAGTATGGTGTTAATGTGACTAGGGCCAAATTTATAAGGGGATTCCTAATGAAGGAGTTTTGTAGCAAGATAATTTTTCACATTACATTTAAATTTCTGCATGTTGGTACAGTCGGGCAAACGGAGAGGGAATTCTAAAACCCCAGCGGTCCGAGGAAAGAAGCTATTACGGTAAAAAGTTTTCTTAGACAAACTGGCAAAATCTATGTTCAGCTCCGACTCTAGTGTTGAAGAAATATCAGAAACTCTTTTGATTTTATCCATCTTAGTTTCTATGACAATTGGCTATAGAATATTTTGAAGTATTGGCTCGATTACCGGTTGGGAACGTATAAATTGACCAGGGTGACCAGTCTATTTGATTTTTATAGCTGGACATACAGCATTCTCACCATCACTCTGTTGTAGAATTCTACTATTTTTAGGAGTGATTATTTAACTGCAAAGCCAAATTCATGCTCTTTCCTTGCCAGAAAAATGTATACTAGTAATCTTGCTTATTCTGCAGTCCCTGAAAAGTTGTGATATCCACTAATAGTTTTGATACTTCATTGTTAATGATGCTCGTTTTACGTGGTGTGTTGATTTCTTGAAAGTCATTGAACAAACCTTAAAGTAGAGTGGAACATTCGAACAACTTAGTTTAAAGGGTGACTACCTGTTTTTCGACGTTTTGTTTCCGTCTAGTGCAAGGTTGGCAGTCTATTTAAGAACATGATATTCCTGAGCCCTTTGCACCCAGTAAGACAGATAGACTGTATCGGACAACACCTAATTTACCAGAGTTACTCAGCTTAAGAAAAGCAGTAACTGTCCATTGAAGTATCAAAAACACGCCCTGGTACCTAACTCAATGCTGCTTTCTGCATTGTTTCATCACGATACACGATGCTGGAGTGTCTTCTCTAAAATGCAGGCTTGAGCAATTGATATGAAAGATCTGTAGTTGCACATGGAAAAAATTCTCCCTCTCTACATCGCTGATAGTATCCAAGGGATATGTGTGTTGCAGGGGTTGCCAGGGTGAGATTGAGAACAACTCCAAGCTGATTTTGGGACTCCAATTCCGGATTTCTTTTCAGAATTTTCTCCCAGTAGGGTTCGCCACAAGACATTGGATGTTTCAAGTCAGAGTTTTCCTTCACCTAGATAGGTTGCCTATATATATATATATATATATATATATATATATATATATATATATATATATATATATATTATTTAATCAACAGCAAAAAAATTTGAATTATGCAAACAACTGTTATCACAACGTTTCAGCCGAGGTAATCTCCGACCTGTATTTTGTGGAATTCAGGATGTCTCTGTCGAACTCACAAATCTGTACGGCATTTCGAACGGAACTCATTATTTATCTACCCGTGATATAACGAATAATCAGTTATAAGTGACAGTCTTCCGGAGGTTGAAGGTTCAATCCTCAGTGTGGGCGATACTAAGAATACAATTACGAATTAGTTAAGATCATGGCTGACGGAACGGGGATAAAATAGTTGAAATCTCGTACAGATTCACGATTTCGAAAAGATACACCTGAATAAGGTCGAAGATAACATCAGTCGAAACGTTGTTAAAATAACATCCAAGATGAGAACAGTAGTTTGAATAATCTAAACAGTACAAATTATCAATCCTCATCTAAAAAAAATTCTGAAACATAATTAAAAATAATGTTTTTAAAATTAATTTATTTTCAGATTTCCTGTGCTCACCTAAGGAGCAATTTAAAAATTTTCAAATTAAAAAAAATCTTTTTACTTTTTTGAGTGGAGGATAATTATTTTTTAGGTATAATTCAACCCTTTTCCCCCACACTATCAACATAAAAATAAAACTGAGATTCTATTTTTTATGGGCGATTACACGTCAACAACCAGATGAAAAATTAAACTATTTTGCACTTTAACATAGGGGGTCTCACTTTACTTCATATAATTAGGCAGAATGAATTACCTCCTCCACACCATTTTTCTTCTACCATTATAGCTCTGTAAACACAAACTATATAGAGAATTACGTTATGGTCAATCTTTAGGACGATTCCTGATTTCATGTTTTCGGAAAATATGTGTCTGCTTTGTTCGCTTTCAATAATTTCTATATTTTTTCCGGCTCGAATGCTTCTCCTTGAATAGTCATACATAGAGAAAGTCGGAGTAATTTTAACTCTCACGCTCAGATCTACTGACACTGCAAACTCCTACTGTTGGATAATGGCTCTGTGAGGCCGGACGCATGTTGAGTGGACGTATGTGTGGGGAATCGTTAGGTTTGGCTTGAGCAATTTATTGCGGGTGGACTCGTACAATCAAGTGCAAAATAAAGCTTGTACTCACAGTCGGAGCTCACAAGTGTTGACAGGACCACCACGTTTAACAAGACCTCAGGTCAAGGTTCAAAATGCACCTGTCCATAAGGGTTCTGTGACGTCACCGGTTTTTGTGTGGGAAACTGAGTTTTGTCAGTCTGGATTTTGGAAGCAATCTGAACAGACATATTTCTCCATGTAGTCTGCAAATGTAAAGGGGAATTTATTTCCCTAAAAGAATACAGGCATGATGAAATTCTTTCCTCCCCCTCCTCGAATGGCTAAGGACTTAATGGACCATAGATAGCTAGAAATTAACAAAGATAAAAGTGTTAAATTGATCTCTTTTTCTTCGTTAGTAAAACATTTCTAAGAGCGACAGAATATTGACGCCTAAATAAAAATAATCAAATTTAAAAGATATAGTCTTCCTTATCTTTCGCTGTGTATGAAAATCATTGTTGCAGCCCAATACAACGATGATGATACTGGGGACGTGCAGTATGCGAGTATGGGGACGGCGGACGACGGACATGTTCCAGCACCAGTTTAACGTACAAGTAGACAGCTAAAACGTTACACTACCACCAGAAAGTATTTTTCATTTGAAATAAAATGATCACCCAGCATTTGACCATCTGTTATAGGTTAGAACGAGTAACTATTTTATTAAATTTAAAAAATGGCCACTATTTTTTAAATAATGTTCTCTTTCAGAACTACTAAAATATTTTCTATTTCCTTTCATTGTATTACAACTCTATTTTTATATGGCCAACCGAACTTAGAATTGGTGTTAGAATAAATGAAGGGCATTTTTTTCTAATATGGGGTACTAGCCCCCATATTTTTCAACACCTCCGCCCATGTATATATCTTTTTAGCAGATAAAAGCTAATTACTTAGAAAAAATAACGTGTCTTTAATTAACCCCAACAATAACCCTGAGCCCTAGGTGGCAATTTGAGAAAATATGGGCTGGCAATACAAGGAAAAACATCTAAAATAAAATAAATTCATTTTTGTTAATTCTGAAATGGCGGAATTCTGTAAATATGAGAAAATTATTACACGTTCTGTCCAACACTATGTAGGTAAGAACTGTATGTTAAATAGTGCCTACTGGTAAGGAAGTGGATGATCATTTTACATTATATTTATATAGTAAAGTGAACAGTCTCTCTAAGTTCTAAAATACTTTTTATTGCAACAAAAAATAAAATCACATTTTTTTATTTTTGTTTGTAGCCTAAATTTAAAAATATTTTTTTTCACTCCGTTTAAGTGAAAACAAACACATGACTAGAGTATTGTCGATTATCTGAGCACAATTATGAAAAAAAGAAAAAAACATTTTTTTGTTAATTGTCATGCACTAAGGTGGCGGGGAGGGGAATCACTTTACTATTCATTGTAAAATGAACATTTACTTTATGACCGGTGCAAATTAAACCACCCCAGTATTAATGCAGATGAGGACCATCATCTACCCCCCCCCCCCAAATAAGATTCTACTTTTTTTTAGGCGGTTATATGAAAAACTTTTGGGGAAAAAAAATTATTTTAGTCTTTAGAATGGTGGATCAGTATAGCATATACATTTAGTGTAAGATGATCACTCATTTTCCAAACAGATAACGTTTGAACGACATATAACCAGTTTTTTAATTGTTGGGAAGCGGGGTTTGTTGCTATCCGGACTCAGCATTTGTGGTAGGGTTAAGGGGGAGGTGATTGTTACAACCCGGACTTAGAGTTAGGGTTAACACGCAAATTATCTCCTTTAGCATAAAAAATTCTGGTTATATAACCTTAAAACGCTATCTGGTTAGACCATAGGTTGGAAATGCGTGATCCTTTTATGTTTATTTTTTGTTTTGTTTTTTAACATATTTCACCCCAAACAAGGCAGGCCACCACTGTAGACGTTAGGGGTTACTGAGAATTAGGGTGTACGTTTTGGTGTCATCCTAGGTTGGGAGCTGTGTAGCGAGAGGTGTGTTTACATTAGTTTTAAACCTCTGCATGTCAGTACAGTCAGGGAAACCAGGAGCAGGGAGGGAGTTCCAGAGACCGGAAGCACGAGGAAAGAAGGTATTGGAGTAGAAAGATCTCCAGCATCTGGAGACCTCCACAGTGAATGGATGGGATTTAGTTGATTGTCAAGTTGGTTTAGTGTATTTACGTCGAGGGGGCACCAGAGCAGCAAGTTCATCGGAGCACAATCTATGAAGTATTTGTAAAACAAGCACAAGGATGCTACATTGCGGCGATGGGACAGGGGCTGGAGCTTCGTGAATAGTTAGGGACCTATTAAGTTAGCGACTCTTTTTTGGACCTTATCTAAGAGGGAGAGACTAGTGGATGATGCACCAGCCAGATGTGGCAACAATCCTCCATGCATGAGCAGATGGTGGCTTTGTAGAGATACAGGATAATGTCAGGTGTGAGGAGTTTACTAGCACGGTAGAGGGAGACTACCTTATTTGCTGCAGCTTTGGCAATGTCTTCAATGTATCTGTTCCAATTCATGTTACCTGTGAAGGTTAGGCCAGGGAGTATAATGTTGAACTCTCAGGTAGGGTATTATTTGCCATCACAATCGGTGGTTGAAGAGGTTCTTGTAGTTATTAAAGGAAAGGAGCTTTGTCTTTGCGGCATTAAAAGTTACCAACTATTTATGAGCCCAATCCACTACAGCCTGGAGGTCATTTTCTAAGGATTCAACCCTTGCCTTGGATATAGCATTGTGTCGGCAGCAAGTATACCAATCTCAGACTTAATGTAATCAGGGAGATTGTTTATGAAGATCAGGAACAATAAAGATCCAATGATAGATCCCTGGGATACACCAGCATTTATGTAATGTTGCTTACATGAACGACCATCGAGGACAACCTGGATCTTTCTTTTGGTTAAGAAGGGTCTAATTATATTAAATATTTGGGATGGCACAGTGGCTTAGTTGGTATCGACGCGGACTGAGAACCTGGTTGTGCCAGGTTCAAATCCAAGTCATTCCACTGAAAACGCTTCCATGAAAACCCACATGACACTTGTGTCTAATCTCCTGGAGGGGGGATTAATATAAATCACATTAACACTTGTCCACGGGTGGCCTCGGCCTTGATAAAGTCGTGGTCTCTGTTTATTTTAAAAAAACAATATTTGCCCAGTAATACCATATGAGCATATTTTTAGAAGAAGCCCTTTATGCCAGACCTTGTCAAAGGCCTTGGATATATCAAGCGCTACTGCCCTAGCTTCACCTGCCTTGTCCAGTGTATGATATATGCGTTCAGAGATGACCGTTAGGATGTCTGCAGTAGATCGTGCTTGTCTGAATCCATACTGGCGGTCAGAAAAAAGTTTAGCATTAACTAAGTGCCAGACTATCGCTAGAGTGATTAAGAATTCAAAAGTTTTAGCAAAGATCTGGAGTAGACTGATTGGGCGGTAGTTCTGAGGATCAGTTTTATCCCCAGAATTCTTGAAGACTGGTACCACAAAGGCAATTTTCCAGCTATCAGGGAATCAAGATTCAGCTAGGTATTTGTTGTAGAGTTTGGAGAGGACAAGGGCCAGTTCTGCAGAGCATTTCTTCATTACTATTACAAGTATAAGATCAGCCCCACAATCTTTGGGGGTTTTAAGGTTTGTGATTATGTCCCTGACCTGAGATGGGGTTATGACCAGGTTCTCAAGTGTGGCTTCAGTCCACAATGGGAATTTAGGGAAGGGTGGTTTGCTGAGTCCAAAGTGGAGTTTGAGGCAAAACGCTGGCAAGTAGTTCAGCCTTATCAGTTGCTGTGAATACGACATCATTGTGGTTTGATAGTGGGGGAATCGTTGATTGACTATTGTTCAGCACACTATTGTAGATTTTCCAGAAATCGCGAGTACCTAGTTTCTGTGACTGAATGCATTTTTTGGTTATGTCTGTATACATTCTCTTTGCTTCACCTATCACGGCCTTACAATTATTTCTTGACTCCATAAATTTCTGTCTATTAGCAGCTGACTTATAGTGGCCGAATAACAGAATGTTTGCTGCCTTGCAGCAACGACAGCTGCACATTTCGAGGTGCACCATTGAGGAGAGTGGGGATTGCTGGAGAATTTTCGCATGGAGACATAGGCTTCGGTTAACTCATTTGCACACTGATCAGCAAGGAGTGAGAAGGTTTCCCTCCATGATGCGTCGCTGATATGATGTTAAATTTATATACGAAACTCATCACTTACATTACATTATAAAATTGTTTTGTTATTGTCTCCCCCACCCAAGGTTTTCCACGGTGTTGAGACGTAATCACCCCTCAAAAGTAGAATCTAATTTGTGTGTGGGGGGAGGGAGGATTTGATTTAGCGGTGAGTCGTCATCTGTAAATTTACTATCACATCTTTAGAATGTAGAACGTCGTTTCTGCTGTAGAAATAAGCGATTTCACTGACACAGGCTACAAAGTAAGTATCGATTACACAAAAATGAAGACAGTAAAGTGGAGCTATTCGATACTTGAACCAAATTTGTTTCACTTCTTTCAGTTAAACGATTTCGTCAATCAAAGATGGCGGTCGAGATTTTTTCTTTTTTTGGGGGGTGGCTGATAATTTCAGGCTTAACATATAATAATAAAGCCTACTCTAATCCGGCAGTAAACCACTCCCAGACTTATGGTTAATGGTACCGTAAGCCTTTTTTGAAGAATATATTTTAACCTGAAATTAGCGACCACTTAAAAAAAAAATCGACGTCCATGTTTGATTTACGAAATCGATTAAGTGAAAGTAACAAAAAAAAATTTCTGTGTCTAGTAATTATTGCCTAATACATAAATATAAACAAGAGTTTTTATTTGGAATTATGTTTTCTATATAATCACCGACAAAACTAACGTCGAATTGTCGTCTGCTTTATTTAACTTGAGAACTTCAATGCAAGATGGAGGGTTAAAAATAAAATAAAAACAATTTTTTTGTTAAATTGTAAGTTTGTAGTATATTTCAAAACCATTTATAAAATAAAACACTGATGTTATAATTTGTTAATTAATTAATTAATTAAAAATTTTTAAAAGGGGGTTACTCTTATAGAGAACGCACCGCGTTTCCGTGACTTCGCGTCGTCAACGTTCGGAAGCGTCCAAGAGTTGACGAGGCGAAAACTGCCAAACGACAAATTGAAAACTGGCAGACGATAAATTCAGACGAAGAAAATCAAAGTAAAATACATATATAAAAATAAAGAACGAACAAATCATAGCTAAACAACTGTTATTAATTAGATGTTTATTTTTTTCGTCAAAGGAATTATTGTTTATCAAATGTTTTTAAATAAAATGTTTTTGTGCACCGAAAAATTTCAAAAGATGATTTTTTTTAATTTATAGAAAAAGCAACGAAACCACCGTTTTTAACCAATTTCTTGTTTGTTTTTTGTTTGTTTTTTGTTTGTTTTTTGTTTTGTTTTTTCTTTTTAACATTTTCTGGTTTAGGGTTAGGGTTAGTCTTTTGCTAGAAGTCACCGTTCCTGCCAGAACTCAATGAATCCTTTGAGAGATTCAACGCCCTAGCACAGATCGTAGAAACTCATTTTTCTATTTTTTTTAAACGCGTTGCAGATCATAGAAATTAATTTCTTCCAAAAGTTATCGTCTGCTTGCTTGCAACCTAATTGTCTAATGCTTAGACCTGTTTGGTTAATAGTTTCGTCAACTCTCGGGCGCTTCCGAGACCTGCCTGAACGCCGTTGACGATGTGAAGTCACGGAAACTCGGTCCGTTCTCTAGAAGAGTACCAACAAAAAGAATCAATTACTTTGTGACCCTTCAAAATTTGAAAGTTGATTGTTTGTTAAATTGTAAATTTCAAATCCATATATAGAAAACACTGATTTTATTATTGCCACTTCTGCAGTTTAGCTGTCACTCACACTTAATTTGCTTTCCTTTTTTGGAGGTAGGGACAGACAACCAACCGAAAGTAACAGAATTAGTTTTTTTTTAAAAATCCAAAATGACAATATAACAGCGAACAATGTTTATTTATTGAATATGAAAATATTTTTGTTTAATAATGTAAAAATTTATAAAAATAATAATTTTTTTCTATTGTATGAATTGAAACTTTCTCAAAATAGTCAACAGTGATTTTTAAAATGAAAATTTATCATTAAAATGAATAGTCAATGATTTTTTTTATTGTATGAATTAAAACTCTCAAAATAGTCCACAGTGATTTTTAAAACGAAAATTTATCATTTAAAACGAAAATCCAACAAGCAGTCAACATTTTGTTTATTTATAAAACTGTGTTAAACTACCAATATCTTTCAGATTGAGGTCATTCAGATCCATTTTGGGATTTTAAAAAAAAAAAATTCAGTCTAACACTTCCGGTTGACTGGGTTGAATGAATGGAACTCTTCAATTACGATTTCTGATCACACTGAGTGACAGCTAAACTGCAGAAGTGCCTAATTATTTGTTAATTAATATTAAAAAAAGCAAACAATCTATTAATTGATTAATGTTTTCAAAATAAAAAAAATGTATGTTACCGCAAAAATCAGAAAACATTATTTGCCAAAAAAAGGCCAAAAATACAGTATATTTTGCCTAACAGCAGTGGAAATGTCATCACGTCACATTTGGCTGTCATGACAAAGTGCCGATATTCAATATTAACGGAAATATTTTTTTTTTACCAGTAAGCATCTAAGAGATAGCCTCAGTTGCGATATTATTTTTTTCGTTTTCTGCGACCCTGCTTTTTTGCCACCATTTTGAATTTTGACACGTTAAATACTAACGTTTTATTAGATAAATTCTCTGAATGTTGCTTTCCTTAAAGAATTGGAAATCAGAAATAAGTATTATTTGAAATTTTTATTTTGCAATTTTTATTTTTATTTCGCAAATAACATCGCATTCTATTCTAATTTAAATAATCGACGAGCCAGGTGAATGCAATTGAATCATTCATTTTAATTAATATTTGATACTTTGCTTCAGGAAAAAGGCTACTCAGCCTGTAACCCCTGCTCCATGCCTGGTCTTATAGTTTCAGTAAACGCATGCGCGGGTCGAACAGTGTATTGCTTACTGGACTAGTACTTGTCTAGTTTGCTTTTAAAGTCAGTTGTGTCTTTTGCATTTACAACTGAATTGGGAAGCTCATTCCAGTTGTTCACTACTCGAAGTCCAAACGAATGCTTCCTAGTGTTGAGTCTGCTGTGCTTCTTGGACAGTTTGAAGTTGTTTCCCCTGATATATTCAAATCAACTACTAAACTAGCGAAAGAGTAGTAAAGTTTACCGCGTCAAAAAAAAAACGGGGGAAACACATATACAACAACAAAATTTATACCAAACGCAAGAAAATTTACTTTTCTACCTACCTGTATAATTTTATACTGTGAAAACGGATTGTAAGATTTATTATCTATGCATTTGTTATCGTCACTTTTACTTAGCCAAACAGGAATAAATAAAAAATGGCGGTCGATTTTATTTAGAAATGGTTGAAAGATAGTAAAAGAACAACAACTAACAACTAACTCTAAATCGGGGGGGGGGCACTCAGACTTAGGGATAGTGGTAAGCTAAGTCATTTTAGTAAAACTAATTTAAAATATTTTGTTTTTTTTATGGAAATCGCTCAAGACAAGGCATGAATCCACTTGATGTAAAGATCTAACAAGAAGAAAAGATGATTATCGCAAAGACAGAAGATACCTATTCACCTTAGTCTTTAAAAGACCAAGGTAGGAGAAAAACAGTCAGCAGGAAGAGAGTTCCACAAGGCTGCAGTTCCTGGAAAGAAGCTACTGGAAGAGGAAGCTGTATTACAATGAGGTATCAACACAGCAAATCGATGGAGACCACTAGACTAACAAGTCAAACGAGCTGAAACAAAGGAAGCAGGGAATAAATCAGACAATTCTGAAGAACACATGGCATAATAGTATTAATAGAAAAGACTGAGACTAACAACATCACATCTGTGAGAGAGAGGGTGCAAAGAAAGAGGAAAGAGTTGGGCCAATTAAATTAAAATTACATTTCTGTACCTTATCAAGGACCTTCAAATGAGACAGAGATTCACCAGTCCATATAGGAAAACAGTACTCCAATGGATTTGGTATATGAACTCCAAGAAAGATTTGATGAGAAAGAAAGACCAAAAAGTTTCAGTCGATTTCTCCTCAAGAGCAGAGACATCGATGAGAATCTCAGGAAGAAAAGGGACACACCTACAGTTGAAAGACATGAGCTGAGTCTTAGCAGGATTTAACAAAACAAGCTTTTTCATACCACAATCCACAACTGAACACAGGTCGACTTCTAGAACAGCTGCATATTTCAACTGAACCATAGGAGATAAACGAGAAGCAATACCAGAATAAAGAGTGGTATCATCGGCATAAGTGTTAATTTTCTGAATAATATTATCTGGAAGATCATTGATATAAAGAAGAAACTGTGTTGGGCTTAGAATAGAGCCCTGAGGATCTACAGCAGTGATAGGAAAAGAAGGAATGAAACACCAACACCATTTGGGATTTATTACTGTTTCCGAAAAACAGGATATCGACAAAATCTATTCAAATAAAAAACTAAAAAACTTTAAAACACTTTTAAAAGTGTATGTCGACCCCCCCCCCATTCTGCAGACGACGTAAGTAGTTTTCAATTACGTATTTTACAAAAAAAAAAAAAAAAAATGATTCCTTTTGACTGAGACAATTGTTTAATCGGTAAAATATACTTTGAGGGTTTCCTTTTGAAATCAGAGGATCCCCATGGACAATATTGCATACATAAATGATGCACACGTACATTTAAATGAGGTAGAGAGATGTGTAATGTTTGATCGTATATTTTGGAAATGACAACAGTTATTTCCCTTGCACTGTAATTATAGTAATCTGTAATTATCTCCCTTGTTCTTTCTTTGTATATAAACAGAAGCATGACGCGTAATCGTTCTTATGCACCGGGGGACCGATCCAGTAACATCGAGTTGTGTCCTTTTTGACCTCTGTCCTCCTTGCTCGTATTACTTATTTCAGTGAATGACCATGTCATAACAACATAATAACGTGGGCATCGATTTTTGAGGGAGGTAGTTACTAATTACAGGCTTAGGTTGTAATAATAATAATAATAATAATAATAATAATAATAATAATAATAAAGATTATCCTAATCCGACTGGCAACCACCCCCAAACTTAGGCTTACAGCTCCACTAATCCCTTCTTTTTGTTTTTTTCTTTACTAGCTTTTACGCATGAAAACACATGGATCACCAAAGTTAAGCAACGTTGAGCCTGGGTGACCATTTAGAAATATCAGATGCTGTATGTGCTCTCCGTTTATCTCGGCATTGTTTCCAGTCGTCCTGGACTCCTCTTTGCCACTGGAATAAAGCAGTGTCGATTCAGAAGAGGTGTGGTTCAGGATTGTGCAATCCTTGATTCACAATTAATTGCGCAGCCACCATTACAGGGGGTATCCATTGTTTCTCAAAACTGAACAGAAACAATGATGAGAAGCACGAAATGAGCGACTACCTAACCTCTAAATCGACTGCCATGTTGGAATATAACTCTAACAGTAGAGTAAAAACAACGATAACAAATACATTGATAATAAGTCTTAAAATCAGTTTCTGCACTTGAAAATTGTACAGGTAGGTAGAAAAGTTAAATTTCTTAGGTTTGGTAAAAGTTATTTTTTGTATATTTGCCCCCTCCTCTTTTTACACTGTTTACTATATTACACTTTCGGCACAAACTTTTTGTTTTGTTTATTTCATATTAGCAAAGAAAACATACCGAAATTACAGTCGAGAAATGGTAAATAAACAACAACAAAAAACAACAACAAATCATTTATAGGAGACACAGTAGAATTAAATTCTCTACCGACTTGTATACTTTAAAGTGTAGAAACTTATACGATTCATCATTCTGAAAAGATAGTAAAAAAATGACTAAACCATCCCATAAACAATAAGCCCAAGAATATCAAGTCCCCCCGGATTTAGGGTTAGTGAAAAATTGTTTTTTATTACTACCTTTTCAGCATCTAGTTATTCAAAGTTAAGCGACCACCACCAAAATATTGTCATCTATTTTCTTTTTGTGCATTGATAAGTCAACTTAAAAAACACAAATTCAGAGATAATAAATATTATAATCAGTTTCCACACTTTAAAAGATTACGGGTTGGTAGATAATTAAATTCTACTGTGTTTGGTATAAGTTACTTTTTTTGTTTACAATTAATTTATTGTTAACTATTCTGCATTTTTACCATATTATCTATTCCTGATGACAGTGTAATATAGAGGGTGGTCTGAAAGTCTTGTTACCCGACTAAAAAGAGTAATTTTATAGAAGACTTCCAGGATTGAACTCAAAAATAAAATAACATTTAACCAACACTCTAGTCGTCTCGGCCATATTAAGACTTGTTAGAATTATCAAAGTTTCACTTTCATTAGAAGCTATACACCTAATAGGTCCCATACTGTCGAACAAGCTCCAGTCCCTGTCCCATCACCGCAATGTTGTATCCTTGTACATGTTTTAGAAGTACTTCCATGAAATATACTTTGTTGAACTTAATACACCTGTAACCCCTCAACTTAAATACCCCCGACAAACCCAAATCTCACCCCTTCACTGTAGAGGCTCCCAAATGTCGAAAAAAAATTTCTACTCTAATAGCTACTTCCCTTGGTCAACTTCCGTCCCTGCATTTCTTTTTTGCAACCCCGACTGCTGCCTGCTCACTTCTGGGTATCGCCCTTTAACTACTACTATTACTACTAATAATAATACAGCAGGGTTGGCGAGTAGCAGTTGGAAGGAGCCAGAATCGGACTCATAAGAATTCTAGGAGTTGGAGCCGGATTTTTAATCCCTGAAGCATCAACAGTCTGAATATTGGAAGACTGTTAAATAAGGAGTCAGATATTTGGGGTACTGGGAGTCTGTTTGAGTTGGAATTTTGGTAATTCTAGGAGTCAGATTCATATTCAGACCTTATACCTTCCGTCTCTGCAACCTTAGATAACAGCAACCAATATTAATAAACTATTTTCGAAATTCGTAAATAATAATGAATATACCTGCCTTGACAGAGTAAAAAAACTACTTATAAATCTAGTGGAATATGTCCTCTTCTTTTCTCATAAAGAGAGCTTGCTAGTCCTTCTATACTCTATCGTTATTTTCATGGTAGGTGATCGCCTCCCCCCCTGTAAAGCATTTACAAAAACTTGTATAGCTACAACCACTGTAAATAATTTTCTTTTCTCCCTCCCTAAAGCTAAACACAACTTCCATGAACAAAGTTTCTTTCCAAGAACTATCCGTCTGTGGAACACAATACCATGCGGCTGCTTCCCAGCCAACTATAGAATAGTCGTTTTCAAGTCCAATGTTAAGAAATTCTTGTTTTGCCGTCCTTTTAAATAATTTAATTCAGACCCGTATCAACTATTGTTACTGATCATCACATTGGTGTTTCACTGTCCTCCTGACAAATTCATTAACTCTTATCCTCGAGTGGCCTATGGGCCTTGATAAGCGGTGACTCGTTAGTACATAAAAATACATATAATCTCTTGTCAGTTCTCCTTTAATTTAAACTTCTACTTGATATGTTTGTAATAGGAATAATAGATATTTATCAAAATTTGATCGCAGTTTATTTTGATAACTAGAAATTATAGACACTTGTTTCTAAAGATATTTTCCGTTAAAGATTACTCTCCAGAAATTGTTTATCTATATGAGCAATGTTGACATAGTACTCTAAAATCGGTAGTCATTTTACCAGAAAGACCCAGGTTCTTCACAAACCTTGACCAGGTTTCAGACCAGAAGCTCCCACTGTCAACATCTGTGGGGAAACTCTGGAAAACACCAGCAATTTCACATACCTCGGTCGGGAGTCATCTTTCATCAGGTGCTGAGATCCAATACCGACTAAAATGTGCCGGTGCAGCTTCTGGCTGCCTCCAAACACGTGTCTTCCAGGATGGAGAGATTTGGACAAGCACTAAGATGGCAGTATACAAAGCTGTTATGCTCCAGATGCTTCTCTATGCTTCAGAAACCTGGACGAGATATCATCGCCACCTAATGGCTCTGGAGAAGTTCCATCAACATTGCCTTCATAGTATTTTCTGCATCCACTGGTTGGACTACTGCACCAACATCAGTGTCCCCCTAGAAGCTGTGACCACTAGTGTTAACCCCTTTGCCATCAAAAGTCAACTGAGATAGAGTAGTCACATTCTCAGAATGCCAGACTCACAACTGTCGAAGCAGATTTTCTATCACTAACTTAGAAAACTGAAACCACAGTCATGGTAGATAGGAAAAGCAATACAAAGATCTCCATAATGCAAACTTCAAGAAGTGCGGTGTCGATACTGTTTTGATGGGATAACCTGACTTCCCCATTCACGAAATAGATGGACTCGTGGGACTATAAGTACGACTACAGCAGGCAGTCAAGACATTTGAGTTAAGACACATGCAGTCTTAACATTCTGTCTTATGTATTCTCTAGTCGGTCTACCCTATTACATATTCTGTATTCTGTTAATATATCTTGTATGTACAAGATATATATATACGGAAATAAACCTATTATTTTAAAGACCTTCCACTCGAATTATTTATCATTATATCTTCAACAAGATATATCAAATACCAAATTGTGAGAGTCGCATACTAAGAACAAAGCTTCTTGGAGAGGGATCGTGGCTGAGGAAGCAAAGACTTTTGAAGAGAGCTGCTTTGCTCCCCCCAAAAGAAGAGGAACTGGTGAAAGGACATCTCTGTGCTTGGACACAGTAGCTATCTTCACCCATGAGGGCCTCACAACGAGTTATTTGACTAACTATAGAAATAGACTTAGAAACGTTATATCTTATGAATGACAAGATGAAACTATTCATCTGTTGTTGATTATAGAATAACTGTGTTTGAAATCTATGAAAAGTTTGAGTTGAGTTTCTTCAGTCTTACACAACATAAACAATGAGTAGAGAAGTTGGTGAAGATGAGAGATAGCAGATTTAGGATAGCAAATTTGTTGTAGCTTCTGGATTCATCTGACTTGGCTTGCTTGAGTGAACAACGAGGAAAGGTTACAAGAGTTCTAAATAAAATACAAACATCTTGTCTACAATAAAATCAAGTTTATTTCACAGAGTAGGAACATAAAAACCTAATGCAACAAGGCAAGTTTGTTTGGCAGGCACGTATTTGAGTAGAAATCGAATTAAGTCCACATTGATTTAGGGTTTATTTCTTCCTCTTGTCGGTATTGATGAGAGGCGAGAAAAAATCTAACGTCCGTCTTGGAACTGGTTTGCATGCGAACTGGTTTGACTGGAAATGGCAATGGGAAGCTGAGCATATGCAGTAGGTCCTTACATCTAATGGTGCTACACTAGTCTGGGCATAACAGTAAACATTATAGATAGAGAAGAACGGTGGAGAATAAAACGACTCAAAGAAGCAGTGCATATGTTGGGCAATAATGGCTTACTAAGCAGACCCAGTATAGAATTTAATACAATATGGGAACCATTATAAATAATAGATAAGCTAATAATATATACATATTTATATGTATATATTTATATATATGTATATATTTATATATATGTATATATTTATATATATATATACATATATATATACATATATATATACATATATATATATATATACATATATATATATATATATATATATACATATATATATATATACATATATATATATATATATATATACATAAACAGTGATATGTAGTAATAAAGGTACTGATATATAGTGATAAGTAGTAAGACTACACAGAAAAAAAGAATAGGTTTAAGGCTCCCAAAATTCATACTAGAACTGTCCGCAAGTGGTGCAGTGGATATAGTACAAAGTTAAATTCAGTTTCAAGTGATAGTCATCTGAGTCTTCAATCCTCGGTGCAAGCGATATGAAGGATTGCTAATTACTGAAGACTTCTCCCAGTCATTGTTGACGGAATTGTTTCTGATTGGTTAAATCCCAATCGAAATTACATATTTTATCCAATCACTGCCCAGCTAAGTCCAGCAGATAATGGTATATCTAGTTGGCGAAGCGATTGAGGTTGTTGACAAGTTTTTGTTATCTTTGTGATACTATTGGAGCATGGAGAATCCGGTTCTAGTGGGATTGCATGAGTTAGGAGTGGATGGAGTAAGTTCAGGGAACTTCTGCTACTACGAACCACTGTTGACCAAGAAAAGAGTCTATCAAACATTTGTATGCAGTGCGATGATGTATGGAAGTGAAATCTGGACAGCGAGGGTTGGGGACATTCGTTGCATGGAGAGAAATAATATGAAAATGATATAATTGATGTGTAATGTAAGTCGTAAAGACAGATTTAGTTCTGGACAGTATAGGGAGAGTCGTAAAGAACCGAGGATTTCGATTGTATAACCATGTTTAAAGAATGGACGAGTTTTGGGGTAGTAGATGTAAAACAGTAAAGGTAGCAGGTTCAGTTTGCTGGGGAAGACCAAAGAAAATATGAAAGGAAGTGGTACAAATAAACTTGTGAGAAAGAGGGATAAAGACCTGGTCAGAGATAGGTTTGTTTGGAAGTAAATTTTTTAAAGCTGTCCAATGTATTGACGGTAAACTGAATATGATTATGATGATGAAATCTAACAAACTCCTTGTATTTGTATTTATATAATCTTTTTTTTATTTACAGATTTACACTATTAAAGAAAAGGATGATTATATAATTCGATGAAAAATGATGAAGAAACGTCTTTATTCTGCACTTTTAATATATTAACCATTCATCTTTCAAGCACATATATCATTATATTAAAATAAGAAATGCAGAGACCTGTTCATGGAAAATCTTGCTCATTTAGAGAAAGTGAAACTTCATGTTCTGAAAAGTCATTGTTGACAAAACACATGCAAATCAACATGAGAAAGAATCCATTTTTTTGTAGTATTTGTGGATCTTCATTTTCAGGGAAGAACATTTTTAAAAAGCACATTAAGATACACGAAGGTGAAAAAGTGTATTCTTGTGTAGTTTGCAAATCAGCATTTTCACAAGAAATAAATTTAAAAATTCACATGCGAATACACACAGGAGAGAAACCATATTCTTGTAAAGTTTGTGGATCTTCATTTTCACAGAATTCTCATCTGACAACCCACATGCGGATACACACGGGAGAGAAACCATATTCTTGTAAACATTGTGGATCCTCATTTACAGAGAAATCCACTTTAAAAGTTCACATACGCACTCACACGGGAGAGAAACCATATTCTTGTAAACTTTGTGAATCGGCATTTTCAAAGAATTCAACTTTAAAAACTCACATGAGAATACACACCGGTGAGAAACCATATCCTTGTAAAGTTTGTGATTTAGCATTTATTGTTAAATCCAGTTTAAAAATTCACATGCGGAAACACACGGGAGAAAAACCATATTCTTGTAAAGTTTGTGGATCTGCTTTTTCTGAGAATTCCAGTTTGCAAATTCATGTGAGAATACACACAGGAGAGAAACCATATTCTTGTAAGGTCTGCGATTCTACATTTTCAGAGAATTCCAGTGTGAAAAAGCATATGCGAGTGCACACAGGAGAGAAACCATATTCTTGTAATATTTGTGAATCTGCATTTTCTCAAAGTTCCACATTAAAAAATCACATGCGAATACATAGTGGAGAGAAACCCTATTCTTGTAAAGTTTGTGGATCTTCATTTTCACGGGATTTTAGTTTAAAAACTCACATGCAAATACACATGCGAGAAATCAGAGTGTAATAATTTCTGATCTTCATTTTGAGATAATTAAAAAATTGTCTATATTTTTTTCAGTTGTAAAGCTACATTTTATGATAATTCTCGGTTTTAAATGATATTTAATTTGAGATTAAACTATAATGTAAAAGTTATTCTTATAAAGAAAACTTTTTACCTTTTTTACTGATATACATTTGAAACTATAATTGTGCAATTTTTTATTTCAGCTTTAAGGCTACTATGATAAAGGACCAGATTGATACAGGGAACCATAGTGTTGTGTTGTGCAGCAAGATATTTATTTACATTATATTTAAATTATTGCATGTTGGTAAAGTCAGGGAAAACTAGAACAGAGAAGGGAATTTCAAGTCTAATGTAAACAAATACTTGTTGAGCCATACTCTTGGATAGCATAAATTTTCTTAGGAAATATTCTGTCAATTACACCGGCTGCTTCCAGTCCTAACATGGTGTTACTTATTGTCCAATCGACGATCACTTTAACCTTTATCCTCGAGTCGCAACCAGTCTTGATAAGGAAAGAAGCTCTTAAAGTAAAAAGTTTTCTGGCATATGGCCACTACTACAGTGAGTGGTAAGAGATTAAATAGCCACCGAAAAACCATTTAAGTGTTAAAGATTTTTTTAGGAGATCATGTTTGGATCTGAATTTTCACAAATTTCAGATATGAAAACTTATATGCAAATTCACATGCGAGAAAATCATATTGTAATATTTCTGAATCTGCATTTTCATAATTATCATGGGAGAGAACATAATGGATGGAGATAATATTTTTTTACAGTTGTCATGATGTTGCGTGTTCAAATCATGTCGGGGTCTCAAAATTTATAGGAAGCTAATTTATACATACAGTGTCAGACTATCTCTTATTATTATCTGCAACAAAAAGGATCGCTAAAGAAAGTAAAGATAGCCTTGCTCAGTGCCTATCTGACAAGGGTTGGCGTCTTTCTTCATAAATGCCTGGAATCTCTGCTTGTCATGCAGATTCGAAAAAGTCTCTAGATTGAGCCTTCAAAAGTCCTATTGAAATTAATACACCCTGATTGGGTCATCATGTAACCAAACAACTTTAAAAAATGGCATTTAAATTATACTGTAAAACTGTTGCTCATTGTTAAACAATGCAATCTGAGTAAACATTTAAAAATGTTAATAGAAACTATAATCGTGCTATTGATCTGCATTTTCTTTTAAAATTTAAAAAAAAATGTTTTAAACTTTTGTTAACCCCAAACAAGGCATATTGCCACTGAAGCGTTAATGACTACTGCGATAGGAGTCGGGGAGGGGGGGCAGCAAAGATGTTTGTAATTTAAATTCATGCATGTTGGTACAGTCAGGGAAACATGGAACAGGGAGGTAATTCTGAAGGCAAGCGGTATAAAGAAAAAAGCGATTAGAAGAGGACAATTTCCCGGTGTTTAGGAAGCTCTACAGTGAAGAGGTATGTCAGAGGTATTTTATTTAAGAGGGCACAAGTGCAGTAAGTTGGAGCACATTGTATGTAAAACAAGCACAGGGTTGCAATACTGCAGCAATGTGACAGGGACTGGAGCTTGGCAGACAGTGTGGATCCTATTAGGTGAGAGACTCTTGCATGCTGTCAAAGAGGGAGAATCTAATAAAAAGTAAATTTTTTATGCATAATGTTTTCTACTTTTAACATCCCATTTGTTTGGTAAAAGAATATTGGCGTATGTTATTTCCATGAAATCTTTTTGATCTTTTTTATTTATTACTTATATTCACCTCAAACAAGGCACTACGAATTAGGGACCAGATTAATAGGGACATCATAAGTGGGGAGTTTTTAAGCGAGATGTTTGTTTACGTTACTTTTAAATTTCTGCATGTTGGTACAGTGGGGGAAAAGGGAGCAGGGAGTGAATTCCAAATGTGAGCAGTTCGATGACAAGCTATTAGAGTAGAAAGTTTTCCGGCATCTAAGGATCTCTACAGTGAAGGGGTGGGATTTTGCTTCTTTTCGAATTGATCGGGAATATTTACATTGAGGAGAGCACAAGTGCCATACTCAGGCAAAGACATGTAATCATACTTGTATATTCAAGATCACTATTTTTTCTACCCTAGTTCACCCCAAACAAGTGGGCACATTGCCACTGAGATGTAAGGAGCTACTGTGAATTAGAGACCATACCTACAAGAGTATCCTAAATGGGGAGTTGTGCAGCGAGATGTTTATTTACATAAAATTTAAATTTATGCATGTGGGTAGAGAGAGCAGGTAAGGTTAGCAGTTTGAGGAAATAAGCTATTAGAGTAGAAAATCTTCTGGCATATTGGGACCTCTACAGTGAAGGGGTGGGATTTTGCTGATTGACGGGTTGGTCGGGTGTTCAAGAATTTTGATGAAAGAACTGACCCACAAAATTATTGTCCAATTAGTCTCCTTCCACTCTTCGCTAAAATCTTTGAATCATGAATCAATTTAGCAATGGTAAGCCACCTCGTCAATGTTAAACTTCTTTCTGACCATCAGTATAGATTTAGACAAGCACGTTCTAGTGCGGATATCCTAACAGTCATCTTTTAATGCATATACCATACACTGGACAAGGCAGGTAAACCTAAGGCGGTGTATCTAAAGCCTTTGACAAGGTCTTGGTGGAATTTTTGGGTCATAATCAATATTCGTCTTTAGGTAAGTATAAATGAAAAAGAAAGGGTGAAAACAACAAATACATCAAAAGGAGTAAATAATAAATTAGAGATAGAAATGCAATTCAATACAGTTTTATTTATGTTAGAAACAAAAGTGGTTGCTTTTGTTTCCCAAAGCTGGGTTAACGAAGTTAACAACAGGTAACAATAAAACACAATAAAATTAAAAATAGCACAATAAAATTTAAAATAGTACAATAAAATTAAAAATAGCACAATAAAATTATAAGTAGCACAATAAAATTAAAAATAGTCCAATAGAATTAAAAATAGTAAAATAAAATTAAAAATAGTACGATAGAATTAAAAATAGCACAATAAAATTAAAAATAGTACAATAAAATTAGAAAAAGAACAATACAATTTAAAATAGCACAATAAAATTAAAAATAGTACAATAAAATTTAAAATAGCACAATAAAATTAAAAATAGTACAATTAAATTAAAAATAGCACAATAAAATTAAAAATAGTACAATGAAATTTTAAAAAATACAATAAAATTAAAAATAGTACAATAAAATTAAAAATAGTACAATGAAATTTTTAAAAATACAATAAAATTCAAAATAGTACAATAAAATTTAAAATAACACAATAAAATTTTTAAAAATACAATAAAATTAAAAATAGTACAATAACATTAGAAATAGGATAATAAATTAAAAATAGCACAATAAAATTAAAAATAGCACAATAAAATTAAAAATAGTACAATACAATTAAAAATAGCACAATAAAATTAAAGATAGTACAATAAAATTTAAAATAGCACAATAAAATTCAAAATTGTACAATAAAATTTAAAAAAGCACAATAAAATTTAAAATGGTACAACAAAATTTAAAATAGCACAATAAAATTAAAAATAGCACAATAAAATTTAAAATAGTACAATAAAATTGGAAATAGAACAATAAAATTAAAAATAGCACAATAAAATAAAAAATAGTCCATAAAATTAAAAATAGCACAATTAAATTTAAAATAGCACAATAAAATTTTAAATAGTACAATAAAATTTAAAATAGCACAATAAAATAAAAGATAGCACAATAAAATTAGAAATAGTACAATAAAATTCAAAATAGCACAATAAAATTCAAAATAGTACAATAAAATTTTAAATAGCACAATAAAATTAAAAGTAGCACAATAAAATTTAAAAACCAACAATAAAATAAAAAATAGTACAATAAAATTTAAAATAGCACAATACAATTCAAAATAGCACAATAAAATTAAATATATTACAATAAAATTTAAAATAGCACAATAAAATTAAAAATAGCACAATAAAGTTCAAAATAGTACAATAAAATTTAAAATAGCACAATAAAATTCAAAATAGCACAATAAAATTAAAAATAGTACAATAAAATTTTAAAAAGCCCAATAAAATTCAAAATAGTACAATCAAATTCAAAATAGTACAATAAAAGTAAAAATAACACAATAAAATTTTTAAAAGCCCAATAAAATTCAAAATAGTACAATAAAATTAGAAATAGAACAATAAAATTAAAAATAGCACAATAAAATTAAAAATAACACAATAAAATTAAAAATAGCACAATAAAATAAGAATTAAGCTAAATAAAACATACAAAAAAAGAATCGGGAAAAACGTGAACAAGTCTCGCTTTTCTCCCAAAATAAATGGACAGGCTTACTTGAAAAAATATTCTAAAATAGAATCGACATGTAATAACACATGATAAAAATTGTCTTTCTTAACACAGGCTTCAAATATCTGTTTTTCTCTCTGTCTGATGTCTTTTAAAAAACAATTTATTATTTTCTCCTTTTGATGTCTTTGTTGTTTCCACCTTTTTTCATTTATAATTGATCCTTTTTTATTCATGAGGAATTAAAAAAAAAACACTGCTATAAAATGAAAAATAAAATACATAGAAATAGACATACATTTTGCATTTAAAGCTCGTGCCATACACGCAGAAAACCAATTATTATAAAAAGACATGAAAGTTCATAATTATTATCGATACCTTGTTTACTGCTTCTTCTTGTACGTGATCTTTAAAGACTGAAAGCCCGTCATCGTGAAATCAACGCTCATTATTTATACCTTCAAAAAAAGACTAAGTCAAGACTAAACTGTTGGAAAATAGAGGAGTTTATTCGATTTGATCTTTATTCCAAATGTTTAGTGGAGAGGACAAAGAGAGATCGACAATCACTGTTTATTCAGAACACAGTCTTTCTCTCTCACTCTTTCTGAGAACCATATGACGTCACATCCGTTTCTATCAATTTCGCGCATTCATATAATCCAAATCTCTAGTCCAGAAAGTTGACCCTGACTTAACTTTCACTTCCTGTTATTCTCAACCAACCGTTTTATATACTAGTGTGTTTACTTGTCAAATATTTAACATACGATGAAAAATCTTCTTTTCTTTCACCGTGGATCTACATTTGCTGCAAATTTTAAACTCACAAATTCACACTGGAAAGAAACAATTTCTGTGGATTATATTTTTCGCAATCAAGTCCATTAAAAAACATTTTAATACTCACGATAGAACTATGTATTTCTTCAATATATGAAAGAGGAGTTTATTTTTTCACAAGTTGAAATATATATGACCAAGTTAAAATTAGAAGAACTAGATTTGCTTATTGAACTAATTTAAAAAATTCAAAAAACTCATTGCTATATGCAGGAAATAAAATATCTGAAACATAAAATGAAATAAATATTGGGAGCGGTGGATTTACATTCGCTGAGAACTACTTGTTGAACTGTCGCCTCGGATAAGCAATACCTCTTAGCAATCTTATGCACTTTCCACCCATTGTTTTCAGTTCTGTGATAGTGGCGATCTCTTTAACTCTTATCCTATATTGTTCCGTTCATTAATATGTGGTGACCTGTAATTAAAAATAATCTTTGTAACTAAAAAATTCACACCGAAAATAAACAATTCATGTGGATTATATTTTTTGCAGGCAGATGGGAAGGACATGGAGGAACGCTGGCTTCCGGTGAAAAAAGCTTGAAGAAAGTGTGTACGGATGCCTGAAAGTGATACAACAATTTTTTTTTTATTCATATTAATTTCAGACTTAATATAAACAAAACCAAAATTCAGATTGATAGTCAACTGGTGATCGAGAAAACAACTCCGCCAATTCGTGTGCATGCATTCTTTTTTCCTCAGTAATCCCTCGTCACTCTTTTAAGCACAGCAGAAACGCAACATAAAATTGAAGACTTATATCGAATATGTATCTGAAAATCGTTGAACAATTGGTTGGATCATACTATTGTTCCAGAAAGTCTCCTGATGCAATCATGTACCTACATAAGAATTAGATACGTCCTACGATGAAGTACACCCGGGGAAGTGTCAGGGTTCAAAATCGACTTTACAATCTTATGGGTATGATCTCTTTTGTTCACTACAGCCCTTTTCTCACAAGAGATTTTTCTGGTCTTTTTCTACTCTATCATGGAAGATGTCCACCTCCTCCTTATAAGACATTCAGAGCAAGAACTCAACTTGATACAACAACTGAAAAGAACTTTCCTTTCTTGCTCAATGTACCTAGAATCAGACGAGATTTTCATGAATAGTGTTTCTTTCCGCAAACATCCCCTTAGGAACCTACTACCACTAGACTGATTATCTAAAGCGTACAATATGGCCTTCAAATCCAATTCTCAGTAATATGAGTTAGTTGTAAATGAAGACAACTTTTCACTCAAAAATAGGAATCATTGTCATTATGATTGTTCAATGATTGGCTAAAAAATGTTCTAATATAGATTGTCTGGGCCACACTAAGTAATTATTCATACAATATTGGGTAGTAAAGTGCAGATAAGACTTTTGTCCATTCTTAGATTGTCAGGCGAGTCATACAGTCTCTTTATGTTGCTTACTTAAGAATTTGGTTTTTAACGTTTTATCATATTTAGAGGTTTACTTATTATTCGCTTTTTTCTAACTGCTTTTTTATTACTTACAATCCTGAACTGCATTATTGATGTAGCACCGGTTATTCGTCGAGTAGAAGATTGTTGCATGTTTGAGTCTTATCTAGACGTTTTTCAGTCAATCCTGAGAAAAAGATTGCAATATATAAAAATATTTATAGTAAAAGCCTCTTTAAGGCTTAGAGTCTGTTTTAAATTACAATATCATTGTCACTCTCTGCCAAAGTAAAATTCCACTCGCGCTTAGAACACTGATGAATTCATGAAGCTTAACCACGGAAGTATATCTTAATTCCAATTACTATCTGTGTAAGTCTGAGCGTAGACTTTGTAATTCTAGGTTGAATCTATGAACTGCATTCGAGCCCATGCGACTGCCTGAAACCACCAACTTCTGAACTGATGAGGTTGGAAGCCCGAAACGACGTTGTTTGTAGGTATAAACACTTTAATATTTAATTAAAAATATTTATAGTAAATGCCCCTATAAGATTTAAGGCCTTAACAGTAGAGCCCTTTTTTGTAATTTCAATGCTGTTGTCACCCTGCGACAGGCAGGCAGCAGATAAATCAAGGTTGCACAGATTTGTGGAGGACCCAGATAACCTACCAGGCATGGACCTCCCTCGCCGGCAGTGGACAATGCTCAACCGCCTCAGGACAGGTGTCGGCCCTTTCGCCGCGACCATGAAAGGATGAGGACTCAGGGACTCGGCTGTCTGCGACTGTGGTCACTCTGAACATACAGTAGACCATATCATCTAGTCATTCCTTAAATACCGACCACCCAACGGCGAAGCCGGCATAGCTGCGCTAGACGACAAAAACATTAGCATGGCTTTTCTCAACCAAGTGAGATGCTGTGAAGCAAACGAAAGAAGAACAGCCTGCGACAAAGAAATATTCCGTTCATGCGTAGAACACTTGACTTCATGACACTTAAGCTCGCTTCCTGGGTAAGTGTATCTTAATTTTAATTACTATCTGTGATGATTTCCTGTGGGCGTGTCAGTCTGAGCGTAAGTATCGTAATTCTAGGCTGAATCTACAAACTGCGTTCGAGCTCATGCGACCGCCTGAAACAAGCACTTCCTGCACTGATGAGGGTGGAAGCCCGAAACGACATCGTATGTAGGTATAAAACACTTTAATATTTAATTTAAACTATTTATAGCATATATATATATGTGTGTGTGTGTGTATTTTTTGCATGTATATGAATTGACACTGAGGCTCTTCGAATATGTTTTGGAGAATACGTTTAGAAGAACGTTATCCCAACAATCCGATAGCTATAACCTTGTAAAAATTTATTAAATTCTTTTTTACATTTTCTTTGCGGACCATTTTCATTCGGTCTGATTACTTTTGATAAGAATTTAAAATTTACAGGGTGATTCATAAGTCACTTAGCTATTCATTTTTGAAATTCTAAAGTTAAACAATACGGTAATACAAAACAGAAAGTTTATTCAACAAATTAATTTATGGGAGTTTAAAATTACAGCAAATGTTCCAAATTTCCACCTTCGTTCTGCATGCATAGCTCCATTCTTTTTTGCAAGGAATTTACGACTCTTTTTAGCATATTTGATAGATTATGAAATAAATATATATAGAAACAAATATATAAACGAACTAATTTAAACTAACAAATAGCAGTAATTAGAGAGTAAGATAACAATAATCAAAAGTTCATAGGATGTTTGTGCTTTATATGGTAATCATTTTAAATAGCTAAGTGAAGTGACTTATGAATCACCCTGTAATATTTAGTTGATAGTGCACCCTTGAAGAGATGTATTAACATTGAAACGCTGGATGTCCTAATGTTTATATGAGTTTCTTTCTATAAAGCTCTACCTTGTATTGAGCACTTCTAAAAAATATTGGTTTTAACTACATTTTATCAATATATTTGAACTTAATTAATTGATATATATATATATATATATATATATATATATATATATATATATATATATATATATAACATTAATATATAGACGTTTTAAACAAAATAAACTATTTCACTTTATTAAAAAATATGCTCAGTTCTATTCTCTTTAAAAATGAAAAAACAAAAAAACATTGATTGTAATTCTATATATTTTATTATAAAATACCCAAATCAATACATTCCATACCTTTAGCAGAGTTGGATTTTGTGAAACTCAAATAGTAGATCCTTATTTATAATCAAATCAAGCTATTTTCAGTGCTGATAAAAGATCATCTTTGATAAGAATTTTATAAGAAATACACAATCTCAAAATGCAGATTGCATTAAGCGATAATTCGAAATGTATATTCAAAGATGAAGTCTTTATCTTTAAGTAAAGATAACTAAGCAAATTTGCTAACTGAAATTACTTCTGTAGACACAGCCTCCTTCTCACAGAAGAGATGTTGCTAGTCTTTCTCTACTCTAACGTATTTTTAATACCAGGTGCTCGACTGCGCTTCAATCTATGCACCCCTTAAAATATTCACAACATAAACGTGTCTAGCTACAACAACTGCCAATAATTTTCTTTTTCTCCCTCTGTGCACCTAAAATAAAACAGAACTTCCATGAGCAAAGTTTATTTCCTAGAACTGCCCGTCAGTGGAACATAGTATCAAGGGGATGTTTCCCGGTTGTCTACAACATTGTTTCAAAGTCCAATCTAAACAAATTTTTGTTGAGCCGTCCTCTTAAATAATCAATTCAGACTAGTTACAACCATTGTTACTAATCCCCTCGATGTTTCACTGTCCATTTGTCAAACTCAATTAACCTTTATCCTCGAAAGGCCTTTGGGCCTTTATTTTATTTATCTTCCTCCCACAAGGTAAGATGTGACCCAAGGTCGGGAAAGAACCAGCGCTTGAGAATTTGAGCACACTGACTTTTTAAAAATTGCCTGGGCAGCCCCGGCGGCATTCCCCGGTAGGGGTGCCTCAGGCAGTAAGCAATAAACTTACTCCTCCCCAAAGAGGGGAGACAAAGCCTGGGAGGGTGCACCTCCTAGAACTGCACAGGAGCAACAACCAATAGACCGGCGTAAATCCAGACCCGAAGGCCCGGACGATACTGGTTTATTAGGCGGGGTAAAAAACCCTGGTTGGGCCTTGATAAGTGGTGACTACTCTGTAAAAAAGGGTACCTTCATATCTTGTAATAGGTTGAGAGATATTGATATAATGATATTCTCTAAGAAAATTCTGATACTCAAAAGAAAAACATTACTAAATAAATCATTCTATATTTAATTCAACATGACAACGTTATGAAAGTTAACAACAAATCAAAGCAGTTGCCGTTTCTTCCGTTTTTAAGAAACTGAAAATTTCTCTCAATTGAATGTTTTGATATAAACGTTAATAGACATTTCAAAAGAGAGATGCAACAATTGAACAGAGACATAACTCTAATTCAATATGGGTTAAAATGTGTTAATTTCTTTGAGTTTGTATCAAATAGTTCACATTACAGCAGAAACGAATCATCTGTGATTAAGAGACAAAAAGCTGGACGTGACCTTTATTATATTAAAGCCTTTAAATGTTGTGAAATAGAAACATATTTTCTGTAAAATGATTATGATATATATATATATATATATATATATATATATATATATATGTATGATAACTGAAGCATCTTGTCAGACGAGTGCCACTCTTTCATTCAGAAAAGCGATTTAAGGATAGGCCTGATCTTACCTGTGTGCAGATCAGTAAATTTGAGGCCCACATGTATCGCAACTTTTCCATCACCAGCAAGCAAAAGTCCTACGAAAAAAATGTACTTCGTTCTGAATACAAAATCATTCAAACACAATGTAATTCGCTTGATTTTGATGTGTTTTTAAAAAAAAAATTACGTAAAAAGAAGCCTCCACATTTAACGAAATATATGCGTGTATATATATATATATATATATATATATGCATACACACAAACTGTAAATGTCTGCTGGTTTATATGAGAGGTATATACATATATATATATATATATATATATATATATGTGTGTGTGTATGTGTGTGTGTGTGTGTGCGTGTGTATGTGTGTATAATGCAAATGTCTGCTGAGTTAATTGAGCGGTCGGAGTAATTATTTGAAAAGGAAAAGGAAGACATAATGTATTGTGTAAAAACTATATAAATTCTGTGAATTTATCATTCAATTATTACTCTCTAGTAAATTTTCAGGACTTGCTTTTCAAGTTGAGTCCATTATAGAATACTCTTTTGCTTGTTCTGCTTTTGAGATTTCTTCCTTTCTTCCTCTTTACGATTGCTGGAATATCGCCTTCCAACTAACAGACGAATTAATATTGGTGGTGTGATATTTTGTTTGCAATGTGCTAATAATGTTTAGCATGCATGATTCAATGCGAGTTGTCAGAAACTGCATAATTTATCTTATAGAAGTTTTTTCCTGTTGTATGATCTATTTGTTATTTAACATGTTTAGCCCACCACTGAGAACAACAAAACTCGTCATGTGGGCAAAACATATCTGAGGCAATGGCTGAATCCTTAGAAAATGACCTCCAGTCTGTAGTGGAATGGGGTAAAAAATAGATAATAACTTTTAATGCCACAAAGACAAAGCTATTTTCCTTCAATTACAACAAAATAAACCCTCTTCAACCACCGATTGTCATGGCAAATAACACCCTACATTAGAGTTCATCATTCAAACTCCTCGGCCTAACTTTCAGATAACATGAATTGGAATAAATACATTGAAAACATTGCCAGGGTTGCTGAAAAGAAGGTTTGCCTCCTCTACTGTGCTAGTAAACTTCTCATACCTGACATTATCCTATATCTCTACAAAGCCACCATCCACCCAATCATGGAGTATTGTTGGGGCATCATCCACTCTTCTCTCCCTCTTAGACAAGGTCCAAAAAATAAGTCGCCAACTTGATAGGTCCTTCACTATCCACCAAGCTCCAGCCCTTGTCCCATCGCCGCAATGTTGCTTCCTTGTGCCTATTTTACAAGTACTTCAATGGATTGTGCTCTGATGAGCTTGCTGCTCTGATACCCCTAGACCAACCTGGCAATATGCCAAATCCCATCCATTCACTGTGGAGGTCCCCAGATGCCGAAGAGCTTTCTACTTTAAAAGCTTCTTTCCTCGTGCTGCTGGACTCTTGGACTCCCTCCCTGCTCCCTGTTTTCCTGGCGGTACTAACATGCAGAAATTTAAAACTAATGTAAATAGACCTCTCGCTTCCCAGCTCAGAATTCAGGTTGACCCCCCTACAAAAAAAACCTTCACCCTTTTTCTCAGTAGCCTCTTATGTCTACAGTGGCGGCCTGCCTTGTTTGGGGTGAACTATGTTAAAAAAAATAATTCAGCAGTTAGGTACGGTTTAGCCTGGAAAACACACAGCAAAAGCATTGCCACTTCTACTCCATTAATTTCTGGTTTCGTACCTAATACACCTTTGCTTGACACATGCAGAGGAAGAGATGACCAGAAAATGACAGATCCTGATGCTGACGTCTCCTTGATTTTTAATGGAATTGACTTAGCGTCCATAATTTCTGGATATATATGTAGAGTGCTGGTAAAAGCCGAATAAAAAGTTTGTAATCTGCGTAAAAAAAATCCAAAACTATGCTGGATGTACAATCAGAAAAAAATGTTTATTTAAACGTAAAATTTGGAAGAAAAATATCACTGAACAAGTGTTAAAACGGTGTTAGGGTTAGAGTTATAAAATGTGTTTTTCTACATGAAAAAGTTTTTTTTTTCACTGAACAAGTGTAAAAACGGGATTAGGGTTAAAGTTAGGGTTCGTTAAAATTCATTATCGCTTTGATCAAATTTTTTTCTAATTAGTGAATTTTGCAATTCAATCAATGAAGATGTTTACTTGTTGTCTACGTTAAACACCCGGGAACTACCAATGCCGTCGATTTTAGCTTGGGTCCTAATCTGGACAAGTACCCAAATTTGTTAGCAAGGTAGCTCTGATACTACCACAGTCACGAAAGGTTGGAATTTAGGGGGCAAATGCTTATTCAATGCAGGCATAGTCTTTGTGACTCTGGGTTTTATCTAATTTTCATGGCTCTTTTAGATCAGGGAAATATTTTTGTTTCAATGTATAACCCTATTGTAAAGTGCATAAACATATGTATTGAAAATTTGTTTTTCGTTTGTTTGTAGTCTTTTGTCAACTCATGTAAAATTGGATGCAAGCTTTTTATTCATTACAATTGAATTTCGCATGCGCCTTCCAATATAAAGATTGTAATTTATAATTGTTTTTCCCCCCTAAAAAGCCATCCAGTCGGCAATATATCAATATCTGGACAACAGCAAATAAATATCGCTAATATTATACATGCTGAAAAGTGAGCTATCACCTGAAATAGTATCTTTAGAGGATGCTCTTATAGAGAAAGGCGCTAACACAAAGTTAATAACTTTTGTTTACTAAGATTCATCATAATTTTTTTCAGAAAAGAATTTAGGACGCTAAAATCAACTCAACTTAGATGAATTGTACATTTTATTAAATATCTTTTTATTAGTGTTATAAACTTTGTGACATTTAAAAAAAAGTAGTCACAGTTTTCTTTAATAAAAATTAAAATTCCTCTGCAACTATCGTCGCATTTTCAACATTTTTAATAAAAAGTAAAATTCCTCTTGCGCTGGTTTTAGCAAATTCTCTTCTGAAAAATAAAAGATGAATCTCTTAGTCAACAAGAGTTATTTCCGTTGCATCGGCGCCTTTCTCTACAATAGCACGATTTAGAAGATACTTGACTCATCCTGACCTCTTTGGTGATGAGTGCTTCATTGGTTTTGTAGGCTTGAATTTTGGCTATTTGTAATCTTTTTTTTTTCTCATCAGACTTCATTTCCTTGACAGTGTTCCTAGTAACTTGCCTCCCCACAAGGGAAAAGTTGGACACAAATTCGGATTTTAATGTGGGGAAAAGATTTGAACAATAATAAAAAATTTCCTCAGTCTAGAAAGAGCTCTTCACTTACCCAGGACATAACAGACCAAGTGTAGCATCAGAAGAGATACAGCTTTCATCTACCTCCAATTGATCATCATCTATCTCCACATGGTGCAGATAGCACAAGTGATGCGGGTACTAGTTATTGGGCCGGGCCCAGTGTCGATGGAAGTGAGGAATTTGGTGGAGAGATAGCTAGGTGGTGAAGGATTATCAGAAAATATGCTATCAAGTTGAGGTTATTGTTGCAAATATGCTGATGGTTGCTTGCTACTTGTGATTTGGATTATTTGGACCAATTAGGTTTTAAGGACCCAGAAAAAAAGAAATATGAACGGGATGCATTCGGGTCTACACTGGTTTCTTCCAGTTGAACATTTCACATCATAAACGAATAGTTTTTCGTCACAATTCGATTTTTAATATAGATTTATTTTAAGAATAAAGAGATTGTGTCCCTGTTTACTTGCTTCCTCACGAAGGCGGAATGCATAACAAAATAAAATCTTATAAGGTGCGTCTTTTTTTTAATAATATAACGAGCACTTTCTCTGTCTGTCTGTCTGTCCGTCACAGAGAATTTTTGTAAACGAAAGAGAGAGGGGGGGGGGCTCGAGTAATTACTATTTAATTAATTAATCTTTTCAAGTCAGCATTAATAACATTTGTATACCTTTAGAATTAGGAAACTATTAATCAATTAATTTACATCAGATAACATTAAATGACATTAGATAACATATAAACAAAGAAGAACAAAATTTCAAGACGAGACTGCGATTAGAACGGAAAACGTGTCAAAAATCTTACTTAAACTAATACTTTTTCAACTTCCAAACGTTTTAATGTACAAACGAATCATTGTCCCTATTTATCAAAACAGAAGATTCTATTTTTCGGATTGTGTATGCTTTCAGCATCCTAAATTCTCGTTTTAAAAGTACTTCATTCTTTACGATTATTCGATTTATATTTAAATTACTATAATTCTAATAAATATATACATTTTTACAGTGTAGTATCTGTTCCGATTGATACTGCACCCCATAGACTGGTATTGTCTTGGCCTTCGGGGCTTGATTTACGCTGGTCTATGGGTCAGTCCTGTGCAGTTCTAGGAGGTCCACCCTCCCAGGCTTTGCCTTCTCACGCTTTGAGAAAGGATTAGTTTATTGCTAATCGCCTGAGGCGCCCCTACCGGGGAATGCCGACGGAGCTATCCAGGCAATTTTAAATGGCCAGAGTGCTCACCTTCTCGAGCGCTGGTTTATCAAATCCCACTTTCCTGACCTTGTGTCACATCTTACCGCTGTGGGAGGTAGATAAATAAATATACATTTTTTTTTGAATGGAACCTTTTATTTAATCCACTTTGCTAGTAACCCAGCAGAAACAAAAGCAAAAACGAACAAAAAGGGGCAGATGAATCAAATTGTAAGGTCAGAAATAACATGGGAAGTAGACTTATTTAGCTTTGGTTGGCAAACCTGTCTCGAAGAGGAGAAAATCTGATATTAACTCAACAACCAAGAGACCTCATTATTTCGATCCTAGCTGGCTAGGCTGTAAAGGATGGATCCAGTTTTACATTTAAAACTTAGTTTTTACATAATTTGGATATTTAAGTTATTGAGGTTTTTCAGAATTTTTGTAACCTTGGTGATACCACTGAAATACATGGGGAAGCAGATAAGGGACAAAAATTTATCTCCATTTCATACTTCATATATTAAGTTTGCATCCTTCATGTATCATACTTTTCATCTATATTCGCGTTTTTATCTGTTTAGTTGTGTCGTATGTTCTTTTTACTTAATCCTCAGTTAAGACTTTGCCAGCTCTTTTTTTGAAAATCCTCTCAAAATGACGTCACTTCCGGGAGGATGACTTGGCAATTTTAACAGTACTTGCCATTCAAAGTATGGTTTAAAAACAAGCTGGTTTCTGAATAAAATGTGTTTAATTAATTGTATTAATAATTTTTATTAGTATCATCTTATCAGAAAATATTTTAAATACATGTGTAAATTTGATAATAGCAGTTATAAGTGTATATTTGTAAATATGAATTTATTAGAAGTTTAAAAGAAATGAATTTCTGGTCTCTGAGCGTGTTTTGGTAACAGTATATAAAGTTGAAAGAGTATTAGTTTTAATAAGATTCTTAACACTTTGTTCTAATCGCAGTCTCGTCTTGAAATGTTGTCTTACTTTGTTTATGTTATCTAATCTAAATTGATTAATCAATAGTTTCCTAATTCTAAAGGTATACAAAGATTATGAACACTGACTTGAAAAAATGAATTAAATAGTAATTACCGTTGATAACTCAGTCTGACAAAATTTCAGAACATCTTTATAGAATGACGCAGTCACAAATTAGAATGAGAACCTTCATCTGAACTTTGGCAAAAATAAGTTAGCAGGTTCCTCAAACTTGGAGATCAAACGTCTGATAATTCTTTTGGATTCCAACTGAATTCTGACTATCAGTTGCACTTTTCTATGTTTAAACGTTTGTTTTCGAATGAAAAGATAACTTTTAATGCTGAGAAGGTTCGGGAAATTATTAATTAGTGAAAAAATACATTAATTTGCAGTGATGTTTCAAAGCTGAACCATTTTTGTCACATAAACCTTATCCTATCCATTATTATATGTTTAATTTTTTTCTGATTTATAGATTTAATTTCATCTCTTGAATCAGAAAGTAATCTTATTCTGCTTCCCTTAAAACCGGAATATGATGGAACGGATTTGGGCAATTGATGTATTTCCTTTTGTTCATTAAGGTCAGATGCTTTGATCTTTGACAAGATATCTTTTGAACTACTAATCTTCTCAAATATTGAGTAAAACATCAGTTAACACTATTATTAATCCCTTCCAGCCTGCTCGGTAAAAGAGTTAGACATATTTTTTAATTTTTCTCATTAATCACGGTTTTATATAGATTATTCAAATCAAAGTTACCCGGAAGTAGGTGGGGTATCCTCATCTGGAACCCAAGGGATGCATGGAATTTCTTTAAGCAGCAAATCAGTGTGTGTTCGCATGTGTTTCTTTAAAGTTGAATTCTGTGAAAATGTAGATCCACATACAATACAAGAATAAGGTTTCTCTCCAGTGTGTGTTCGAATGTGTATTTTTAAGGAAAAATCTTGCGAAAATGCAGATCCACAAACATTACAAGAATAAGGTTTCTCTCCGGTGTGTGTTCGCATGTGTTTTTTTAAAGAAGAATTCTCTGAAAATGATGATTCACATACTTGACAAGAATAAGGTTTTTCTCCTGTGTGTGTTCGCATGTGGTTTCTTAATTTATAATTATCTAAAAATGCAGATTGACACACATTACAAAAAAAAGATTTCTCTCCTGTATGTCTTCGCATATGTTTTACTAGGTATGACTTCTGTGAGAATACAGATGCGCATAATTTACAAGAATACGGTTTCTCTACAGTGTGAGTTCGAATATGTTTTTTCAAGTAAGAATTCTCTGAAAATGCAGATCCACATAATTTACAAGAATAAGATCTCTCTCTTTTTTCAGAGTGTCTTTGAATGTGTTGCTTTAAGTAGGTACTCTCTGAAAATGTAGATCCACATATATGGCAAGAATAAGGTTTTTCTCCCGTGTGTGTTCGCATGTGTACTCTTAAGTTAGCATTTGCTGAAAAAGCAAATCCACATACACTACAAGAATACGGTCTTTCACCAGTGTGTGTCCTCATGTGTCTTTTTAATGAACAATTGTGTGAAAATGCAGATCCACATAATTGACAAGAGTGAGGTTTTTCTCCAGTATGTGTTCGTACATGTCTTTTTAAATCAGAACTGCCGGAAAATGAAGACCCACACACTTTACAAGAATGCATTTTCTCTCCAGTGTGTGTTCGTATATGCCTGTGTAAATTAGACCTGTTTGTAAATGATAATTCGCATACTTCACAAGAATAAGTATTTAATTCCGCATATGCTTCCATTCTTAAAGGAGACAATGTGAACGTGCTGGCCCACTGCTGTCTTTATTTTCCAATATGAAGGTAAGCTGTGAATAAATAAAAAAATCTTACATTACAAAAAATCTTAGACAATTTCATCGACTCAATTTTTAGATTTAATAATAATATTAATAATAATAATAATAATAATAATAATAATAATAATAATAATACAACATAGTTATTTAATAAATTTCAAATACAAAAATTTACAAATTTTACCTATACACTTTCGGCCCAACTCCTTAATTTTATTATTCTTTATAATAAGAAAATCAAGAAAATAAGACATACAAAATAAAAGATGTGGGTGGATAACAAGTTTGTCATCAATATATTTAAAGTAGTTGGATTTTTGGGGAAGGAAGAATTTCAAGGCCGTTCGCTTCAAAGACTGCAACACATCAACATGAAAAAGCTCACCATGGCCAGGTGTGATATCAAATCACTTTACACTAGCGTAACTATAGTCAAATGCCTTATATTCCTCACAATTCACCTCATCAATTCCAAAATTTAACTGACCCTCTCTATCACCAATAGTATTAAATTATACTATTTAATAATACATCAATACCATTTTATTTTTAATGACAAATCATACAAACAAACTGTGATGATACTCACTAATTGATATTCATAATTAGCATAAGTAGAAATAGATTAATATATAAGCCTCTCCTTAAGTATAGCTAGCAGTAAAAGTACACAAGCAGCTGACTAGGTGAATCTACAACTTCGCAATAATGGCATCACCGATAGGATCCCAATTGTTTTTCGACAACCTCGACTTCGTGGGCACATGGATAAGATGCTTCACTGCGAGTGCAAGGTCTAAAAAGTTAAAAGACAACAAGGAAACTGGAGAAGACAATGGAATAACATATTTATTTTTTTGAGCCCATCATGAAAGTCTCAACCATAGCGTATCCTATGAACCTAGAAGACTTGACTTTCGGAAGAATAAGTCAGGTCATAAAAAGAAATATAAGACCTAACAAAACATTAGTCGGGGCAGAAAGAACAAAGTTTATGTCAATGAAATATCAACACCGTCTACGAAATGCGAGTAGATATTGTTAGTTTTACAAACTCGGACAAGAAGAACAGACTATCAAAGAATATTTAATTCAATTAAATTAATACAGGAATAACATAATGGAACAACTACAAATAGGAAACGACCTTAAATATTTGCATTGACTTTATACAGCAACAATAATTAATACAGAAATACAACGATCATAAAAGTCAAACCGGTGAACAAATAGTCGCCAATATGTATATCTTAAAACAGAAAAAAATGTTTGTAGTGTGGACGTGAACACGAAATAAAAAAAGGAAAATGCCTTGTACAAATTGCTTAAGAATGAACCATTTTCAAGTAATATGCAAGTTCAAAAAGAAAAACGTCGAAAGAGTTTAAGAAAATGAAACTAATAGGGAAGTCTTTACATTAAAAACCAAAAAAATGTGGAAAAAATTGAACAAAAGAAAAAAGATATTGTATTACAAGTTAAAATTAACAATGTCGATTTGGATATACAAAAGGATACCGGCAGTGAGGTAACACTTATACCAAAAAAATTTCTGCGAACGCATTGGAAAGCCGACTTTACGAAAGAGCAGTGTACAACTGCACCAATTTGAGGGATCAGTCATAAAAACTTTTTTTGAAGGTTCCTGAGAGTTAATAGACAAATTCGAAGTAATACCTATAACTGTCACAAATTGTAAAAATAACCACAGACTCTTGGGGAATGATGTGCTTAAAACAAATTCTACCAAACTAATTAATTAGATAAAAATGGAAAATTAAAAAAAAAGATACAAAGCTAGTTTAAAATTAAAAGAAAATATTACCCCCTCTTATTATGAAGCACGAAAATTACCAGCACATTTGTTGCCATTAGTAGTAGCAAAACTACGAAAATTAATTAAACATGACCTTATTGAACATGTTTCACCTAAGGGGTTGGCAAGTGGGCATCACACATTGTAATTTAGAGAAAGTCAGACTGAGACATACGTATATGTGGAGATTATTAAATAGGTGTAAACCACAAAGTTTGCTTGGATTTTTATCCTATACCTAATGTGGAGGGTTGCATTACATGCGCTGGCAGGAATGAGCGTTTTTACAAAAACAGATCTGAAAAAGGCACAGCACTAAATTCCAATAGATGATAAGTTCAAAGAAGTAACAATGATAAATACGCCAATATGGTTGCGAAAATATAAAAGAATGTCATATGAATAAAAACAGCAATCGCAATATTTCAAAAGATCATCGAACAGATTTTAGGAGAAGATATAAAAAATATGGTCTGTTACCAAGACGGTATTTGCATAGGAGCAAATAATGAAATTGAATTAAAAAAGAAAACCGACATCATCTTGAACAAATTAAGAAATGCGAGAATGACTATAAATGAAAAAATGCGTAAACAATAGTAGTAGTATATCATTTTTTAAGGTACTCCATTTCAAAAGAAGGTCAAGCTTTAATAGAAAAATATTAAAAATATATATACCTACAAACAAAAAAAGAAGTTGAATCTTTTTGGGGATTGGTCAGTTTCTACAGGTGATATTACTTACCAAAATATACAGACCTAACTGAACCGTTTGCAAATTTAAGAAAAAAGAATGTTGAATTTATTTGGTCAGAAAAACAACAAAAATTGAGAGATTGAAATTAGTTATGGCAAAGAAACCAGTAGTAAACATTTTTGATCCCCAAAAGAGGGCATTATGTTAATCATAGATGCAAGTGAACATTCGATACCTCGAATATTATCACAACAAGGACATCCGATAATGTATTTATCAAGAAGACTAACGAACACTGAATTTAATTATTCAAATATAGAGAAAGACGCATTGGCCATTGTATGGTGCACCACCAGGGCTAGACAATTTCTAATTGGGAAACCATTTCTCTTGAGAAGTGATTATAGATCATATGAATTTATATTCAATCCAAGAAAAGAATTACCCAACGTTACGACATCGATAATATTCAGGTGGGGAATAAAGTTAGTGGCATTTGACTTTGATATAGAATATATCAAAGGAAATTAAATTCCACACGTAGATGCACTATCAAGGTTGCGATTTTGCAAGGAGTCAAAAGATAAAACAGAAGAATTTATATTCCTACATTGGGTAGAGACTGATGGTTGATCTTTAAATAGAATGGCCATGGAAACTAGACATGATTTAGTACTAAATAGAATAATATCGATAGGAAGAAAAAATATATGGGGAAAGTGTTACAGGCAGAGAGACTTTACAAAGAAATAAGGCATAAATTAACGATACAAAATGGAGTGATTTGTAATGGAGATCTGGTAATTTCCCCAGAAACAAAGAAATTTGGTGATAAAACCTGTACATGATGATAAACACAGTAGAGTAGCGGCCATACAAAGAAGAATAAAACTAAATGGTCGGGATATTCACGAAATGTCGAAGAATATATACAAAATGAAAAAAATGTACAGAATTAAGAAATTATACACAGAATACTTTACATTCATGACCATCGAAGTAGAGCCATCAAGTCGTGTGCATATGGATCATGCATATGGAGTGGAACTTTTGTTAATATTAGTAGACTCTTTTGCAGCCTGGCCTGAAGTAATCCGTATGTCGGACAAGAAAAGTTCTACCATAAAACAGATTCAAATGGTCATATTCTCGAGAATGGGTATCCCAAAATCCCTGGTATCTGCCAATGTTCCAGAGTTTTGTGATAAAGGTCTTAACATATCGTTGGAAAAAAATAGGATGTAAACCGTATAATACACTGCCATATCACTCTCAATCGAATGGGTTGGTGGAAAGAATGGTGCAGACCGTAAAAACGGGACTAAAAACATGTTCTCAGCAAAAAGAAAAAAATAGAAGTTTTTCTGCCAAGACTGCTTTTAAGTTATCGAATAATACCACCTGTGGGAAGATTAAAAAGCCTATTCGCTTTAATGGGAAGACAAATTAGAGCTCCGTTAACTATGTCATATTCTACAAATGAAAAATCTGGTACAAAAATAAGAAAGAATCATCCAGAAAGGACAGAATTTAACATGCAAAAGGCCACAGTACAGTTATAATAAATAGAGAAAATTTAAACAGTGTGTTGGCCCATGCAGATCAAATAAGGCCCCAGGATGAATACGAAGAGAAAAATGAACAAATCGCTACCACCTCTACCGTTATTGAGTTATTAGAACAACCTGTACAGAATGTAACGTCAGAAGATAGAACAATGCTACATCAAGCAGGTAAAAAATGAGGACGTATATGGAGATTTGAATAAAGACAAAGAGGTGTATTTACCAATCTGTCGTACAGTCGATCCTCCTCTATCACTGTAAGACATTGCAAATGCAGGTGACTGATCGGCGGAAGCTGAGTGACTTTGACAATGACTCTCAACTGTTGTTCTCTGTCAAGACCATAACCTTAAGTCTCTGCTATTTGTCTTATTGTAGCGACAGCTTCAACGGTTAGGATGTGCAATTCGTCACATGAAAGGATAGTTAATTCACAATTTAATTATCTCTACCTCGCTATTTCGGTGGCACAAGCTGAGAACCTGGACAACGATGGACAGCTGAGAACCTGGACAATGGTGGACAGCTGAGAACCTGGACAACGGTGGACAGCTGAGAACCTGGACAATGGTGGACAGCTGAGAACCTGGACAACAATGGACAGCTGAGAACCTGGACAACAATGGACAGCTGAGAACCTGGACAACAATGGACAGCTGAGAACCTGGACAACAATGGACAGCTGAGAACCTGGACAACAATGGACAGCTGAGAACCTGGACAACGGTGGACAGCTGAGAACCTGGACAACAATGGACAGCTGAGAACCTGGACAACAATGGACAGCTGAGAACCTGGACAACAATGGACAGCTGAGAACCTGGACAACAATGGACAGCTGAGAACCTGGACAACAATGGACAGCTGAGAACCTGGACAACAATGGACAGCTGAGAACCTGGACAACAATGGACAGCTGAGAACCTGGACAACAATGGACAGCTGAGAACCTGGACAACAACTATCAAAGAGGATTTGACTGAACTTTCAGGTCCACAAATGGTCGGCCTTTGATAGTAGAGATCATGATTCACTAGTCATCTTGTGCGACCTTTCTTGTATGGGCCGTCATGATTTGAGATCTACTGCAGGCAAGGGAGGAAGCCGGTTCAACCGTACCAGGGTGAACGCTATTGCAACAACAATCAATATATTGAAATTGTACACGCCTCACCAAATACAATAATACACACTTAATGAACACATGTATATACATTTATAAAGTTTTATTTACTTAATGGAGAGTTTCAATTATCTACTAGATAAAATCCTCGAGTGTCTTTGGTTTCTCTATACAAGGAATTTTCTAGGACAACCTGCCATGAGGATATTTCACCCTACAAGTAGACCATAACTAAATATTCAAAATAACATAGTATTCGAAGCCCAAACAAGATCCTCTCGACACAGCTATACACTGGCTCATAGGAGGAATGGTGCACCTTCTCAAAGTAATGTTACCTCAAGTAACAGCACCGGAATAGATGAATTCTTGTCCTGGAATCCGATAAGACCAAGAGACAACAAGAAAGATGTACTATAACATAGTTAACTGGTCAATTGGGGAAAGTAAAATTAATGTTCCTAACTTCTCAACCAATTCAAAGTTTGACAGGTAAAGAGAACTTTAATGGAATGTTCGAATATCTATGTATTTTATATAGAGATCAAGTGTTAGCCCTAACAAAGGAGCTCCTTGACCTCATAACTTCAAAGGAAATAAAATGAAACAAAAATAAAACATATACACATATCTAATTGGATAAAACAGAAATAAACTCCACCAGAAACAAATACATTTGTGATTTAGGATCAATCAAAGATAAATAATATATACATATGGAATATATTGGAATGAACTGATATAGAATTAACATGCAATCAACAAAGAATTACTTTAACAAGAATATAAATTTACTGTAAATCCAGTAAATATTACATATTGTATTTCTTATGTGAAATAGTCAATTAAATATAAATTTATTGGTATACAATGTTTACGTGATTGTTCAAACTCCTCGGCCTAACTTTCACAGGTAACATGCATTTGAACAAATACATTGAAGACATTGCCAAGACTGCAGCAAAGAAGGTGGGCTTCCTCTCTCGTGCTAGTAAACTTCTCACACCTGACATTATCCTGTATCTCTACAAAGCCACCATCCGCCCATGTATGGAGTATTGTTGCCACATTTGGGCTGGTGCATCATCCACTTGTCTCTCCCTCTTAGATAAGGTCAAATAAAGTGGCTGCAGCAAAGAAGGAAGGCTCCTTCTACCGTGCTAGTAAACTCCGCACACCTGACATTATCGTGTATCTCTACAAAGCCACCATCCGCTCATGCATGGATTGTTGCCACATCTGGGCTGGTGCATCATTCACTAGTCTCTCCCTCTTAGATAAGGTCCAAAAAGAGTCGCCAACATAATAGGTCACTCACTATCCACAAAGTGCCAGCCCCTGACCCATCGCAGCAATGTTGCATCCTTGTGCTTGTTTTATAAATACTTCAATCGACCGTGCTCCGATAAACTGGCTTCTCTGGTGCCCTCTTGACGTAAATACACTCGACCAACCTGACAAGCAGCTAAATCCCATCCATTCACTGTGGACATCTCCTGATGCCGGAGAGACTTCTGCTCTAAAAACTTTTTTCCTTGTGCTGCCGGCTTCTGGAACTCACT
This sequence comes from Sepiola atlantica, assembly GCA_963556195.1. Lineage (NCBI taxonomy): Eukaryota > Metazoa > Mollusca > Cephalopoda > Sepiida > Sepiolidae > Sepiola > Sepiola atlantica. The sequence goes on along the minus strand of OY744525.1, from coordinate 116,277,068 downwards.
CCTTGCTCCCTGTTTTCCCGACTGTACTGACATGCAGAGGTTTAAAACTAATGTAAACAGGCATCTCGCTACACAGCTCTCAACTTAGAATGACACCCAACACCTACAATCTAATTATCAGTAACCCCTTACGTCTACAGTGGTGGCCTGCTTTGTATCGGGTGAAATGTTAAAAAAAATAAAACGCTCGAGAGTTGACAAAACTATTAACAACGAAACATATGCTCATAGACAGTTTGTTTTCGTTAAAATAAGGAAACAAAACAAACAAAAAATTGCTAAAAAACAGTTGTTGCAATGTTTATGTTCATAAGAAAAAAATTAACAAAAAATTAAAACAACAATAACATTTTCTTTTACAAATCAAACAAAATCATCATTTGATTAACAATGGTTCCTTTGACAAAAAAGAACAAAAATAAACATTTTATTAATAACAATTGTTTAGCTATGGTTGTTCTTTACTTGTATATATGTATTTTAGTTTGATTTTCTTTATCGTGATTTATCGGCTGCCAGTCTTCAATTTAGCATTTGGCAGTTTTCACCTCGTCAACTCTCGGGCGTTTCCATAACCTGCCCGAACGTTGATGACACAAAGTCACAGAAACATGGTGCATCAGTTATAAGAGTATCAATTAATTGATACAATACATTAACCTTCCGACTTATCTTTTCATTATTTATGAATATATATGGCTTAATGACGTTTACACACGAGTTCCCATTAGATCACCAAAGTTAAGCCATGTTGAGCCTGGTCAGTACTAAATGGGTGACCATTTGGGAATACCAGATGCTGTATGTTTTTTCTGCTTATCTCAACATTGTTTCCAGTCGTCCTGGACTTCTTGCCACTGGAATCAAGCAGTTGTGATTCAGGAGAAGTATGGTTTTTGATTGTTCAACCTTTGATTCTCAATTAAATGCACAGCTTCCCTTACAGGGACTATCCATTGTCTCTTAAGACTGAACAGAGGCCATGAGATCCATGCATACCTTCTTATATTATAAGGAGAAAAAATGTTGATCCATTCCTGTCTGGTAATTGAGATTTTCTCAGCAGTAAATAATACAATTTATTGTCAAATATAATGATTAGATATGAGTGAACAAGATATATTAGTAAAAAATATGTCATCACCAAAAAACCGAGACAAATGAATTCAATCAATTTGTAGATTTAATAGATGATAACCCTTTTTAGCTTGACAAGTAAAAACATTTTATGTGTAATGATTAAATGTGAATTCCTTGACAAAATGTACTATTTTACTGGTTCTTTAAAGTTGAAATGTACTTCAGTATGTATGTTCTTTATGAAGAAATGCTGAAACCCATTTCGTTCTAAATAATTCAGGTGACTAAGAGTTTTACACAACTTGGACCATGTTTTAATGGAAAGGTTTTAGTGACACCTTAAGGTCAAAGATTATTCCAGACGGAAATCGATGAAACCACGTAACTTTTGATCAGAGATTTTCTGTCTCTTTGTCTGGTAAGACTTCAAGCATATATAAGATGAAATTTCAACATTTTTTTTAAGCCCGAAAATAGAAAATTACTCTTTTCTCACTCCTAAACGATGTGCATCGATTTGTTTTGTTCATTTTTTTTTCATTTCACAAGAAATAATGATAACAATGAAGACATGATAGACTGCCTTCTTTCCCCTTTTCATGTAACTCTTTTAAATTAAAAACATATAATGTCTTTGGGGCCAGCTCGGATTGGAAATATACAAAAAAGCTGATTTGTATGCACTTGAGGTCCTTCTTTTGCTATCGGCCAGTTTTTTTTCTTGTTTATTTCTTGGATAAACATATTCATGTTTTAGACTTTTATTACACACAAAAAAAAACCCTTTGAGCATTCTTTTTAGACCAAAAGGTAATTTTAATGAAATTTAAGGAATTTAAAAAAAAAAAACCGAAGTTAAACATATCAGTAAATACTTTCAGTATGGAAGAAAAAAGTTTTGTAGATTAACACACTTCGTTAAAAAAAGAAAAGAAATGGGATTCTACTTTTTGGGGGCGATTATATGTGAACATCCTGAAAAACATGAATAAAACAAACAATTATTTTAGAATTTACAGGGAGAAATCAGTTTTGCATATGAATTTAATGTAAAATTATCCCGCATTTCTAGGCCATTCCAGCATTTCGAGACAATTAACCAAATTTATTTTGCTATGGAAGGAAAAATCTGTGCATTTATTTTTTTTGGGGGGGTGGGGGCTTAATTTTTAGACGATTACGTGTGGTTTTACGAGTTTTGTTTGTTTGGGTTGGGCTTGCCACTCGGACTCAGGATTAGTAATAGGGTTACGGTAAAGTTTTTTGGGGAGGGGGTCTTTCCACTCGTACTTAGGGTTAGTGGTAGGATAAAAGAAAAGTTTTTGAGGGGGGGTCTTACCGCACAGACAGTGTTTATGGTAGGGTAAGTAATTTTAAAAAATATTTTTTTAACATGAAAACAAAATCCGCACAATTTATTTACCTTAGCAAAACATTTTTTTTTGTTAACTGCCCTAAATCGCTAGAACAGACTGGAAATGATGGATAATTTTACATTAAATTTAACGGTGGGGTGTGGAGGTGGGAGTATGGTCAAGTTGGGAAATTGAGAGCCCCTTTGCCCTTAACAAGGAAATTGGTAAAACAATACAGCATATTATTTTGCCCTGTTCAATTTTTTGTGTATTTGTTCCATTTTATTTTGCAAATATTAATTTGTTTTCTGACTTTTTTTAAATTGATGTCTAATGCCTATTGTTAACAATTTCACCAAAATTGGAGGCATCTGAATTTTCACAAAATCTCTACCCTCTTTTTAAACCAATTTGCATGAACTAAATTAAACTAAATATCGTTCACATTACTACCCCTTACGCCTAGCAGCCAGATTAAACATAAGATTTTTTACTATTTAAAAAGAACTTCAGAATCGTTTCCACATGTTAAAACTAGGCGCGTTTGGTAGAGAATTTCAGTCGAAATGTTTGCTATTAGTTTTGTCTCACATCGTAATCGTAAATATTCGGGTCGATATAGAAGTATCAGAACTTTTAGACAACGCTTTGTAGTTTCAATTAATAACAATGATAATCTTTAGTAATGAAAACTCATTTTTATCTAAAGAAAAAAAAACAACCTTTTAAATCCTTCTCTAATCTCTGCATTGTTTTTGCTTTGAAATTATTTTTCTACAATATATATATTTTTAAATTTGCTAAATAAAAATTACTTACCTTCAGATTCTTTGTTTGGGAAAATAATTGATAAAATTACTTAAATAAAAGTAAAAAGAAAACAACTTTCTGATAAAAAACGAACTATAAAAGAGGAAACCGGTGTAAAAGAAGATTTGTTCCCTGTTAAAATAAGGAAAAAATATGTTTTTCGATTGTCAGTGAACGATTTGGGACAATTAATCTAGTATTGTTGACAGAGCAGAAATCGAAAACAAACAAAGTATACAACAAATAACTGTTACCAAACGCAATAAAAGTGAATTTTCTACCGATCTGTATAATTTTAAAGTGTGGAAACTGTGTAGCAGCCATCATGCAGGTTCACAAGGGAAACGAGTGAGGGTTGCGCCATGTATTGTCCATCGAGGATTGAAACCAGGGTGTTCCGGTCTAAAATGGAAACTTGTAACTTTTGCGACACGACCAGAGTTCATGTATGCAAATGAGCCTTGTTTTGCATGGGTGAATTCTCGTTGTCATAAAAAGAGTAGATACTTTGCTTCGGCGCACATCCAAGTGAAATTAGCAGAGTTTGTCATAACGTGCAAAGACCCAGAGTGGCTTGGAGATGGAGCACATGTACTAGGCCTGGAAGTCAGAGGGAAGGATAGCATCCTGCGATGGAGATGAGGAAATGTGATTTCCGGCATCCCTTGGATATATAAAGCGCTACTGCCTTAGCTTCACCTGCTTTGACCAATGTATGATATATGCATTCAGAGATGACCATTAGAATGTCTAAATCAATACTGGTCGTCAGAAAGAAGTTTAGCATTAACTAAGTGCCGGACTATCGTTAGATTGATTAAGGATTCAAAGATTTTAGCAAAGATCGGGAGTAGACTGATTGGGCTGTAGTTCTAAGGATCAGTTCTATCCCCAGAATTCTTGAAGACTGGTACCACAGAGGCAATTTTCCAGCTATCAGGGAAGCAAGATTCAGCTAGGCATTTGTTGTAGAGTTTGGAGAGGACAGGGGCTAGTTCTGCAGAGCATTTCTTTATTAATATTACAGGTATGAGATCATGGTTTTTTATGATCTTTCTGACCTGGGATGGGGTGATGACCAGGTTATCAAGTGTGTCTCCGGGTCCGCAATGGGAATTTAGGGAGGGGGTGGTTTTCTGAGTCCAAAGTAAGTTTGAGGCAAAATGCTAGGCAAGTAGTTCAGCCTCATCAGTTGCCGTGCAAACGACATGATCATGGTTCGATAGTGGGGGAATAATTTGTTCTCGACACTGTTGTAGATTTTCCAGAAATCGCGAGTACCTAGTTTCTGTGACTGAATGCGTTTTTTGATTAACTCTGTTTACCTTCTCTTTGCTTCGCCTATCACGGCCTTACAATTATTTATTGACTCTATAAATTTCTGTCTATTAATAGCTGACTTATGGCGGCCGAATTTACAGAATGCTTGCTGCCTCTCAGCAAAGGTCGCTGCACATTCTGAGGTGAACCATTGGGGAGAGTTGGGTTGGCTAAACAATTTTCGCATGGGTACATATGCTTCAATGCCTGCTTTGACCTATTCAGTTAACTCATTTGCATACTGATCAGCAGGGAGTTAGAAGGTTTCCCTCCATGAGGTGTCGCTGATGTGATCTTTGATTGACTCAAAATTAGCCTGCTTGTAGTGTCTCGTTATTTTGAGCAACGGCTCATCAGCTTTTTGACGACTTTTTAGGGTGACATGAATCATTAGCACGATATGATCACCATTCCCGAGTGGGCTATGAGCTTTTGTCAAACAAACCTCGGGCATTGAGTTCAAGAACAGATCAAGAAGTGAGGCTTGCTGGTCTACTCGATCAGGGATGTGGGTCGGGAAATCGACAGTTTGAGAGAGGGAGTGAGCTGAGAAATTATACGTAGAGTTGCTGGCTGCGTCAGTAAGGCTGGAGTATCCCAATCAGTCCCAGTGGTGTGCATTAAAATTTCCAAATACATGTATCTGGATATTCGAGTCAAGTGAGAGTGCTCTATCCATGCTTTCAGAGACAGAGTTTAGCAGGGTACAGTCCTGGATCGAAGGGGAATGGAAAAGAAATATAAGTAACTAATGCTGTGATGTAAAGTCAATCTAAAGCACATGTAGTCTTGGTCATCCGATTCTAACCTATGTTCTCTAATCAGGGGGAGGGTGTTCCGAACATAAACTCCTAGCCCGTGCATGTGTTTGTCAGAGTTTATGGTAGAGTGTGAGGTAGTCAGTCATGTCAAAGTGGTGAAAGGAGATGGAGGATTGAAGGTTTGTTTCACTTTGTGCTAGGATATCCTGGGAGTTTGTCAGCAGAAAGGTTTCTAAGAGAAAGACAGCCATAACTTGAGGCCAGCGTGTGAGTTCAGGAATGTCTTCAGTGTGAAATCAATAGACAGGCAATAAGGCAGTATATATAGATATATATCAAGAATTAAATACATTTAAGTCAAACACAGAATTAATTCAAATAATACACATTAGAATTTAGAGAAGTTATATGTCATTTGAGGGTATATCATGTAGATATACGTTATTATTTAGAATTTGAGACTTTATATGATAATATTTTACATCATTAGATATTTGATGATGAACAGTATTTTTTTACTAATGCTATAGCGCCTTGATTATCCTCATATATATTTATTTTAATTTCAATACAACTCGTATTTTGATACAATTGCTTTAGAAAATGTTCTTCCTTCATTATATTACACACAGCCATATATTTAGCTTCACATGTCAACAAAGCGACAGTCGTCCGCTTTCTAGATTTCCATGATATCAATGAACCATCATTATTTAATTGGTAGCAATATCTAGAAATACTTCTTTCATCTTCTGAATTTGCCAAATCAGAATCGCAAAAAAACAATTGAATTCAAATTATTTTAAGATTCCTTAAAGGTTAGACCATAATTAAAAGTTCCTTTAATATACTTCAAAACAAATCTACTTAGATTCAAATGTGCATTTGTTGGTTTTGACAAATACTGAGACAACATGGGAACTACATAAGATACATCAGGTCTCGTGCAATCATTGCGTAAATTAAACTGACAATTATGTCTCTGAATAATCTGTTATTTAGTAATTTCTTTTAATCTGTACTACTCTTATTAGCATTTAGGTCACATGGTATAACTTTTGGATAACAATCGTTCATTCTAAATCTGTTTCAAACTGTTTGTAAGTATTTTTTCACTAATTTTAATAATACCATTATTAAATTCAAATCCTATTCCCAATAAATAAGATAATTGACCGAGGTCTTTCATTTTAACATTTTGGAATAGTTTACTTTTTATATATTTTATACTTTCTAC
>OY744525.1:116135505-116263005 GCA_963556195.1 Sepiola atlantica | reverse complement strand
TAGGTTTATAGAATTTCAGTTTTATCATCACAATCCACAGAAGGGTAGAAACTTGACAATTATATTAATTATATTGTGCTGATGAAGACCATCACACTAATTCTTTATGAATACCATACTAGCAATATTTATTCTTTATAATTCAATAATTATAAACAGAATGTTTTTAAAAAGTCTAGAAATCATCTTTTTCAACTATGACAAGCCAAATAAGCCTAGACTATATTATTCAAAAGAGTTTAAAAATATACATTTTTATGGTTAGATTCAATTTTTTATGAGGCAAGACAAGCGTCAAAATGTTTTATATTAGGAGTTACTCCTATAAAACGAAGCTTAAGGTTTTTACCTGCAATATGTATTTGTATCCTTGGGATCTGTAACATACTTTTTATAAAAAATCGGTGTTTCATCACTTTTTTTGTGATACAAAAAACTTTGATTTATTGAAATAAATATAAAATGGTATTATAATGAAAATCTTAACAGGCCAACACAAACTTAAGAAAACATTTGTGATTTAGAATTTTTAGCAATTTCAGATTTAGAAAAAAACAACATAAAACACACATGGGTGATAAACCATATCCCTGTGAAATGTGTGGGTTATCATTACCATTGAAATCACATTTAAAAGTACATATGAAGATGCATACAGATGTGAAACTCTATAAATGTATAGTGTGTACTTCAGCTTTTCCAAAGATTTCCAGTTTAAAACAACACATGAAAAGACACCCTGGAGAAAAATCATTTATGTGTGACATATGCAACTCGGCATTTATAACAAAAGCAGAATTGCAAATGCACAGCCGAACACACACCGGAGAAAAACCTTATACATGTGAAGTGTGTAGTTCGGCATTTTCTCAGAAAACAAATTTGAATAGGCATATGTTAACACACACTGGCGAAAAACTTTATTCATGTGAAGTGTGTGGTTCAGCATTTTCAAACAGTACCACTTTAAATCAGCATATGGTAACACACACTGGTGTTAAACCATATAAATGCGAAGTGTGCGATTTTGCATTTTCTCGAAAAGCACATTTAAACAGGCACATGAAAACACACTCAGGTGAGAAACCATATACCTGTGAAGTGTGTGGGTTTTCATTTTCTGAGGAAACAAATTTAAAAAGTCATGTGTCGATACACACTGGCGAAAAACCTTACTCATGTGAAGTGTGTGAATCAACATTTTCTTCAATAAGAAGTTTAAAATGTCATATGTTCAACCACACTGGTGCAAAACCTTATTCCTGTGAGGTGTGTGGATCAACATTTTCTCACAAACCAAATTTAAAAATTCATATGTTCACACACACTGGTGAAAAACCTTATTCGTGCGACTTGTGTGATTCAACATTTTCTCACAAAAAAAGTTTAAAAAGTCATATATCCAAACACACTGGTGAAAAACCGTATTCATGTGAAGTGTGTGGTTCAACATTTTCATATCGTTCAAGTTTAAAAAGACATATTGAAAGACACACTGGATTTTCACAGAAAAAAGTTTAAGCAGACACAAGCAAACACATTCAGAAGAAGGCTCCATGAACAGGCTTAAAAGAGGAGCTCTCCACTATGACCAGGAAAAGCTTATAATGGCGGCCCAAGACCAAGGCCTTATGACTAATGCATTTAAAAAGATGGCATGACTAAGTAATGATAGTAAGTGCAGGTTTTGCCACACAGAACTGGAGAGTGTGAATCACTTAATATTAAGCTGCAAAATTATGTTAGCAGATGCCATCTACACAACACACCATGATGGTGTGTGCAAATACATACACTGGAACATCTGTAAAAATCTAAACATCCAATGTAGCACTAAGTCCTGGGAACATCTACCGGAAAGGACTGTGGGAAATGATAAGTATACTATACATTATGATTATGTAGTTCCTACATCTACCTACCTGGAAAATGCAGCAGTAAAACCGGACATAGTCATATTAAATAAGGCAGAAAGAGTGGCAACACTGATTGAGGTGAGTGTTCCAAATGTCAGTGGCTTAAACAGAGCAGAGAGGGAGAAGGTGACAAAATACTATGGTTTAATGTATGATATGAAGAGAAACTGGAACCTCAAAAACATCAACATTATCCCAGTTATAATAGGAGCTAAAGGCCTCATGAAAAAAATTAAAAAAAGTATCTGGAAAGTATTCCCGGAAAACAAAGTGCAAAAGAAATCCACATAATTGCACTTAAGGAAATGGCCAAAATCCTTAAAAGAGCACTCGGTTGGAGCTTCTAAATAGCAGGTGATAGTCTGACATTTGGAAGAATGCCCTGTCCCTATGCTAACGAAAACAGAAACAAGAAAAATTTTTAAAAAGTGAGAAATAATATATCTCTGACGTGTGTATATCAGCATTTTCACAATATGATATCCGAACATAATTTTTAAAAAGTTTACATAATAAGAGAAAAGGAAAAAATAATTTTAGTCACACGGCAAATAATAAGTAAAGAAAGAGAGAAAGGTGATAAAAAAGATGTGGAGAGTGGACAAGGATGGAAACAAAATGGGGGAAGAAAAGAGAGAAAGAGAAATAGGATAAAAGAAATAAGGAACATCAAGAAAAGTAAGAAGATATAAATACATTTTGTATGTGCATATATATGTGTTTATGTATATTTAATAGGCTATAAAAAGACATGACAGACAAACAAATACATATATAGAGAAATAGTTTTATTCACAAATAACATTTAAAGAAATACACACAAGTTAAAAAGAAATGGAATGGAAAAAAGAAAAGAATACACAGAATGATTAAGAGAAAGAATAAAAACGTAATGTAACACACACTAACATAAAAACTGATTAAATGAAAAAGAAAAAAAATAATTACATGACAATGAATAGGAACAGAAATATTGGCTTGTAAAGAAAGCGAGTGATGGACAATTTTTAATATTTTGTATTCGGTCAAAGACAATTGCAGATTTCGTTTTTGAGCAATATTTTTTGTTGAATGCTTGTTAAATGTATTTTACTCCCTCACTAGTTGGTGACGCAGGGAGTGTGACAACGGGAGTTACGGATTTTATTATTGAATTGTTGTTTAACATGGGATAGCAAAAGCGTTATATAAAATTTAAAAAATGTTAGCGAAACGGCATCACGTCCCTTTAACAAAATTGTAAAAATTATTTCATAGGAAATAATTGATTACTCATTTTTGGTTGGAATCGGTAAATATGCTAGGGTGTGACATAGTGGTTCACATTGTGGTGTGGTGATCGTTGGAACCCTGAGTTACCAGGGGAGTCAAGCCAGAATTGTGAACAAGAAAGATCCAAAATTGGTGCAACAAATGCAAAATGATCTCAAATTAACAGAGGTCGATTGTGAATATTTCCAGCAGGACGCATATTACACGGACAATTTTGTGCGTTCCTGTGATATTATGGGTGCCCCATTGAGGATATGGTGCAGGGGTGGTTAAAAAAACCAATGTGGATCGTAAGCGATGTTGCCTTATATCCTGTGGATGTGTCAGGTGAGAGTTTGTGAAGGTGTTTCCACCATGGAATCAAACGATTATTGAGGAATAGGAAAAAAGACTATTGACTCTACTCGGCTATTTTGGGTTTAGCGCTTACCTATACATATTCTACGGACTATTGTGTTAGAAAATATCCTGAGATAATTTTCGATAAGAAAGGGAGGTATGTTAAACAGTCAAGAGTATGTTCGCTAGTACATATCTTATGATTTAAATTTGCAGTGCAACGTTAATATATACACAGGAAATCGGGGTCAGCGTATGCACTCAGATGTCAGCTTGACCTGCTGTATATTAGAAACAGACGTGACGTCATGAGAGAGATAAGTAGTTTGTTGGGAAGGTGTAAAGCGGACAGCATGTGAAAAGAAATGAGTTAAAAAACGATTATAAACTAAGGGACAAACCCCCAGATGTCCGCAGCCCTGGAATATCCTCTTCCTTTGTCACTGCGTCAACAGTTTAATAAATGGTCCTTTTCCAAACTCAGATTATTATTCTTTTCTTTGTTCTGTTGTGAAACTTTAATTGCAGGTCACCTTAGGACTGAAAGACACGAAGTGTGATTTTATTGTGTTGTTATTATTTATCGATAACAAAAATGTTTTTATTTGATCATGACATATGAGACATTAGACCTCCTTTTATAGGGAAGGTATATGAAACAATAGCCTGAAAGTCAGAAAAAAATACATACATCTCTTTAAAAATAGGAGCCTTGAAAAGTGGGGAGAACAAAAACGTGCCTGTCAATCTCTTTAGATCTACAAGGAATATATCGACAAAGAAGGTTCCTTGGACTGGCTCAGTGATGAAAATTGAATTCTTTTTTTCTTTTTCTTTTCCTCTCTTTCTCATCACTCGACGTGATCCCATCTTTTCTCTTCTACTCCCTGGATAACACATGGCCTTCATGATCTACAGCATCTGGTTAGGCAGTATCTCTTGCTGTGAAATACCACCATCTGGAATGCCCATAAAGTTTTGTCGACCCTCACCTGTAGATAGGCCTTCCTCAAATCGAGCAATGATACATTCGATCCTTGTTGGTGCCACTCCCTTAACCCAGTCTACCACAGAAGTAGATCCGTCAAACTCAGATATGAGTTTTTGATCGAACTTTGTGTCTGCCATTATGTCACAAATAAACAGCACGGAAAAGCCGGAATAGCTTGTAGTCATGAAAATTGAATTCCTTTTCTCTCTCTCTCTCTCTCTCTTTCTCTCTCTCTCTCTCTCTCTCTCTCTCACTCGACGTAGTCTCAACATCAACTTTTCTCTTCTCATCCTTGGAGAACACAACACTAACGAATGTCTTCATGATCTGCAGCCCACAGTCTCCTATTATGATTATGCAAGAGCAGGGTCTAATGACAAATACATCTAAAACATAATAGGACAAATGTGAACCACTTGATATCAAGTTGAAAAATATTGTAGCCAGATGGCTGCTACACAACGACGCATAATGCTATGTGAAAATACATTCACTGTATTACTTGTAAAAAAAGAAAACTTAACATCCAGTGTAGCAGCAAGTCCTGATAATATTAACCGGAGAAACCTGGGACATGATATGTATATCATACATTATGATTATATAATTCTCACAACCACGCATCTAGAAAATGTAGCAGGAAAACCTGGCATACCTGAAAGTGTTGTAACTTTAGATAAGCGTTTCTCATCCTCATAACAGACTGAAAAGGGAGGCCACGTAGCAAGTTTTCATGCATTATACAGGGTGGGCCAAAATAAGGGTCCTATCTTTAAATTTGAATAACTTCCACAAAATAAAAGTTAAACACACCAAACTGTATGTGTGTGTAGACTGACCCTTCCGAGATTTTTTTAAATAAACAAAACAAATTTTAGCCGAAACACACTTCTTAAAACTTACAAAAACTAAAGTATTGTTTTTTTACACTGTTTTGAGTTTTTTAAGCAAAAATAATGTTTTCTAAATGAGGGTACGTTCCTTAGGGCTAATACGGCTCATGCTTGCTTCGGAAGAGATCCTTTACTTATTCTAAAAAAAAAAAAAATCAATAAATAAAAAAGTTATGAATTTTAAAAAATAGGACCCTTATTTTTGCCCACCCTATATGAAGAAAAACTTGAACCTAAAAATAATCATGATCATCCCAGATCCTGCTCCCTGTACAGTCGCAGGAGACAATGAATACTCCCTGTAAGGGTGGCTGCACGTGTAAATGTGAAGCAAGGGTTGCTAAATCCTTAACCACACCTCTCCTTAATCGGCACCACTTGATTCAAGTGGCAAGAAGAAGTCCAGGACGACTAGGAACAATGCCGAGATAAGCAGAGAGCACATACAGCCGTGGTATTCTGAAATGGTCAACCATTTAGTATTGACCAGACTCAACATCGCTTAACTTATTTATAGAAGAAAAAAATCTATTTCCATGAATTTATATTAACAATAAAGACGGGGAAATGCCATTTAGCAGACACCCCTATCACTCCACACGGCCATGCCAGGCCCGGCGATGCATTGGGTCCCAGTAAAACAATTTAATTGTTATCTCTTGCAAAAGTTTTGATTTCAGGGGTGCATGCTATCTCAACATGTCGATTCAACGCTGAGAATGTAAAAAGATTTGCGGCACAGCGAACCTCTGACAAATTTCTCATTCCTGGCCCTCGCCTCTTCATATCTCAAATCTAAAGGGATATGCAAACAACACGCCCTCTCTTATCAATGTTTTCTGGTTTCTTTTCGTGTCAGAACACTTTTTTGTAAATTCCTTTTATCATTTTCATAATTTAAGAAAACAAAACCCTATTCTTATTTTAATCCGACAATATTGTCACAATTTGACATTATGTCGGCAAATAAAAAAAACTATTGTCTTGCGACATACGAATCCAGGTGGCTCATGACGAATGTCATCGCTTCATTTGGAGATTCCCAATCTCCTAAAATATCAAGAAAAGAAAACAACTTGTTCTTTCTATCATCACTTTTTACCCCTTGTTGCAAAACCAAGCTAAAAGCCTTCTTAGGGAAACCCAGGGTTCAGTTTCGATTAAACCGTTTTCCGTTATCACATAATAGTGTTTTCTCCAAATGATTTGTTATTTTATTGGCAGCCTGAGTTTTATGTCTTAGCTTGAATTCCTATTTTAAATATCTATTCATGGATGTTGGCCATTGTGCTTGGGGTTTTTATATTATGCGTTGATACAGGTGAGTAATAAATAAAGCCATATTAGTAACTTGTTATTGAAGCATTCATTAACAGAGTCGAGACACGTGCGAACATAACAAGAATTTATTTACACTGATTACATAGCCGTTTACTACTAATACAAGTAGTGGGAGGTTGCCGTCAAGAGTGACGGTGGGAGTCAACGTTAGATAACTCTCGTCTTTACGTAACATCTCCGTTTTTTATTTCTTTGTTTTAACTGAAAAATAAAAGTATTTTTATTTTTTAGAGTTTTCTCATTTAGTCTCTGTATCGGGCTGGACACTTAATTTGTCTCCCTTTCTTTGTAGAGTTTGGTATTATTTTGTTTTCCGAGCCCGTTTTTGATACGACTTGTTTTCGACTATTTTCTTGGTTTATTATGTTTTCATAGTCGTGTTCGATTTTGTACTTTTGATTTTCTTTTGTTTTTAAAATATGACGTCTGTTGCGCCGTACATAATTTCCTTGTTCTGTTTTTATTAGATATGAACGAGGCTCTTTTAATTTTTTCACAACCTTACCTTTTCGGTTCCATTTTTCTTGTGAAAGAATACGGACAGTATCGTCTTTCTTTAGTTTTGGTAGCTCTCTGGACTTATTATTTATTTCACGCTTTTTCATTGTTTTGTTATGCATGATATTTGGAAGATTTGTCCTTAGCGTTCTTTTCATCAACTGTTGGGCTGGTGACGGGGTTTTATCTTTTAATGGTGAAGTCCGTAACGCTAACATTGCTAGGTATGGGTCTTGTCTACTTTCAAACGATTTCTTTAATGTTCTTTTAATTGTTTGAATGTTTCTTTCTACTAAGCCATTCGACTGTGGATAGTTCGGACTTGTCGTGATATGCCTGAAATCCCAATCTTTAGCAAACTGTCTAAATTCTGATGATCGGTACTCGGGTCCATTGTCACTAATCACTATTTGTGGAATGCCAAATTTTGGGAAGGTGTTTTTTATTTTATTGATCACCGTACTTGATTTGCAGTCATCAAGTTTGTGGATATCGAAATATCTAGTCGTGTAGTCTATTATCACTACATATGCTTTACTATATAAGTAAAATACGTCTGTCGCAACTTTGGTCCATGGTGTTACGGGTATTTCATGGTGTATTAGTGATTCTGACGGTTGTCGGTTTCTGTGATCTAGACAATGTGTGCATGTGCTAACCATTTCTTTTATTTGATTGTTTATGTTAGGCCAATATACGACCTCTTTTGCTCTTGTAATGCACTTTTCTATGCCCAAATGTCCAGTGTGGATTTTTTGTAGGGCTTCCTTCCTTAGGGAGGTTGGGACCACTATTCGTGTACCTTTCAATACTAGTCCTTTTACAACCGATATGTCATCGCGGACTGGCATATATGGTGCTATTGTGGGTGGCACTTCCATTTTTTCTGGCCAAGTTGATGTCGCATATTTCATGAGCATTTTTAGTGTTGGGTCTTTCCCAGTCTCCTCACGGTATATGTTGAGTTTTTGGTCGCTCATTGGATATTGTTTTATAATGGTATGGATATATTTGTCCATTTCTGTATCCGATATTTCTTGTTCGCTGTCTGATATGTATGCACGTGATAATGCATCAGCAATTACGGATTCTCGCCCTGGAATGTATATTGCTTCGAATTCGTATTTCTGAAGCGCGAGTATGAATCTTTGTATTCTCGGAGGGCTTTTTTTAATGGATTTTTTAAAAATTTGCCTTAATGGTTTGTGATTATTTTCTATGAGAAATTTACTTCCATAGATATATTGGTGGAATTTGTTGCAGGCGAACACTATGCTGAGCGTTTCCAATTCTATCGGGCAGTAATTTTGTTCTGCTGAGGTTGTTGATCGTGACGCGTATGACACGGGTAACCATTTTTCATCATGTTTCTGTTGTAACACTGCACCCAATCCATGTTTACTGGCATCGGTGGTGATTTTAATTTCTTTGCTGGGATCATAAAATTTTAAAATTGGTAGGCTAGTTATTATCCGTTTTAGTTTTTCTATAGCCTCTATTTGAGGTTTATCAAATGACCACAGCGTATCGTTGTGTAGCAGTACTCTCAACGGTGTAGTTACCTCTGAGTACTCTGGTATGAACTTGCACAGGTAGTTGGTCATCCCCAAAAATCGTTGGATATCTTTTTTATTTTCGGGTAGAGGCATGTGTGTTATTGCCTTTATTTTAGAAGGGTCTGGTTTTATTCCTTCATCAGTGATCAAATGACCTAAATATGTTAATTGCTTTGTTGCAAATTCACATTTATTTTTGTTTAATTTTAATCCAGCTTTGCGTAGTTGACTGAATACTTTGTCTAATGTTTTTATATGGTCCTCTAATGTTTCTGACCATATTATTATGTCATCCTGTGAGTTCTTCGTTCCAGGTATGCCTTCTATTATTTTTGCAACTTGTGCTTGAAAAATTTCAGAGGCACTATGTATTCCATATGGCAGGCGCGTGAACGAATAACGACCAAATGGCGAATTAAATGTTAATAGCTTTCTTCATCAACGGGTATTTGCCAATATCCATTTGAAGCGTCTAATTTTGTGAAATATTTTGGATTTTCCATTTCTGCAAATATTTCTTCGGCGGTGGGTAATTTGTAGTGTTCTCTTTTTATGGCCTTGTTTAGATCTCTAGGGTCCAAACATAGTCTTAATTTTCCGTTCGGTTTCTCTACTATTACCAGAGAATTTACCCAATCTGTCGGTTCTTCAACGGGTTTTATTATTCCCATTTTTGTCATTTTTTCTAACTCCTTTTTTAATTTTGGTTTCATCCCAAACGGTATGTTCCTTGGAGGATTTATGACGGGTTTTATATCCGGAGTTATTGTTATATGATGTGTGACTGGTAATTTTCCGATGTCACCATAGCAATCTTTATATTTTTCTTTTAATGCTTCTATGTCCGTCTTGTTTATTTCATAAGTTCTTTTTATCAGTCCTAATTCTTCCGCTGTTTCTGCGCCGATTACTGCGTTTGCATTTGTGTTTGCCACAATGAAATGCGAATTTACTTTTATATTTTTATTTTGTAATTGTATAACACAGCTCCCTATCGTGGGAATTTGCGTACAGTTGTAGGCGGTTAATTTTATGGACGTTTTATTTAATTTTGGCTTTGGTTCAACAGTTCTATATATTTTTGCTGGTAATACATTTACTTCAGCACCTGTATCGATTTTGAAGTTGATGAGTGTTTCGTTGCCTCGAATCTTTACTTTCCATTTGTCAGTTTGTAGTGCGTCTACATTTTTTTTCAATATGGCGTCCATGTTAAACTGATTTTGCTCCACGTGGTCTGAATTGTGTGATTGTCCGACATTATATAATTTCTTCTTTTTCGTTCGACATATTCGAGCGAAGTGTCCTTTTTTGCCGCAATTTGTGCAGTTTTTATTGTATGCTGGACAGTTTCCTTTCTGATGTGACCCAGCGCAGTAGGTGCATGTCTCAATCCATTGTTGTGTTTTCGCGGGCTTTTTGTCTTCACGTTTGAACATGACTTTGGACGACAGCCTGTTTTTCTTTGGATTGCGAATTGTTGCGATATTTTCTGTTTCGTATGCAGCCATTATCTTGGAGTGTCTCTTCGTTTCTTCAGCACTCAGGCCTGCTTGTATCGCCTTTTGTAAATCCAGTGAAGGTTCTCTGAGCATTCTTTCTCTCAACATGTTGTCATTAACGCCACAAATTAGAATGTCTTTTATTAGTCTTTCAGTGAGGTCACCGAATTCACATTTGTTTGCCTTTTGCCGTAGTTCTGTGACGTACTCATCAAATCTCTGTGTTTCTTTCTGTTTGCACGTGAGAAATTGATATGTGAGAAACGTCAGGTTTTTTCTTGGTTGGCAGTGCGCATCAAATTTTTCTATAACTTTTTTCAAGTTTAGCTTCTCTTCGTCATTTTCAAAGTTAAACGTATAATATATTTTCCTTCCCTCGGTTCCTATACAGGTCAGTAATATTGAAGTTTTCACCTTCTCCGGTTTTTTGTCCGACTCTGTAGCTTGCAGGAACAATTGAAATTGGTTTTTCCAAGTTTCCCATTCCTGTCCGAGATTATCCGAAGAGAAATTTAATTCTTTTGGATGTGGTAAAAATTCCATTTTTTTTTTTTTTTTTGAAAATATTTATATACGGCTGTGAGTGTTGACGGTTCGATGTTTTATTCTGACACCATTTTATATTATGTGTTGATACAGGTGAGTAATAAATAAAGCCATATTAGTAACTTGTTATAGAAGCATTCATTAACAGAGTCGAGACACGTGCGAACATAACAAGAATTTATTTACACTGATTACATAGCCGTTTACTACTAATACAAGTAGTGGGAGGTTGCCGTCAAGAGTGACGGTGGGAGTCAACGGGAGATAACTCTCGTCTTTACGTAACAGGGTGTTTATAGTTGATCAATGATGTTTAATTATCACTACATTATCATCATAATTACAAACAAATACGTCTGTGAAAAAGTTATGTTTTAATTTAACATACCTGCAATATAACATGTAACAGCCTAATAAACACAAATAAAAAACAACTATATTTATTTGTTCTATTTAGATCAACCTTTGAATGAGTTACACAGGTCAATTATTGCTTAAATACGAAACAGAGGGAGTGATGGAGATGCAGCTCCTTAGTTATGTATGCCTTTTTAGTACGTTGCTACTTTATTAGTGGCAGACGAATAAATTAAATTGTCTCTGTTAGTCTTGCTTGGTTCAAGGCTGCATAAAAAGGGCATATCTGCCTTGTCCCATAAAACTATTAGACTCCAACAAGAAAGGAAGTATATTCATATATATATATATATATATATATATATATATATATATATATATATATATATATATATATATATATATATATATTGGTGAATTACTTTTGCTGATATCAGCCTTTGAATGTGTTATGAAGACATTGATTAATATATTTGTCTTTAGCATGTAATACTTTCAAATTTTTCCAAAAATTACATTTCAAATCAAATCCTGTTTCTATCGGGAAATGAAAGCATATTATGCTGCCTTAGGGTCGGGGTTAGCCGTCAGACAGCTAACATTAACTCCTTTCGAAAAACAAGACTCTGAGCCATAGCATATTTTAATCGCAGGTTTTATTGTCCATTGAAAAGGTAAAAAACTGAAAAGAAATAAAAAGATTGTCTCAGAAATGTTAATACAATAAATGACGACGAAACAGGAAACGAGGAGTCTACTAAAATCTAAAAAACTGTGGTAAGCAGAATAGGAAGTATTTTTGGGGGGTGAGGAATACTACGAAGTATGATGTACACATGTCACGAGCGATCGACAAGGAGATACGCACATGGGATGAGAAGGGAGAATAACATTCATTAAAATGAGCGAAATGTTCAAAGGAAATAACGGGCACGATATTCAATTCTGTTTGAGGAAAGAGAATGGATAATGTCTCTTACTGAAGATGGCTAAAATGTCGGAATCTGTAGGGAGATTGAAATTCCACTATGCGGTTTCGTTCGTGTCATAGCAGCAGCGAGAATAAAAAAACAGAGCACCGGCAAGCTGCTCGCCGGCCGGTGTCGGGGATAAAAAAGTCCCTAACGAATGGGGGCGGGGGCGGGAAAGGGAGATAAATCTAAAGCGTCTACATCCATACTAGACAGAACACGCCTGGCGTCTTGACGTCATGACATTGCACTATTCCTTAGCACAGAGCAGAACGATTCCCGTGACGGGTCTGAGTAGGTACTTTTATATTATGTGTTGATACAGGTGAGTAATAAATAAAGCCATATTAGTAACTTGTTATTGAAGCATTCATTAACAGAGTCGAGACACGTGCGAACATAACAAGAATTTATTTACACTGATTACATAGCCGTTTACTACTAATACAAGTAGTGGGAGGTTGCCGTCAAGAGTGACGGTGGGAGTCAACGGGAGATAACTCTCGTCTTTACGTAACATCTCCGTTTTTTATTTCTTTGTTTTAACTGAAAAATAAAAGTATTTTTATTTTTTAGAGTTTTCTCATTTAGTCTCTGTATCGGGCTGGACACTTAATTGGTCTCCCTTTCTTTGTGGAGTTTGGTATTATTTTGTTTTCCGAGCCCGTTTTTGATACGACTTGTTTTCGACTATTTTCTTGGTTTATTATGTTTTCATAGTCGTGTTCGATTTTGTACTTTTGATTTTCTTTTGTTTTTAAAATATGACGTCTGTTGCGCCGTACATAATTTCCTTGTTCTGTTTTTATTAGATATGAACGAGGCTCTTTTAATTTTTTCACAACCTTACCTTTTCGGTTCCATTTTTCTTGTGAAAGAATACGGACAGTATCGTCTTTCTTTAGTTTTGGTAGCTCTCTGGACTTATTATTTATTTCATGCTTTTTCATTGGTTTGTTATGCATGATATTTGGAAGATTTGTCCTTAGCGTTCTTTTCATCAACTGTTGGGCTGGTGACGGGGTTTTATCTTTTAATGGTGAAGTCCGTAACGCTAACATTGCTAGGTATGGGTCTTGTCTACTTTCAAACGATTTCTTTAATGTTCTTTTAATTGTTTGAATGTTTCTTTCTACTAAGCCATTCGACTGTGGATAGTTCGGACTTGTCGTGATATGCCTGAAATCCCAATCTTTAGCAAATTGTCTAAATTCTGATGATCGGTACTCGGGTCCATTGTCACTAATCACTATTTGTGGAATGCCAAATTTTGCGAAGGTGTTTTTTATTTTATTGATCACCGTACTTGATTTGCAGTCATCAAGTTTGTGGATATCGAAATATCTAGTCGTGTAGTCTATTATCACTACATACGCTTTACTATATAAGTAAAATACGTCTGTCGCAACTTTGGTCCATGGTGTTACGGGTATTTCATGGTGTATTAGTGATTCTGACGGTTGTCGGTTTCTGTGATCTAGACAATGTGTGCATGTGCTAACCATTTCTTTTATTTGATTGTTTATGTTAGGCCAATATACGACCTCTTTTGCTCTTGTAATGCACTTTTCTATGCCCAAATGTCCAGTGTGGATTTTTTGTAGGGCTTCCTTCCTTAGGGAGGTTGGGACCACTATTCGTGTACCTTTCAATACTAGTCCTTTTACAACCGATATGTCATCGCGGACTGGCATATATGGTGCTATTGTGGGTGGCACTTCCATTTTTTCTGGCCAAGTTGATGTCGCATATTTCATGAGCATTTTTAGTGTTGGGTCTTTCCCAGTCTCCTCACGGTATATGTTGAGTTTTTGGTCGCTCATTGGATATTGTTTTATAATGGTATGGATATATTTGTCCATTTCTGTATCCGATATTTCTTGTTCGCTGTCTGATATGTATGCACGTGATAATGCATCAGCAATTACGGATTCTCGCCCTGGAATGTATATTACTTCGAATTCGTATTTCTGAAGCGCGAGTATGAATCTTTGTATTCTCGGAGGGCTTTTTTTAATGGATTTTTAAAAAATTTGCCTTAATGGTTTGTGATCATTTTCTATGAGAAATTTTCTTCCATAGATATATTGGTGGAATTTGTTGCAGGCGAACACTATGCTGAGCGTTTCCAATTCTATCGGGCAGTAATTTTTTCTGCTGAGGTTGTTGATCGTGACGCGTATGACACGGGTAACCATTTTTCATCATGTTTCTGTTGTAACACTGCACCCAATCCATGTTTACTGGCATCGGTGGTGATTTTAATTTCTTTGCTGGGATCATAAAATTTTAAAATTGGTAGGCTAGTTATTATCCGTTTTAGTTTTTCTATAGCCTCTATTTGAGGTTTATCAAATGACCACAGCGTATCGTTGTGTAGCAGTACTCTCAACGGTGTAGTTACCTCTGAGTACTCTGGTATGAACTTGCACAGGTAGTTGGTCATCCCCAAAAATCGTTGGATATCTTTTTTATTTTCGGGTAGAGGCATGTGTGTTATTGCCTTTATTTTAGAAGGGTCTGGTTTTATTCCTTCATCAGTGATCAAATGACCTAAATATGTTAATTGCTTTGTTGCAAATTCACATTTATTTTTGTTTAATTTTAATCCAGCTTTGCGTAGTTGACTGAATACTTTTTTATATGGTCCTCTAATGTTTCTGACCATATTATTATGTCATCCTGTGAGTTCTTCGTTCCAGGTATGCCTTCTATTATTTTTGCAACTTGTGCTTGAAAAATTTCAGAGGCACTATGTATTCCATATGGCAGGCGCGTGAACGAATAACGACCAAATGGCGAATTAAATGTTAATAGCTTAGAGCTTTCTTCATCAACGGGTATTTGCCAATATCCATTTGAAGCGTCTAATTTCGTGAAATATTTTGGATTTTCCATTTCTGCAAATATTTCTTCGGCGGTGGGTAATTTGTAGTGTTCTCTTTTTATGGCCTTGTTTAGATCTCTAGGGTCCAAACATAGTCTTAATTTTCCGTTCGGTTTCTCCACTATTACTAGAGAATTTACCCAATCTGTCGGTTCTTCAACGGGTTTTATTATTCCCATTTTTGTCATTTTTTCTAACTCCTTTTTTAATTTTGGTTTCATCCCAAACGGTATGTTCCTTGGAGGATTTATGACGGGTTTTATGTCCGGAGTTATTGTTATATGATGTGTGACTGGTAATTTTCCGATGTCACCATAGCAATCTTTATATTTTTCTTTTAATGCTTCTATGTCCGTCTTGTTTATTTCATAAGTTCTTTTTATCAGTCCTAATTCTTCCGCTGTTTCTGCGCCGATTACTGCGTTTGCATTTGTGTTTGCCACAATGAAATGCGAATTTACTTTTATATTTTTATTTTGTAATTGTATAACACAGCTCCCTATCGTGGGAATTTGCGTACAGTTGTAGGCGGTTAATTTTATAGACGTTTTATTTAATTTTGGCTTTGGTTCAACAGTTCTATATATTTTTTGCTGGTAATACATTTACTTCAGCACCTGTATCGATTTTGAAGTTGATGAGTGTTTCGTTGCCTCGAATCTTTACTTTCCATTTGTCAGTTTGTAGTGCGTCTACATTTTTTTTCAATATGGCGTCCATGTTAAACTGATTTTGCTCCACGTGGTCTGAATTGTGTGATTGTCCGACATAATATAGTTTCTTCTTTTTCGTTCGACATATTCGAGCGAAGTGTCCTTTTTTGCCGCAATTTGTGCAGTTTTTATTGTATGCTGGACAGTTTCCTTTCTGATGTGACCCAGCGCAGTAGGTGCATGTCTCAATCCATTGTTGTGTTTTCGCGGGCTTTTTGTCTTCACGTTTGAACATGACTTTGGACGACAGCCTGTTTTTCTTTGGATTGCGAATTGTTGCGATATTTTCTGTTTCGTATGCAGCCATTATCTTGGAGTGTCTCTTCGTTTCTTCAGCACTCAGGCCTGCTTGTATCGCCTTTTGTAAATCCAGTGAAGGTTCTCTGAGCATTCTTTCTCTCAACATGTTGTCATTAACGCCACAAATTAGAATGTCTTTTATTAGTCTTTCAGTGAGGTCACCGAATTCACATTTGTTTGCCTTTTGCCGTAGTTCTGTGACGTACTCATCAAATCTCTGTGTTTCTTTCTGTTTGCACGTGAGAAATTGATATGTGAGAAACGTCAGGTTTTTTCTTGGTTGGCAGTGCGCATCAAATTTTTCTATAACTTTTTTCAAGTTTAGCTTCTCTTCGTCATTTTCAAAGTTAAACGTATAATATATTTTCCTTCCCTCGGTTCCTATACAGGTCAGTAATATTGAAGTTTTCACCTTCTCCGGTTTCTTGTCCGACTCTGTAGCTTGCAGGAACAATTGAAATTGGTTTTTCCAAGTTTCCCATTCCTGTCCGAGATTATCCGAAGAGAAATTTAATTCTTTTGGATGTGGTAAAAATTCCATTTTTTTTTTTTTGAAAATATTTATATACGGCTGTGAGTGTTGACGGTTCGATGTTTTATTCTGACACCATTTTATATTATGTGTTGATACAGGTGAGTAATAAATAAAGCCATATTAGTAACTTGTTATTGAATCATTCATTAACAGAGTCGAGACACGTGCGAACATAACAAGAATTTATTTACACTGATTACATAGCCGTTTACTACTAATACAAGTAGTGGGAGGTTGCCGTCAAGAGTGACGGTGGGAGTCAACGGGAGATAACTCTCGTCTTTACGTAACAGGTACTTGGTACCGTCCTTTCTGGAAATATCCACCTACACTTTTCTCGCTAAGTTGTCTTTGCTCTTGTTTATCTTAATGGTTATTGGCAAGATTTACCTCTAGCTTTGGTGGTGGTTCGGGCGGTGGCCTGTCTACACCAGCGAATTTACAACACTGTTCAGTCTCCTCAAGAATACTCTGGGTTCTGTCGTCTTTAGCTGTGCTCGTAGTTGCGGTCATCCTTAGTAAGGCTAACCTGGCTGGTAAGTCGTTTTTTTTTAAAGGGATGTTTGTTTTTGACAGAACAAAACATGTCGCCTGAGGTGAAGATGTATCAGATGTAATGTTAAAGACGCTTAATTTAGAAGGTGAGGAAGAAGATGATGGTAAGTATTCATCCACAATTTTTGACTTAGTAGAAACCATTGATGAGAGTTTTTTGTTGTGTCACAAGTTTCTTGGGTGTAGAAGTAATAGCAGATTTTACTTTTGCCACACATTTTGGAATCTTATTTTTAGATTGTTGCTCAAGTTTTGTGTGCATAGATTTGGTTTGCAGTGGTGTACTTGTCAAGATGGGTTGAATTACTGCTATGAAATTAGTACATTCTTCAAACCGACGGTACGAATGTTGTACTAATTTTTCTGTACCAAAATAAATATATATATATATATATATATATATATATATATATATATATATATATATATATATATATATATATATATATATATATATGTGTGTGTGTGTGTGTGTGTGTGTGTGTAAGCATGAAGGTGAGGATTACAAGGCAGGAGCAATGTAATGTTGAGAACCAGAAGGTGGAATATGGGATGAAGAAAAGTAAACAAGAGACGGTAAGTCAATTCATTTATATTTCAAAATTTGAAATATAAAGACAGTAAATTGTAAAAAAGGTCCCTCATTTCGATAAAAACAACCTCTCTTTTTCAAAAAGAGAACAAAAATTGGACCGGCCTTGTAAATGTACGAAATCCAACAAACCTCATCAAAGATTTAAACAAATAAAAGGTATTTGTAGCAGGAGCTACAAAGGATCAATCGGATATAAAAAAAAGCAAATGGCGTTTTATTGCAACCCCTTTTCCCTCTCTGTGTTGACCGATACCCTTTCTTTGTCTCGGGGATGTTAGAAGAGAAAATTTTGTGAAAAACACTGGCCGAAAACTTCGGCCAATCAAAACACGACACGCTAGTTTGACAATGCAAGATTTCGGACCCTTATAAAAACGAGCAACAAGGCTCGTCTCACTCTTTCTTCATTTTTGTTCCAGGCGAAAGCACACGCGGAGGTCGTTTTCGATCAAGGAGGTGAAAGTAAAAAGTAGGTACACGATTTTTATTTTCTCATAAAACAAAGAACTATCCCTTCAAACACTCACACATTATCACATTTCCATGAACAGACAAACGAACTTTCCACACTTGCATTCATATAAACACAATTTCTGTATCTCTCACACACACTAGGAAATATAAACATGGACGGCGGCACCGGGGGGGGGGGAGTAAGGCGGCTCAAGCCTCCCCAACTTTTTGACTTGGCCCCCCACTTTACGGTCATCAATAATGAAGTTATATATGCATGTGTTTAACCGGGCCCCCCACTTTTTAGGAAAGCCCCCCCCCCACTTTTATAACTGTCGCGCCGGTCCTGAATATATTGACATTTCTCAAAAACTCGTGTACACTCAGCGAACTTTCTCTGCCTAAGCCACAGGTTACATAAAACCAAAAATGAAGTATTCTATGAACACTTGCTTCATACGAACGTAAAACTAAAATGTTATACTAATTGTTAATTTTAATAAACGCTATTGTTATTTTGAAGTCTTGATTTTTCTTCGCTTCTTTTTCATTGTAATAATAATAATGTTTTCTTTGTTTCCTTTGTTTGTTCATCTTGTTTATTTTAACCCGTAGCTATTTTTATTCCCACGTGGTCGACCAAATAATAATCCCATATTTTATTTTCTGTGCATAACGCAAATAGCTCACACATCACTAAGGTAACACAAAATATAAGTTCTTAATAGTATTTCCCTTAAAATGATTTGTGACCCGAATAGCATTATTTATCCTAATAATATAAGGATTAAAAACCTTTAATTAATCCAGGCCCTTCAATTATGAACGTACCATATCACGTGGGGGTCCACAAAATAAATATGGCACCCCGAGCGTGGGAATGATATGCTGCCATACAGGCATCTCTTACCCTTTGCTCAGGCACATCCGCCATATATTAACTTTTTGGGGGAATCTTTTACAATAATCAGCAGAGTAAAAACGCTAAAAAAAAATTCAACAAATAAAAGTAACTGTAGGCGATAAAAGTTATTTTCAAACTTATCTGTGGCATTTCCAACTATTAAAAAGATGTTTAACCCGTTTCAATTGGTATTTATTATAAATTTAAGTATTCGGCACATGAACATCGCACAAAACAAGATGGCTGATTTAAGGGGGGCTATTTTCTTTTTTGCCAAATTAGATGTAAAAAAAAACAAGAATTTTTTTTACATCTAATAAAAACCCATTTATACTACGTAAAAATACAAGCAAATTACATAGGTAAGTAGAGAAATATCTATTCTCGACGTAGGTCAACTTGTTGCAGATTTTTGTTTTTAAACCCTTTCTCGTTCTTTTTTGGACCCCGTTCGCGACTCTGCTGATTATTGTAAAAGATTCCCCCTTTTTTGTAAGAGTCCTTCCTGATATTGTAAAAGTGGCGCCCTGATGTTATTTGGACTAACGATGTCAAATTTTCAATATGTTTGTATCTTCAAAAATACTTATTTAACAGAAATATTTATTTAAGACGTTTATGTAGTTTGCTTGAAGGATTGTTTACTTGTATATAGAAATGTGATACTTAGAAGGCAATACAATGCAGAGGTGTGACAGACACAAGTTGGAGCAAATAAGACATATAATGGTGGAACAAATGAAAAAGTTCCACCCTTTATACAATGTACACAAACACACACAAATACACACACACGCATATATATATATATATATATATATATATATATATATATATATATAAGGTTCATATTATATTCCAATAACCATGGTTTTATTTTATTATCTTTGTTTTTTCGCATTTCAAAAAAAACATAACATTTCTGTGAGATATATTTTTTACGGTCCGTTTCATTTGTCTTGTGCCAAACAACGTTTTTATGTCAATATCGTCTCTGCAACATTACAAAATCATCAGAAAAATTCACAAAGAGTAAAAAGTTCTTGGATTAAAGTGTCTTGAAAAAACCTACACTATACAGTGGTTCATTTTTTGGGTGAAACCAAACAAAAAAAACAAAGAAAAAGATCAAACTCACACGTGGGGAACCCACTAATACGCCATTTTAAATTTTTCGTTCAAAGCTAGTACATCCTAAAAGTTGTGCAGACATTTATAAATTTTAATGCAGTAATATTTCTTAAAATAGTTAATAAGTTCTATAATTTATTTATAAAAATTCTAATTCTACTTGATGGTAATTGTTTTACTTATTAAAGTTACACCAATGTCTTTTTAGGTCATTTGGTTTCGAGACCTTTTTAAGTTCAACAGTTTAGAGCTAGTTTCATAGACTCATCCATCCATTCAAGCAACTATTAAGATTGTTATACTTCGGTGTTTTTGTGGAAAGTGTTTAGTATTTATTTATAAATCGTTTCAATCAATACTAAGATAAGTTTAATTACCCAGAATTCTTCACGTAAGTAGTAAGTTTCAATTAAATGCGAAACTAGGGGGGGGGGAATTTGTCAGTACAACGAAAATATTTTATAGTTACCTAGACATGATTCAAAATACCGAAAGGAGCTATTAAATATTTATTTATTTATTTTATTTTATTTTTTATAAAATGATGTTTAAATACCTCATTTTTAAGTATTATGAGGATACAAAAGTACTTTTAAGGACATTTATACTTAAAGTTAATTGTAATTACGTTTTAAATTTAACTCGCATTATCATGTGAATACCGACAGGCACCAATGTCAATATCAGGTCTCACTTTAATTATATGCCTATATTTAATATTAGGTTGTGTGCATTCTTTTATTTATTAATATGTTTATTAATATACATATACGAAGAGATTCGAACGCAAAATCGCGACAAACACCACTTTCAAAATCACGAAACTGTCCCTGTAAAAAGGTTGTATTTCAACACTCGACGACACCCTAAAATCATGTGTTACATATGATACCAAATAGTTTCTTTTGATTTCCATTAAAATCAGTTTTCATTCGAAGACTAGATTTAATATATTCGTGTTTTTATTATTTAAGGTCCCAATTTAAACAAATTGGATCTATTGCGGTCCGCAAACGAATCCTCCACACACATATACATACATACATACATACATACATACATACATACATACACACACACACACACACACACATATATATATATATATATATCTGTACACACACACATACATATGCACACGTAATACATATATATACACACATATATATATTTTATTTATTTATTTATTTTTAATTTGTATTTTTTATTTATTTATTATTTTTTTCCTATTGAACATTTATTTGGCATTATATTTTAAATGATTATTTCATTATTAGTTCTTACTCCTTCCAAAAAAATATTTTATTTACTAGTTACCATTTCTTTACTAATTAGTACAGATGAAAACTAAAATGAAAAAAAATTCTGCTAATGCTCTCATGATCTGACCCTCTTACCATTTCGTTATAGGCTAGGTTAAGCTTAGTCGCTTCGGTCATTTTAGTTATGAGTGATGTGTTCTATATTTAAATGTTTTATGTACTCCTTCATCTACTATTAGGTTTATGGTTTCTATTGCCAAGATAGTCTTATAATATTCCTATACTTTAGATACTTTTATATTCATGTTGATGAAAGGGTTACTGCCACAGGTATTTTATATGGGTCTCTAACGGTATAGGATATATGCGGTTCTATGTAGACAGTTCTGAATTACTTCCTGCCTTTTATTTAATAAATTTTCTTTAGACATAACTATATTGTAGGATTACAGAATACAGAGGTTACATCTCTTAGATTTGTTAGGCCTATATTTCCCTGCTCTACCTAGTATAGACCATTTTAGGCTGTATTGTATATTTTTACTGTTTTGTTCTCTTACATGTTTAGCTAAAGTCGTAGAGACATTCTTTAAATTATGTTCTTTGAAAGAGTGTATATGGTTTCTAAATCTGTCCTTGAAACTACAGCCCGTCGACCCAATGTATGTTCTAATTCTGTTTTCCTCTATGACGTTACACTTATACACTATATCTGAAGTTAAACATCTCCTTTCTAAAGGGCACTCACCGACATTTCTACAGTTATATTTGGAGCTGTTATTCTGGTTCTAGACTGTACTAGTATCTAAGTTACTATTCTTTTTGATTTTTGTGTTATTTGAACTTACTATAGTTGATGTTAAGTTTATCGATGTTGAAAAGGATAGCTTTACTGTATTTTTATTTATAACTTTGCCTAGTCTACTATCCCTAGGAAATTTTCTCTCAATAATTTGGTAAAATTGTTTAGGTATGTTAGTGAGAATGTTTAAGCCATAAGGAGGGTTGAGCCAGAGTGAATTTCTACGTCTGTATTTCTTCTTAGTGATATTTTCTACGGATGGTGGGTTTGTTGATCCCCAAGTGTTAAGTGTAGTATTAGGTGCAGTATACCGCGTATTATTAGTATTTATTCTTCTATTGATTTTTCTGGAATTTCCCATAGCCATGTTGTATGATATTATGTGAAATGCATTCCTATGTGTCCTAGAATTCTCATTGTGCTTCACCGAACTTACTTTTATGTAGTTTATTTTCTCAGTATAGCCAAATCTGGCTAATGCTTCATTATAATATTTTTTATTCTTATTGAATAGTGACTCGTTAGATGATAGTTTTGATATTCTCTTAGAGATACTAGGGATTGTGGCTTTCTTAATGGGTCCCGGGTGGTTAGAGTTAAAATCTACATAACAGAGAGTTTGGTTGGGTTAATGATATGGTTCATATGTTCTATTGTTTAGGTCTAAGCAGATGTCTAAGAAGTTAACTATCTTATGGTTTAGGTCTATTGTTACCTTAAGGTCCAACTTTTTAAAAAAGGTTATGTATATCCTTTTTGGTATTCTCTACCCTTCTATTGCCAGAGTTTACGAAGAATAGTGCATCATCTCTGTATAAACCGCCCCTTAATTGTGGTATATATATATATATATATATATATATATATATATATATATATATATATATATATATATATATTTCCACAAACACACATATATCTGTTTATCTACACAATGTTACAATGTTATGTAATACCTGTATCAAGATGGTCTGGTGGAAACTCTGTAGGATATAATATTTCGGGAACTCTTCACTTCTTCAGAACCGTGCCCAACTCAAGTTCAAGTGTGCATTTATTTATAAATATTGGAGGGAGTCTTGTACCCCTGGTATTGATGTAATAATGGTTTTTTATGTGGACCCCAATATTTTCCGTTATTTAAAAATAGCTCCCACACCCTTAAACTCAATTCTTAATTGACTAATTTGTCAAATTACCGAATTTTAATTTGCTTTAATTACACCATTATGCCCTTTCTATAAACTTTTAATCAATACATGATATAATTTCAGAATTTAATGAAGATAGATGGCCCAGACCCACCTATTTAATTGTGTTATGTAAATAGATGCAGTGGAGTTCAAAATAATAATCAATTGCCATTTACAATAATTTTATTTATTATATTTATTGTCTAAGAGTAAAAACTGCAAGAGGTAAATTTCAAAAATAGTACCGGGTGCTAGCTGGGTTACTTCATTTTAGAAATGCCCCCCCCCTTTTTAGAGGTACCAAGATACCAGGAACTTTTTAGAACATCACATTTTTTTTCCTTAAGAGACCTCCCCTCACCCGATTTTCGGCAGACATGTCAGTTAACTGAATGTTGACCCCCTCCCCCCGTATAGTTTGTCCTATACTTATTATTTTTGAGTTGAGTAAAGTAATAAAAAAGGCGTCAGATATCTTGCTTGGTGACAAGAAGTACGGTACCGGCACCTAATTACTTTACTCACAACCAATAATTATTTTTTAATGCAAATACATCATTAATGAGTAAAGTAAACCCAAATCAATCGTTTGAGGATAATTTCCCAACTGTACTTCTTTGAAAATAATAATTTATGTCGCTAATAGTAACGTTTACCTAAATAATATACTTAAGTTCATATATATATATATATATATATATATATATATATATATATATATATATATGGAGATTATGTATCTGCCTGTCTGAAGCCAAAACTATACTATTTGTGGAGGTAGTGTAGTATCTCTTCTTTTGTCATTATACCATATTCCAAGGCATTACCCCCTCCTTTTTTTTGATGGTGTTGAGGTAGTGTAGTATCTGCTCTGCTTCCAACTAGGAAAAATATGCGAAGGGATGGAGTATATATTTGCTAGTATATATAATGTATTTTTATGTAATTATTTTTATTGGTGATTGCAACGTTCGTTGTTTTTTTGCTTACTATTATGTCGATTGTCTCACTTCCTAAGCGATTAAGATGCAGAAAATTGCATTATTAGTCGCCCTTAACTTTATAAGACGTATTTTGCGTTAATATATATATATTTATTTATTTTATACGATTATTTGGGAATCTTTTACGACGTTCAACAGAGTAGAAACGCTAAAAAAAACAAATATACAACAAATAAAAGTAACTGTAGGCTGTAAAAGTTATTTTCAAACTTACCTGTGTCTTTTCCAACTATTAAAAAGATTTTTAACCCGTTTCAATTGCTATTTATTGGAAATTTGAGTATTCGGCACACGATTATCGCACAAAAAAATGGCCGCTGAAGGGGGTGCATCTAATAACACAGAGGGCGGTCGGCCATTTGTATTTTGCCAAATTCTACGCACAAAAAAAAAGATTTTTTTTTACATCTAATAAAAACCCATGTATACATCGTAAAAATACAAACAAATTACATAGGTAAGTAGAAAAATATCTATTCTCGACGTAGGTCCACTTTACTTGTTGCAAACTTATGTTTTTAAACCCTTTCTCGTTCTTTTTTTGAACCCCGTTCGCGACTCTGCTGAGCGTCGTAAAAGATTCCCGATTATTTTTATGTACGTATAAAATTAAAATAATATATATATATATATATATATATATATATATATATATATATATATATATATATATATATATATATATATATATATATATATATATATATATAATAAAGTATTCTAAGATATTTGTAAATAAATGATTTTATTCATTTACAAAAGAAACAAAACATTATTGTGTGTTCTAACTTTTGAAAATTATTTTACGAAAATAATGTTTTCAGTTTTCACGATGTGACCAAGTCCTTTCATTCAAAATTAAAAGTATATATATATATATGAAAAATAAAAAGTGAAATAATTATAGTTTGGAGATTCTGCTCCGAATGTAGTAAGTTGTATAATTTGTTCGCGAACATCTCGTAAAATAAAAACCTAAAGATAAAAGTTTGTAGTAATTTTTGTTAGTTTTGATCATCCATACATAGTAAAGAAACACGTTAGCAGCGGCTGGACTGGCAACGAACGCCATAAGTTTCTTTCTTCCCAGTAAGTAGTTTTTTTCTTCTTATTTATTGTTTCATTAAATTATATTTTCATCGATTCTATTTAAATTTATGCCATCGATGTTTTTTTAAAGAAATAATGATTATTTTGCAAAATTAAAGTTAGTTATATACAAATATAAAGTGTCCCTATTTACTTAAACAGAAGATCAGGATTTAGTAGGAGAGTGAGAAGGGGGGGGGGCGGCAGGCATCCCCCCCCCCCCCCCCCAAAAAAAAGGGGGTCATTCTGCATTTAGGAATAATATTAAATATAATATCTAATTAATACAATTATTTTGTATTTTTACGATCGATAGTCGTCAAATTATTTATAATTTTGTACATGTAAATAATTGTGTTGCGGCGGCGAAAGTGTCGTATACTTAACAGTTAACAACGAAAAAGGGAGATAAAAAATATTATAGAACAAGTAACTATTACAAAGCGATGGTGTTCGGTAAAAATGGCACAAGTGAATAAATAGAAGCAAAAAATGGCACCCATCAAGGCACATGTTCGTCTTTAACCACTGTCCGTTTTTCACAACTTTTTACTGACCATTTTTCTTTTCTTTTTTCGGTGTACATTTATCTATCAGGCTGCTAGAGAATTCCGGCGTTTTTGGAATTTTTTTTCAAATATTTTACATTTTAGGAGGGGGGATCAGTTTCCAATGTTAATTCAACGTAGACTGATCCCCCTCTTTTTGACCATCTCAATTTTTTTAAAAATCTTTTTCGGTGTACGATTACCTGTCATGTCAATAGAGAATTCCGGGGGTTTTGGAGAGAAATTTTAAAAAATTGTGATTTTAAGACGGGGGATCAGTTTTCAATGTAAATTCAACATGGACTGATCCTCCTCTTTTTAACCATCTCAAATTTTAAAAATTATTCTTCTGCTTACAATTACCTATCATGTCGCGAGAGAATTCCGGCGTTTTTGGAAAGAAATTTTAAAAAAATGAGATTTTAAGACGTAAAAAGTTGTGAAAAACGAACTATGGTAAAAGACGAACAAGACTGATCCCCCGTCTTAAAATCTCAATTTTTTGAAATTTCTTTCCAAAAACGCCGGAATTCTCTCATGACATGATAGGTAATTGTAAGCTGAAGAATAATTTTTAAAATTTGAGATGGTTAAAAAGAGGGGGATCAGTCCACGTTGAATTTACATTGAAAACTGATCCCCCGTCTTAAAATCACAATTTTTTAAAATTTCTTTCCAAAACCACCGAAATTCTCTATTGACATGACAGGTAATCGTACACCGAAAAAGATTTTTAAAAAAATTGAGATGGTCAAAAAGAGGGGGATCAGTCTCCGTTGAATTAACATTGGAAACTGATCCCCCCTCCTGAAATGTAAAATATTTGAAAAAAATTCCAAAAACGCCGGAATTCTCTAGCAGCCTGATAGATAAGTGTACACCGAAAAAAGAAAAGAAAAATGGTCAGTAAAAAGTTGTGAAAAATGGACAGTGGTTAAAGACGAACATGTGCCCGAATCAATGCCAATTCGCTAACGGAAAATTAGGATTGTTCAGGAGGCTCTCTATTGTTTAGTTATTTTCAAATAAGTATTTACCCTGTTCTTTTGGAAGCAAATAAAATCGACTTTTGTAAGTTTTCTTTTTAGGGGGGGGGGGGGCTAGGTTCTATCAAATAGAATAGGGAGCTTACCCTACCGCCCCATATTTTAAAATATGTGTTTACTCACTTGGTAAAAGTGTAGAATAGTTAACAATCAAGAAATTGTAAAAACAACAAGAATAAAAACCAACAACAACAAAAAAAATACTTATACCAGACGGAATAAAATGACATTATCTACCGACCTGTATACTTTGAATGTGCTGAAACTGTCTTTTTTTGTTTTTTTTTTTGTTTCAAAATATTTTGTTCAAAACGGTCTTTGCACACAGTATAAAAAACAAAAACAAATAACTGCTTTTGCTTAATTTTGGGCGGGGGGGGGGCTTAATTCCTGAAAAGTTGAAAAAAATGACTATTCCTTCCACTAAGTTGTAGTCATATTTATGTCAGCGATGTTTTTGTTTTTTTAAGAAATAATGATTATTTTGCAAAATTAAAGTTAGTTATATAAAAAATATAATGTCCCTATTTACTTAAACAGAAGATCAGGTTTTAGTAGGAGAGAGAGAGAAAGGGAGCAGGCATCTCACCCCCAAAAAGGGGTCATTCTGCATTTGGGAAGAATATTAAACGTATATATCTAATTAATACAATTATTTTGTATTTTTACGATCGACAGTCGTCAAATCATTTATAATTTTGTAGATGTAAATAATTGTGTTGCTGCGAAAGTGTCGTATACATAACAGTTAACAACGAAAAAGGGAGATAAAAAATATTATAGAACAAGTAACTATTACAAAGCGATGGTGTTCGGTAAAAATGGCACAAGTGAATAAATAGAAGAAAAAAATGGCACGAATCAATGCCAATTCGCTAACGGGAAATTAAGATTGTTCAGAAGGGGCGGTTAGGCTCTCTCCCGTTTAGTTATTTTAAAATAAGTATTTACTCTGTTCTTTTTAGAGCCAATAAAATCGACTTTTGTAAGTTTTCTTTTAGGGGGGGCTAGGTTTTATCAAATAGAATAGGGACCTAAGCCCACCGTCCCATATTTTAAAATATGTGTTTACTCACTTGGTAAAAGTGTAGAATAGTTAACAACCGAGAAATTGTAAAAAAAACAAGAATAAAAACCAACAAAAAAGAAAATGACGTATACCAAACGGAATAAAATGTCATTATCTACCGACCTGTATACTTTTAATGTGCTGAAACTGTCTTTAAGTTTTTTTTTGTTTTGTTTTAAAATATTAGTTCGTTCAAAACGGTCTTTGCACACAAGGGATAAGAAACAAATAACTGTTTGTCGCTTAACTTTGGGTAATTCCTGAAAAGTTGAACAAAATAACTATTCCTTCAACTAACCCGAGGGTTAGTTGTAGTCATATATTTTTTAAAAATTTTTTACAATTTTTCAGGAACGATAACATTTAAGTGACAAGCAACACTTTATTTCCTGTGTGTCGTAAAGACAACTACATATTTAAAAAAACAACAACTTAAAAACAGTTTTATCACCTTAAAAGTATATGGCTCGGTAGATAAGTAAATTCTACTGCGTTTGGTATAAGGCATTTGTTGATGTTTTCTTTACGATTTCTTCACTGTTAATTATTCTGCATTTTCATAATTTACTCTATCGTTCCAATTTACTTGCCTCCACATGAGGGCAGAGTTAGACACACGGTCGGTTTTTAATGTGGGGACAATCCAACTCCCCCCCCCTCCAAAGACCACTCCCGATTGGGACAAAAAAATTGTCTCTGTTTAGAAGGATTTTTTTCTTCCCTGACCGAGGACAGAAAAGATAAAGTATAGTATCAGAACAGATACTACACTTCCAGGTAAACGTTGACACGGGGACAGATTGTGATATAAAAAAAAAATTGTTGCTTATGAAAAATTGTTGCTTATGAAACCACGGTTTATCTGAAAATGGATTTCAGTCACAAATACAATTTTGGTGATCCACTAACAGGTGCCACAACTAAACACGTAGAACGAACGTGGAATGAGGCGAAGAAAAGAAACAATGTTGAATGTGCCACTCACACGCAAATGGTCGAATTATACCTAGCCGAATTTATGTGGAAACAAAAATTCTGAAAGGATACTGCACTGGGAACTGTTTTCAAACAAATTGACGAATTTTACCCAGTGTAAAACTGTCATTTATTTCAAAAACTTTATTTCCCGTGTTTCATGTTTTATTTTTCAAAATCATCATATTTTTCAAAATCATTTCATTTTTCATTTATTATTAATTACAATAGTGAAATCCATTTTCAGATAAATCGTGGTTGCAACTTGAAACTAGAGTTCTCTCCCCCTTATTTGACTCTCCACAACTAAAAGATTTAAAAAATTTTTTTAGGACCTACGGTTTACAAGCACCAAAAAATATTTATAGGCGATAATTTTTTTAAAGATTATGACATCATGAACCTTTTTGGAGTTAAAATGTATTTAGTATTACGCACGAAATCGGAAGAAAACCACTTTTTACATGAATAAATATTCGAGTATAATCAATAAAATTGAACGGAAGTAGGTTATTAGATAAAAAGTAGAATGAAGTTAGGTTAACTGAAACGAAGTAAATACTTTTACTAACTTATTAAAAAATAATTTAAATTAAAATATTCATAAAAGTATGTTACAAAACATAATTGTTTTATTTCAACACAAGTTCTTTGGTGCCGGTGTATTTGAGTAGTGCACAATTTCTGCCCTTGAAAATATCGCTCACACACTCCTATTTAGAATTTGTGACAAACAGTTACAAACAAGGTTTTAAGTGTCATTTAAACGGTTTCAAACAGATATAAATGATCGCACAATAAAAACGATTAAATTTTTAAATAAGTTTGTTCTTTTATTCAAATTATTTTATGGTTTTCAGTAATCAAGTAAAAAAAATCCATTTTACCCTCCAGTCGCATATTTTTGCTAGCCTACCACTAGCCTATCACTCTCGCTGTCTACGAGAGGGCTAGCCTACCACTAGCCTATAACTCTCGCTGTCTATGAGAGGCTGTTCCTATTTACATGTCTAAAATTATATAATTGTGAAAAAACTACATACAATACATATTTAAAGCTAAATAAATTGTTTTGGAATATTAAAATAATTTAAGTCTAAGTTTACCCATTTATTTTTTATTATCGGTTATGTTTGAATTCATGTTTTGAAACATGACGTAAAGCATGAAGCTATGACGTTATACAAAAGCTATAATTATTTTAATATTTAAAAAAAAAAAAGAAGATTTATTTATAAGAAAGTGCAAAAAGCTCAGTAGGTAGGACGTCTGGATGAAGATCTCAAGGTTTCGGTTTCAATTTCTGGTCATGGCATCCACTTTATTTGTTCGGAATTCATTATTTACTATTTTGCAATATTTTCCATTTCTAAATGTACTTAAGATCTCTGATATTTCCAAATTAGACAAATTTCGCAATGTATTTATTACATTTTAAAAAAAATGTGACTGATGGATAGACAGACAGACAGATAAAATCCCTATTTATATAAGATTTTCTGGAAATGTTTAAAAATAAAATTTAAATATCCAGTAAAAATGGAATTTTTACTTGCTTACTGAAAACCATGAAATAATTCGAATTAAAAACAATCAATTTATTTTAAATTTAATTATTTTTAGTGTGCAATCATTTTGTTTGAAACCATCTAAACTAAAATTAAAACGTTTTTTATGACCGTTTGATACAAGAGAAAACGCCCATGAATTCGGAATAGCAGTGTTTAAGTAAGATAATTTAATATCGCCTAAAATTTAATATTCAATCTACCTGCAAAGTTTTAAACTTTTGAAACTGTCATTTTTGTTATTTATAAATTTGTTTCATTACTTTCAAGTAGAATTCGTCAATCAACCATAGGGGTCGATTTTATTTGTTTCAAGAATACTCGCTAATTTCAAGTTAACACAA
This sequence comes from Sepiola atlantica, assembly GCA_963556195.1. NCBI lineage: Eukaryota > Metazoa > Mollusca > Cephalopoda > Sepiida > Sepiolidae > Sepiola > Sepiola atlantica. The sequence goes on along the minus strand of OY744525.1, from coordinate 116,231,850 downwards.
ACACACACACACACACATATATATATATATATATATATAGTTGAACCTCGGTTTTTGAAAGCTATTACTATTAAAAATAATGTAAAAAAAGATTAATATGTTAATTTTCATATATAGACTATATTTTTGGTATTTAATTCAATTCATTCAATTCAATTAATTTGGCAAAAAATAAAACAAGCTTGCTTCAGTTTCCATGTAGGGAAATAGTGGTAGAAATTAAAACAGAGGAAGATACAGTAGCCCAGCAGCCTTGAATTGTTGCATTGTTAGCACATTTATTACCTATATTGGGAGTCTATTCTTCTTTGTCACTTTTTTTAAGGTGAAGGTTTTGCATACAAGTTTGAGCAATTGTCCAGAATAGGGTCCCATTTTTTTTTATAAGGTAGATAGCTGTAAACTTAATTTATAATTGATGATTGGTTAATTTGATAACAAAACAAATTTAATAACGAAAACAATTTAAACCATATATTTAGTAACATTTTAATTATGGACAAACCAAATTATAAACAAAAATTTGTGATGAGGTTCTTTACTCGATGTGAACATCTGAAATGCATTGTTAAGTAATCGCCGACTTTTTTTTTGAAACCCATTGAATTGAATTGAGTTTGTGTTGAGAAAGCAACACAAGAATCCATTTTCTGCAATGTTAGCATGTATCTGTTGAACGTATGCATTTTCTACATACTAAGAAATAAATTTACATATTTACAAGAAAAATCCTGAACAATGCGCAAGCTTAATTTTAGGTACATTAGAATTTTATCCTTATTATATTCAGTTTAACGTCCGTTTTACATGCTGGCATGTGTTGGACAGCTTTAAGAGATGGCTTTCAAACTAACTAATCTCTGGCAAGGTCTTTATTTATCTTTCTTGCTCTCAAGTCGATTTTTTATCACTTCCTCCATGTTTTCCTTGGCCTTCTCTGTGAACTGAATCTGCTACCTCTAGTGTTCTATATCTACTAACCCAAGAACTCTAATTTCAATTTAAGTCTCCTGTTCTGCACACGTCTCTCTATACTGTTCAGATTTAAGGTCATCAGAACCAAGCCTGTCTTTAAGACTCACATTACAGATACATTCTATCAATTACATATCATTTCTCTCCATGCAACACATGTTCTCAACCGTAATTGGAATCAAATAACAATCAGCGAACTGATTTGGTGTCTTTGTTTTCACTTTTATGATGACAAAGCTGCTCCAGAGGAAATCATGCTTTATTTATAACAAACTTTTTAGTGCATTTCCTACGCATTTTCTGATGTGTCCAGTAGTAAATAAATTAAATATTTGAATTTCGAGCCTGTTTTTTCATAAAAAAAGTAAACTTTAGTAATCAAGGGATGTGCGAGAGCGCTCTATCCTTTAATATACTACATGAATGGCCTATGCTGGAAATCTCATTTCTTTGATCAATCATAACTCAAAAACCAATAAACCAAATTAGTTAAAACTTTGCACAAAATTTTTATTTGATAGGTTCGATAAGTGTGTAGAATTTCAGCATCATTAGTTAAGGCAACCCAGAGATCAAGAAAGTTAAATCATAAAATCATGTTATATGTGTGTATGTATGTGCCACTCTGTATCCCTATTTGATGGATTTAGCTGATTATAGATAGAAGTTCTAGGGTCTAGTTGATGGCATTTTAATTTCAGTTTACCATATACCTTAGTTTTCCAGAAAATTCCAAAATACCTCATGAGAAGGCATTGTATTGAGTCATAGCCTTTACAAAAGTAGTGACATTCCATGAAAAATGCCAGTATACTGAAATAATATGCCCTTAATAGGATTAAGATGAAAATTCATATACACTAAATTTCCTTGCTTTTGTACAAGCAAGGAAATTCCCAAATTTTTACACTTTTATTGTCATTAAGGGTATGACTACATATCAACCAAACCATTTCATTATCACATCACTACAGTATAAATCACTATGCATGAGTTGATGAAGTGTGTGAGGTGCGCTGAAGAAAAATTCCTACCAGTAAAATACATAGTCCTGTTGTGCTCGCATACCCTTAATGACAATAAAAGTGTAAAAATTTGGGAAATAATGGCTGTATTCCCCAGATTATATCTTTGCCCCTCAGAGATAACTAGTGTCAATATTCTACTCTTTTTCTTTTTTCTAGAAAATTAAAATTACTGGGTTTAAATTAGAAAGAGTCTGCTTGTCGAGATGAGGTCGCAATTAGTCTACACAGAAAAAATTAGAAAAAATTATCGAGTAGATTTTTAATTAAACATAAAAATCAATTTTATCATATTTTACAGAATGATTAGGTAAAACACGGGGAGGTAACTCTCCTAACAGGTTTTGCCCGTGGATTCAGAAATACGATAAAATTGATTTTTACGTAATAAAATATCTGCTCAATATTTTTTCTAATTGTTTCTGTGTATACTAATTATTGCCTAATATGTAAATATAAACATGACTTTTTTATTTGAAATTGTGTTCAATTGCATTTTCCCATTGCAACCTAATCTCGCCAAGCACTTTATAAAGAATAACTAAATCAACAAGCCGCGCATGCGTGGTCCCCCTCTGTATGTGACTCAGTGTGGCGAGTGTAAAATGCAATAAATTTGGGCAATTTCGGGCATTTTTTGACCCCCATTGTACCCCCTGGGGGCGCGAACCAGAATTTTTCTGAAGTCAAGGATGTTCATTTTATTTCCAGAACAATTGTCTCTACATTTTGGCCAAGTTTCAGAAAAATTGAATGGATGGATCAAACGTTATGGGAGAAAAGGGTCATTTTTTGCCATTTTGGGGGCTTTTGATCTCCTGGGGGCGCGAACCAGATTTTTTCCAAAGTCAGCGATACTTCTTTTCTATTAGGAACAATTGTCTCCATATTTTGGCCAAGTTTCAGAGAAATTGAATTGATGGATGAAAAGTTATGGGGCAAAAAATGTCATTTTTTGCCATTTTGGGGGCTTCTGACCCCCTGGTCGGTTAACCAGATTTTTTTTCAAAATTCGGAGAATGTCACTTTCTAACCTGACAAAAGTTACAACTTCATGCAAAATTTCAGAGAAATTCAGTGGATGGTTGCGGAGAAAAATCCGGACGGACGGAAATGCCTCAAAACATAGGTCTCCCGATTTTATGAATCGGGGGACCAATAAGCCTAAAACTTTAAACTTAATTCCTATGCAATTTCTGTGGAAGTGCCAATGGTACCCCCCCCCCCCAAAAAAAAACAACAACAACGATTATAGGCTTTGATAAAGGGGGTTAATTTATGGCATTAAATTTGTTAAAGTTTCTTTTTCATTGTTTGAATGAGAGACTCGAGATATCCACTTGAATATGCACATCTTTAGAAATTAAATTCCTTCAGAGATTACATAGATAAATAAAATTTAATTAATGAAATTAATTTAAAGACTAAAAAGGTAAAAATTCTGAAAAAAAACTCATCTCAGGGTAATCTGAAGCATTTAATTTTTTTAAAATATCATTATAAATTAAATTTCATTAAGGGATAGTTAAATAAATATATAATAAATCAATAAATTTGTTAATCTCTCATAAACCCTCTCAATAAACAAATTTACCTGAGGAGTTCTCTGCAATTTATTATAAACTAAAAATTAAAATTCATCAGAGGAATCTGAAACCCTAATCCTCTCTGCCAAATTCACGATCATATCAATTTCTCTGGATCAACAGTATAAGAATTCTTAAAATAACCCCAAGGGACCCAAATCTTTTAAGTGTCTTAGAATCTACCATATTAAAATTAGAACTAAAATTAAAAGAAACTAAACATATCGACATAAATATATTTTTATAACCTACGACTTTATCTCTCTCTCTCTCTCTCTCTCTCTCTCTCTCTCTCTCTCTCTCTCTGATGATCCCTTAAATAATGTTAAGACTATTGTAAATTCTTGGAAGCAAACTAATATAGTAACTACAAAAAATAAATTGACTCACATGAGTGATTTTCTACTGAACGACTTGGAACTAAAATGTTTTTTGTTTTTTTCGTATATAGTTTAAATGGTTGAGAAACTTCCGAGACTATTAATATATATATATATATATATATATATATATATATATATATATATATATATATATATTACACACGAAAAAGGAAAAACCAAAAATGATTTATGTATATTTATGTATGAAGGTTTCATCTTTATTTCAGCACTTCCTTGTGATGATTGATTTTAAAAAAATACTTTCTTCAAATCAATCATCCCAAGGAAGTATTGAAATATACGAAACCTTCATAAATACATAAATAATTTTGGTTTTTCCTTTTTCATTTCTCATCCCGTTGGAATATTATTTCCATATTTATATTATATGTGTGTGTATATATATATATATAGCAACAACTCAAATAGAAATAAGAAAGTTAATGAAAATAAAAACTGTAACTGTCAAACTCGTACCCTTTGTTCATTACAAAATAACTACCTAACTAAAAACATTGTTTACCAAGCCACAATATTTGCCAGAGAAAACACGAAGATGAAAAAATACTATGTAGGTATAACTTTGCTACATTTTAAATCCGCATATAACAACTATAAAAGCATATTAGAGAACAAAAAACACTGATTTAAAAATCACTAGCATGCCATTATTGAAAACTCGAGGAAAGCGGACGTCCATCAATAATTGAGTGGAAAATAATACGATGGACCAGTATATGTAGATATTTAGACGACCTGTATAGATTATATTTGAACGAAAAGCTTGAATTTTAAAAATATTTTAAATCCCCAAAACTTACTCAACTGTAAAATTGAAATACTTATCAACTGTAGGCATAGAATGAACTTTATTTTAGGATAACTATATACATAACAAATAAACAAAATACTAAATCAACATCTAAAATAGCAATGAATAAAAAAGTAAATAGAAAATCAATTATTCCAATCAAGTACGTTCACAAATAAGGTAAACTGTTAACTCGACACATTCACAAAAGGGATGCGCTGCATTCAAACAAAATAAAAAAAGATATCAGCCGGACCTTTGTTGGAGAGAAGCAGAGCCATTAGCTCATGAAATCATTAACCCATTGAAGAGACATGACAGTTAATCGCATTGGTTAGTTAGCAAGACTAAACACTATTTGGATATGTAAAAACAAACAGTAACAAATAATCTGTGCACTTAGCCTGTCAGTTGAAACGCAGACGCCTCTGTGTAGCTTAATTGCCATAAATAAAATGTTATGCTTTATTATATATATGTATATATAATGTAGTGTCATAATTCTTTGAAAAAGTAAACTGAGTTATGTTATGTACATGAATACAATTGATTCATCAAGTGCTTTTTCCACAATATAATTTATCATATCTTGACTGCCTTCAAGCCGTCCTGTTACTCACTACATTGTTTAGCTTAGTTGTTGATCCAAAGGTCCAGGAACAAATGTTATTATGCCATCTTTACAATGTTCAACTGTTTTTTTGTGTCAGACATAGTTTTGTAATGCTAAATGTCGATTCGTTGGCATGTCTGTACAATCCTAAGACTTTCCATTTAATTATAGAGTGTATGCGCAATAGAATAATCCATTTAATCTAAGACTTTCCATTTAATTAGAGTGTATACACAATAGAATGATCCATTTAATCTAAGACTTTCCATTTAATTATAGAGTGTATACGCAATACAATAATCCATTTAATATCAGACTTTCCATTTAATTATAGAGTGTATACACAATAGAATAATCCATTTAATCTAAGACTTTCCATTTAATTATAGAGTGTATACACAATAGAATAATCCATTTTATCTCAGACTTTCCATTTAATTATAGAGTGTATACACAATAGAATAATCCATTTAATCTAAGACTTTCCATTTAATTATAGAGTGTATACACAATAGAATAATCCATTTAATCTCAGACTTTCTATTTAATTATAGAGTGTATGTGCAATACAATAATCCATTTAATCTAAGACTTTCCATTTAATTATAGTGTATACACAATAGAATGATCCATTTAATCTAAGACTTTCCATTTAATTATAGAGTGTATACGCAATACAATAATCCATTTAATATCAGACTTTCCATTTAATTATAGAGTGTATACACAATAGAATAATCCATTTAATCTAAGACGTTACATTTAATTATAGAGTGTATACACAATAGAATAATCCATTTTATCTCAGACTTTCCATTTAATTATAGAGTGTATACACAATAGAATAATCCATTTAATCTAAGACTTTCCATTTAATTATAGAGTGTATACACAATAGAATAATCCATTTAATCTCAGACTTTCTATTTAATTATAGAGTGTATGTGCAATACAATAATCCATTTAATCTAAGACTTTCCATTTAATTATAGTGTATACACAATAGAATAATCCATTTAATCTAAGACTTTCCATTTAATTATAGAGTGTATATGCAATACAATAATCCACTTAATCTCAGACTTTCCATTTAATTATAGATTTTTCTCATTATGTCATTTATAAAGTCAGTGTGTTTTCCATTGTTTAAGCTACCTATTTTACATCACATACCTATTGGTAGTACATACATGTTATTAATCTTATCGTAAAAGCCTAAGACTTTCAAATTAACTCTATGGGAACAAGTTTTATTTCTACTTTTATCCTAACTCCAAATTATTTGTAAAGTTTGCCATTATTTTGGTAATACATTAGTATAGTAATCTTGGCTTTCATCCGATGTGATATACACTTTACAGGTTGTTTTTGTCATTTATTCCTTTCTGTGTTGTAAACTACTGCAATTTTTTAAAAGTAGGAAATAAGTGTAGAGCATGATTGGCCATGAGTAAATACCTAATATCAAATCTTATTCTAATGATATTGTAGCAATTAGGTAACTCCCATAATGACCTACAAGTATTTCTTGATCTAGAGTTACTTCATGTTACATGCAATTGATTTTTCAACATACTTCAGAATACAACCTAGCATATCTTAACTGTCTTCAAGCCGTCTTGTTCCTCACTACATTGGTTTTTTTTTATGAAAGTCGCTCCAGACAAGGCATGAAGACACTTGATGTAAAGAGGGAGCTAAAAAATTGCTATTTCAATATCAAAAACTAGCCAATGATAAGTATTAGATGGATAGATTCCGACCCAGAAAACAGCAATTATTTCCACTTTGTCAGAAACTTAGCTCATGTAATGACTAAATGAAAAATAAGGAAGGCAAGAGTTATGAGGCTGCCAAAAGTAAACCCAAGGTCCACTTTCTACTCTTCTAGAGCTGATTAGTCTAGAAGTCATGGAATATATGTTGTGTGACGTTTGCTGTTTTTCTGTCCCCTTTCGAACATATCTTTCAGACGTTCCTCATACAAACTATTGGTTCTTTTTGCATATCGGTACAGTACTAAGTTTTCTATTTATCTTGAGGGTATATCGGTACAGTACTAAGTTTGTCCATTCATCTTGATGGTGTATCGGTACAGTTATAAGATTTTTCCATTTATCTTGATGGTGTATCGGTACAGTACTACGATTTTTCCATTTATCTTGAGGGTTTATCGGTACAGTACTAAGTTTGTCCATTCATCTTGATGGTGTATCGGTACAGTCATAAGATTTTTCCATTTATCTTGATGGTGTATCGGTACAGTACTAAGTTTTTCCATTTATCTTGGGGGTATATCGGTACAGTACTAAGTTTTTCCATTTATCTTGATGGTGTATCGGTACAGTACTAAGTTTTTCCATTTATTTTGAGGGTATATCGGTACAGTACTAAGTTTTTCCATTCATCTTGAGGGTATATCGGTACAGTACTAAGTTTTTCTATTGATCTTGATGGTGTATCGGTACAGTACTAAGTTTTTCCATTTATCTCGAGCGCATATCTGTACAGTATTAAGATGTTTCCATTAATCTTGAGGGTGTATCCGTACAGTACTAAGTTTTTCCATTTATATTAAGAGTATATCGGTACAGTACTAAGTTTGTCCATTCATCTTGATGGTGTATCGGTACAGTACTAACATTTTTCCATTTATCTTGGGGGTGTATCGGTACAGTACTAAGTTTTACCATTTATCTTGAGGGTATATCGGTACATTACTAAGATATTACCATTTATCTTGATGGTATATCGGTACAGTACTAAGTTTTACCATTTATCTTGAGGGTATATCGGTACAGTACTAAGTTTTTCCATTAATCTTGATGGTGTATCGGTACAGTACTAAGGTTTATCCATTCATCTTGAGGGTGTATCGGTACAGTACTAAGTTTTGTCCATTCACCTTGATGGTATATCGGTACAGTACTAAGTTTGTCCATTCATCTTGATGGTGTATCGGTACAGTACTAAGATTTTCCATTTATCTTGGGGGTATATCGGTACAGTACTTAGAATTTTCCATTCATCTTGAGGGTATATCGGTACAGTACTAAGATTTCCATTTATCTTGAGGGTATATTAGTACTGGTTTTGTCTTTTTTAAAAAGGTCCATTAACTTTAATCCAAACATTGATTTTATTATGTTATTTAAAAATTAAGCCAGTTTCTCCATTGTTTAGGCTCCCCATTTAAATCATTAAATGCCATTAACAAATATTTATTGATCTAGAATTATAGAAAAGACTATTTATTTTCTAGTTAATATATTATAACTACCTAGGACACGTGATTTCTGTTACAAATTACTCTGATGAAAAATGCTAACATATGATTTTTATTTTCAGGTTTCAGCTGGGGAAGACTAATAGACTCCATTTAATTGATGTATGTATATATTTTACATTAGACACTTCCCAGATAAATTCTGTCCTGGACTCCGGCTAGACCAAACAACGAACACAAGAAAAATAAACTATTACATAGTTCAGTGGTGGATTGGGTAGAGGAAAAGTATAATTTTTCACTGCTTAACAAACTTCCACTTTGAATACATACCCGTAACTCATAAAGAAATTAAGTGTTTGCTTATGGAAGTAGTCTCTTGATTTCTTACAGGAAACTGATCTAAAATAAAAAAAGATACAAACGATTTAATTTAGATTGTGTGGTTCGGCATTTTTAAAGGGCTACAATTTAAATCACATTTCAAAACACAAGAATAATTTCTGTGAGACATGTGTGATTCAGCATTTCTAGCAGGAGCAGAATTTAAAATGCACATGAGAACAGACACTGGAGAGAAACCATATAGATGTGAAGTGTGTGGTTCAGTATTTTCTCATGCAGGCAGTTTAAAAAGTCATGTGTCCATACACACGGGTGAAAAACCTTATTCATGTGAAGTGTGTGGTTTGGCATTTTCAAGGAGTTACAGTTTAAAAACACACTTGAAAACACACACTGGAAAAGAATTATTTCTATGTGACATGTGTGATTCAGCATTTAAAACAAGAGCAGAATTGAAAATTCACATGCGAACACACAGTGGAGAGAAACCATATATATGTGAAGTGTGTGATGCAGCATTTTCTCAGAAAACACATTTAAAAAGTCATATTTTCACACACACTGGCGAAAAACCTTATTCATGTGAAATCTGTAATTCAGCATTCTCAAAGAGTACAAGTTTAAATCGTCATATGGTAGTACACATTGGTGGAAAATCATATAAATGCGAAGTTTGCGATTCTGCCTTTTCTCGAAAAGAACATTTAAGTAGACACAGTAAAACACATTCGGGTGAGAAACCATATGCATGTGATGTGTGTGGTGCTACATTTTCACAGAAAACAAATTTAAAACGACATATGTTAAAGCACATTGCTCATAAACCTTATTGATGTGAAGTGTTGTTCAGCATTGTCAAAGACTAAAACTTGAAACAGTCATATTGTGACACACACTATGCATAGAAAAGAAACTGGAATCTTAGGAAGATCTTCAGGATTTCAGTAATCATAAAGTAAACCTAGCTCATGAAAAAAGAATTATCTGGCAAATATATCTGATGAACTAAGTGCAAAAGAGGTACAAACAATTGTACTTAAAGGGACGATTAGAATCATAGAAAGATCATTCAGTTCGAGTCTCTGAAATAGAGCATGAATATCTGGCATCGATTATACTCTATCACCTTGAAAAACAAAAGGACAAAACTAAACAACAGTGTTAAACCATATAATGTGAAGTGTGTGATGCCCTTTTTTTTCAGAAAAATAATTTAAGCATACAAAACAAAAAAAATTACAGAACTAAACAAATATGTGTTAAACCATATAAATAGAAAGTGTGTGATGCCCTTTTTATTAAGAAAAATAGTTTAAGCATACAAAACAAAAAAAATTACAGAACTAAACAAATATGTGTTGAACCATATAAATAGAAAGTGAGTGATGCCCTTTTTATTCAGAAAAATAGTTTAAGCATACAAAACAAAAAAATTACAGAACTAAACAAATATGTGTTAAACCATATAAATAGAAGTGTGTGGTGCCCTTTTTATTCAGAAAAATAGTTTAAGCATACAAATGAAAACACTTTATCTGTATGAAGAATTTTCACATAAAAACACGGGAAAGAAACCATATAAATGTAAAGTCTAAGAATTGAAAGGAACTCATTCATGTACACACTGTTAAATAATGGTGTGTATGTCAACAATAAACAAGGAATTATTGCAAAAAGATTTTATCATGTAAACATGATGAAGGGTTATGCGGTTTACCTTTGAGTTCATCACCTGCCTTGGGCACCATAACTTAGGGAAGGAACATCAGACGACAGATAGTGAGAGCACAAAAAGCAGGAGTCTGAGATGATATAACAACATCAATATGTTTGACATTAATTAAAAACAGTTTAAACCATTGCACTTGTAACAAGGACCCTTTTTCTATTGTTCTAAATAAAACATTAAGCTTTTTCTGTTGAGAATGTGTTCTGTATTAACTTCATTTGTGCTGTTTTCCCCACTTTGCTTCCTGGAGGGTCACTGTTGGACCCTTTACTGTTAGGATGCTGAGAAATCTTAGGTATGATTTTAAGTTATGCTGTTTATATAAAGTATAAGGGTATACTCAAAAAAGAATAAAAGGGAAATACCAGCAGAGTGCTCAATTAAATTAAGAGCGTAATATTTTTTATTTATAAAAACAGATTTTAATCAGACATATGGACCAGTGGTTTCTGACAGGAAAAAGGTTGAATCCCCAATTCCGTCTTCGTCAGCACTGTCTGAAATGGTAAAATGATGGAATTTCTTCAAAAAACATCTGTTAACAGTCTTTACCAGTTATGAAACGCTATGCTCAAAGAATTTGAAATGAAGAGGCGGTGAGACGCTTAAATCGGAGAAATAGCCGTTATGTAAGAGATTCTATATTTAGAAGTGAGGAAAGGAGTATTAGAAGGCTATCACAATGCAAGAAATAGAAATATGTCATTGTTGAGAAGTAAGACAAGTGATTTTTTTTTAATATATATATATGATAATTCTTTTTCAATATAGTGGGTGTTTCAAATCTCAAAAATATTAGTAAATATTAATATCCGCAGCAAATGGAATAAAACTAAAACTATAACTGATTGTTTTTTTGTTTTTTTTAATTACTTATTTATTTTATTCTTATTTTTTATAAGTAATTAAAATAAAAAAATGTAAAAAAACAAAACAGTCAGTTATAGTTTTTGTTTTATTCCATTTGCTGCAGATATTAATATTTACTGCGTTATACGCAATATTGCCATTCCACATGTGTTTTTGAGATTTGAAACACCCACCATTTGACAAAGAGGTCTTCCTCGAAATATATTATGGAACACGGTCACACACATTACATCAGTGTTGAAGTCTTGCCTAATTAAGTAAGATTTGCTATATTGAAAAAAAAAATTGAAAAAATAGATTTAAAAAATCACTTGTTTTTGTCTTACTTCTCAACACCGACATACTTCCATTTCTTGCATTGTAATAGCCTTCTAATACTTTTCTATATACGTATTACACACAATGCTTCAAGCAAACTACCTCTCATTATATATATATATATATATTGTTTTTAAATTCCCGAAACAGTTTTTCATGGTAAATAACTGATGATCCCTTAAATAATGTTAGAAGCAAACTAATATAATAACTGAAAAAGTTAAATTTACTTACATGAGTGATTTTCCACTGAACGACTTGGGACTTAAGTTTTTTTTTGTTTTGTTTTTTTTTAATATAGTTTTAATGGTTGAGAAACTTCCAAGACTATATATATAGGCCCAGTTTTAGTAAATATATATTAAATAATTTTTCATGCCAGTACATAGTTAAAGCAAAATAAATAGTTTGCAACTATGAAAACAATTTCCAACGCTATTGATGATGTTAAAATATTCATTTATTTATTTTTATAATCGCCTATGTTTGAATCATTGTTTTGAAACATGATGTAAATCATGAATCAATGACGTCATGTCAGAGCTATAATTATTTTAAGGTAATCTTTTAAGATCTGTTCATAAGAAAATCTAAATAGCTCAGTTTGTAGTACGTCAGACTGAAGATCTGAGGGTTTCAGTTTCGATTTCCGGTAATGGCATCAACTTTATTTGTTGGGAATTTATTATTTAGCATCGATGCAATATTTTTCATTTCTAAAAGAAGTCTTACACACAGGCAGAGAAAGTGCCCCTTCTATTATGAGTCGATGGGGGTGGATCAAGACTGAGGTCAAAAAGATATAAGGGCATCCAAAGTGGGGAGTCGTGCAGCAAGATATTTGTTCACATTGCGTTTAAATTTCTGCATGTTGGTACAATTGGTGAATCTCTCCATATCACTTTGCTCACTGAGCATCGCCCACTCTTCAAAAAAGAGTACAGTTTTTATACTGTTAAATCCACCCCTATGCAAATTTACTCTCCACCAGAGTCATCCAGCGGTTAGAGACTCCAAATAGCCAATCTTCAAAGGGGGTATTGCTCAAATGGCACTAAACCACACCCCTATGCAAATTGACTCCCCACCAGAGCCATCTAGTGGTTAGACTCCAAACAGCCAATTTGCAAAGGGGAGATAACTCAAATGGCACTTAACCACAGAGAGCAGAGAGGGAATTCCAAAGGCAAGCAGTTCGAGGCAAAACTCATCTAGAGACCTTGACAGTGAACTGGTGGGGCTTTGTGGTTTGTCAGATTTATTGAGGGATATATATTGAAGGGGTACAAATGCCGTAAGTTGTCAAAGCAAATTCTGTGGACGTACTTGTAAAACAATTACTTACTTGTAAAACAAGCACAGGGATGCAACATTGCGGTGTTAGATGGGCTGGGGTTTATTAGACTGTGTGAGATCTATATTTTGCACCATATCCAAGAGAGAATTGCAAGTTGGTGGTGCAGAAGCCCAGATAGTGCAAAAAATACTCCATTCATTGGCGAATAGTGGCTTAATAGAGATATAAGATACTGGCAGGGATCCACCTTCTTTGCAGCACACTTTGCAGTGTATTTTATGTATTTAAAAAATAAAATAGTGAAGTTAGGTTGCATAAGGAATTAATTAATTACAGACTTTGAAAAGGGAAGATTAGACAGAATGAAAGTAGTTACATCGCTATATAAAACCGAGTTGACATTTTTAACCACTAGATATTGAGTTCTTTTAATAAAAGTGTGGCTTTAGGTTCAAAATGAATTAATTGTCGAATTAGTAACGGGAACTTTATAAGTAAACTGCTAATGATAACATAAAATCTAGAATGAGGGACTGGTCATCAGCAGTCCTTGGCAAGGACTGCTGATGACCAGTCCCTAATTCTAGATTTAATGTTATCATTAGCAGTTTACTTAATTCAAAATCAGCCAAGTAGGACGTTTAAATCTCAACATTGGTACGAGAAATATGAGATGAACTTGAATTGATGGATGCCACGCTGAGAGTCAAATTGTGAGGACAATTCTGGACATCCTTGTGGGGTCAGAGGAGAAGTGGGATATGACACAGGGGTGACTAAAAGAAATCCAACATAGGTTGTAATAGGTGATGCCTTTCACGCATAGGGTGCATCAAGTAAGAGGTCATAGACATGCTCCGACTGTTGGGTTAAGCAGTGAATTAAGAAAAGAGAAAATAACTGCCGACTCTATTCGGTCTTTTAGGGCCTTCAGATGCAAATTGGGAGGAAGCTTCCAGATGTCATTGTGGGGCCAGAGATGAAATAGGATATAACACAGCAGTGGCTAAAAGAAAGCCAACATAATTTGGATGATGCCTTACACCTCGAGTGTGCATCAAGTGATAGGTTATCGAGGTACTCCGACCATTGGGTTAAACAATGATTTAAGAAAAGAGAATCTAACTACTGATTCTATTTGGTCCTTAAACGCTTGTGAATGTGACCTTTGTCAAGAGACTATGGGACAAGAAAATATCCAGAAATAATTTTCTGGTGACAATGAAAGGAATGTTTAATACGTTTGGTTAAGTTTACTGGTTATCATTAGGGAATTATTCTCACATAAAGATCTTATTACGTAAACAGGATCTAGGCTCACGTGGCTAAGCTGTGGGTCCATTGCTTGCAATGGGAAAGAAGGCTTAAGGAAGTAATGTCAGACAGACAGACTCACTTTTCGTGCTCTCCCTAAGATGGAATGCAAGTGAACAAGGTTCACGTGCTTGAACATGAGTTTGAATGAATCAATGCATTACAATAAAACTTATCTACGATTGAGAATGTGATTTTGATTCACTTAATTTCTGTTATGCATTTCTAGGGGTATTTACGTTGAGATGTTTTGAATTTCTTACAAGGGCCCCTTCTGAAACCCTCCTTCTCTTTACCACGTGTCATTGTTATAAATTCCATAACAAGAGTGGTTATATTATGAGAACCAAGTATGGCGGGATGCAAAGAAATAAATTTAACTTATACTAATTATAAATGTAGGAGATTAACATCGCCTCTAGAAATGTTACTGTACATAACAACAAGTGAGTATTTTGCAAAAACACCACATTTAAAGACTCGTGCGAAAGAAACCAAATTTCTTTGAAATGTGTGAAAGTTAACATTTTCTATGTATATATATATTACCTTTTGCAATTAATAATTAAATTTGTCAAAATAAATTAAAAAAATTTGAACCAAGAAACTCTTCCCAACAATCAAATAATTTCAAGATTCCATATCTATTTGTTGAAAACTCCAATTTTCCTTACCACCGAACGTTGTTATGAACAAACACGATCTTGGTTAAAATAAAACCGATATTTTATTAGGAATGTGTTTGATTAACTTTGTTTGTGTTGCTTGCACCTGACTTCAGTTCTAGAATAAAAGATTTTACATTCCAGAAGGATCTTTGTGGGAACCGGAATGTCGAGATGCAAATAGATCGCTGGTATGATTACAAATGTTGAAGATCAACATTTTTTTCTCTGGAACATAGAAGTATAAACAAACAAAGTCATCCTAGCCAGAAGAACGGACATGATAATAGTCACTATAAAGGAAATAACCTGAGAAATTGTAGACTTTGCCGTCCCAACAGTTCACATAGTGGAGATAAAGGAGGCAGGAAACTTTAGCTTTTGGAAGTTTCTAGAGAGCTGAAAGGAATATGGAGCATGAAGTAAGTTACTGTTGCACGAATAATTGGAACAGTTAGACCAACTAGAAAAATAAGACTAAGATATATTTTATTACTTTTAATCACCCCAAACAGGGCACATTGCCACTGTAAGGGGCTACTAAGAATTCTGGCCCAGATTTATAGGTGGCACCCTAAGTGAAGAGTTGTGCAGTGGGATGTGTAATTTAAATTTCCACATGTTGGTACAGTTAGGGGAGCAGGGAGGGAATTCGAAAAGCTAGCAATTCGAGAAAAAAAGATACTAGAGTAGAAAGCTCTCTAGCATCTGGGGATCTCCACAGTGAAGGGATGGGATCTATCTGATTGTCGGGTGTATTTATTTCGAGGGGGCACCAGAGCAGCAGGTTGATCAGAGCACATTCCCTTGAAGTACTTGTAAAAAACAGCAACATTGCGACGATGGGACAGGGGCTGGAGCTTGCTTGACAGTATGGGACCTATAAGATTAGAGACTCTTTCCTGACTACTGTCAAAGAGGGAGAAACTAGTGGTTGATGCACTAGTCCATATGTGACAACAACACTCCATACATGGGCTGATCGCGTCTTTGTAGAGATATAGGATACTAGCAGGTGTGAGAAGTTTTCTACCATGGTAGAGGGATCCAACTTTTCTTTGCAGCAGCCCTGACAGTATGTTTAATGTATTTGTTTTAATTCATGTTACCTGTGAATGTTAGGCCGAAAAGTTTGAATGTTTGGCTCTCAGGTATGGTGCTATTTGCCATGGCGATCGGTTGTTGAAAAGGTTTCTTATAATTGTTAAAGGAAAGGAGGTTGGTCTTAGTAGCATTAAATATTACTATTGATTTATGTCCCATTCAACTACTATTCTCTTTAAAATAAGGTTGAAATGCATGAAGTCAAACAACACAACATAGCGTCATATTGAGATTTGTATGTAAGTTAAGTATTGATAAAGAATTAAAAACAAACAACTTGAAAGAAGTCTGTGCACTTTTTAGTGTCACTATTGATGCATCACTTTATTGATAGATATAATTCTTTTCTTTTTCGATACTTCTAAAGAATAATGTAGTAGCTCATACAAGCTGTTAATTAATGCAGTGTTTGCAGCTAAAGAAAATCAGAAGGAAATGGTTTTTAAAAGAAACTAAGTCAGGTCAAATTTACTAAGCTTAGCTGAGTTTCTTTTAGTTTTCTTGGTTTTAAATAATTAATGTTGCAAGCCAAGAAGCCAGCTTCAATTGCAACAGCAATAGTTTGCGAAAATGCTCGACTGCAGTTGTGGGCTTTAGATAAGGCTGTGATATTAGTCTTCAAACAAGCTTTCTTTGCAATACCAATGAAAAAGTAACACTTTGGATTCATTGTGAACTGCTAGTATTGTTTCACTGTAACATTGCTATTGATGTAACTGTTGATGTATTTGGTTGATATTCAGCTGGTAAATTCGGATTTCAGTATCATTTGACCAATAGGATTTTCAACCAGCTTTCACAGCCAATCCTCTATAATGTTTGCTTGGGAATTTCAATTGGTGAGATAGCGGAATACACTTTGCTGAAGGAAGTCTCTTCGATATCTCAACTGCCGGTCAATCAAATCTGGAAGATGTTACACAAGGACGGAAGGTTGGAATTGAAAAGACAGCGTCGAAGAGGCAGAAAACTCTGGCCTACAAAATGCTTTAGCAGCCCGGTCGGCATTCCCTGAGAGGGGCGCCTAAGTTGTTAATTCGAGATTTAAGAAGCATGTTATCAAGGGTCTTTCGAAAGCTGTAACTTCTGGACCATCTTCTTCAGCAGATTGGTCAATTGGGTCTTCAAGGGCATCATTATCATCACTGTCGTCATCATCATAAACAATATCATCTGCATCATTTTCTCCTGAATTAGGAATCTGTTGCTTCTGATCTGAAAGAGTGTTTTTTTTCTGATGCAGAATTAACTGTTGCTTTAGTGTTTTAGGAGTCATTACTTTCTCATTAAGACATGATCCTCGTTTGGACTTGTCTGATGGTGGTGCAGAAAATGTGGTATGTGTTATATCACTGGTTGATGAAGTACCACTTGTTGTGTCAGGGTTCATACCCTGTGAATTCTGACAGCTGTAGTGTGATATAACCGTTTCCTATCCTCATCGAGATTGCGGTATTCAGTGGTGAGTTTTTTGAGCGACCGGTACATTTTTTCTTCTGAGATAGCATTTCTTTTTATGGTACTGAAAAAGATTATAGTAAGTGTAGCTATTTACAGTTATTCAATGAATTAATTGATATCAATGCAATCTCTCTCTCTCTTTCGTGTGAATGCAATGATTCAATGCATTGGCATCTGATGACGTCAAATGTCATTGGCATCTGATGACGTCAGATTGAAAAGTTGAATTATAGGATTGTTAAGTGCTAATATGGATTAAAATATAGCCTTTTCTGCTAATTTATGACAGTTGTGTAGGTTTCTGCTAATCTTCCACTGTAGAAAGATATAAATCTAACAAAGTATGCATAACAGATAACACTGCATAGACAAGAGAGAAGGTATAATTTTGCAGAAATGTACCAATAATGTCAAAATAGCTCAACATGGCCCAAATTGGCTCAGAGTAAGCTGTATTATCAATTAAATGTGTCTCAATATTCTTAATTGGTACTGTTTACCCTCATTCGTGACATTGATATCTGTTGAGATTGAATAGGACTGTCAATTCCATGTAATGGTGGTTATTTCGTTTGTATACAGCTTCAACTTTGATTTAAAGTCTTGTTCACTGTAAAAGAAAAATGAAAATGGCCCTTATTTTTTCGAATCGCCTTCAAATGAACAAATTGTATTCCTACACCCATAAGGAAGAAAAGCTATTGATTTTGAGTCAACCAATATTTTCTTCCTTTTGATTTTTTTTACGCATCGGATAATCGGAGGATCAGATAACAGAATTTTGGATCAGAAATATTTATTAAAGCCTCACAAGACTAATTTAGTGGATATGATGAGTGAAATGGAGTTTAATTGCCTTTTTTCCACTCAACAGAGGAATAGGCTTATTTTCATCAAAATTTAGCTGAAAATTTTTTTAAAATCTGAAGTGAAAGGGCGTAATTCATTTGAACAGGATTTTTTTTTACAAAAGTAGGAAAAAACGTAACCAAGAGCTCAGACTGTGTAATATGTATCTTTTGAAGGTATATGCAATTTTACAGATATAGTAAGAGTTGATTGATGCAAAGTGTATATAGAGGGAATATAGGGCTCTTATGTTATTGTGTTTTACCATATCAATAGATATTTTCTCTTTTTTCCCACCAATATAAAGGGTGAACAGTTTGTCAGTACGTCAAAGTACACGATAAGGACCAGCATAAGGTGGAGTGAGAGGGGCTCTCACAGCATCATTTCATAGAAAAATATGGCTCCATGAACAAATGTCTTTCGAGACCGAAGATTTTGTGGTCTGCTGCCGAGGGTTAATAAGTGGGAGTTCCTTAAGATATGATCACAATCAGTTTACAGGGCCGGCGGGACAGTTATAAAAGTGTGTGTGAGGGGGGGCGGTTAAACACATGCATATCAACTTAATTATTGATGACCGTAAAGTGGGGGGGGGTGTAAGTAAAAAAGTGAGGGGGCTCAAGCCCCCCTGCTCCTTCCCCCCCCCCCCCGGTGCCGCCGTACAGAGCTGGATTTGTTGCTATTTAATCTATCGGCGTCAGCATCTAATGCAGCAACGATAGAGGTACTCCACAAACGAGTTTTGCTGGAGAGTATCCAAAATCCTCCTTGATAGCTGCATGCCAGCCAAAAGGTCAATGGTACACACTCACTCTATCGCCGTTAGTCAAGATAAGCATGCAATGATGCTTTCAATGGGCAATGAAATTATTTTGTAATTTTGTAAGCTGTATGGAGTCACTTCATTCCTAAAATACTGGAAAGTTCTTGGAAGAGATAGGATTCAAACTGTTCAGGATAGTCAATGGTAATAATTGTGGGAGCTCCATAATGCGATATCCAGCCCGATATTAGAGCTTGTACTAAAATTTAGCAAAAATAGTATTTAGAGTAACAGCTTCTAGCCACTGTGTGAAGCGGTCGATACAGGTCAGGCGATAAGTAAATCGCTGACTGACAGGTCTTTTGGCCAAGATCAAAGTGTAGTATCTGTTCCGATGGATACTACATCCTTATAGACCGGTATCGTCTTGGCCTTCAGGTCTTGATTCCGCCGGTCTGTGGATTTGTCCTGTGCAGTTCTAGGAGGTCAACCCTCCCAGGCTTTGCCTCTCCTCCTTGGAGAGGAGTAAGTTTATTGCTTACTGTCTGAGGCGCCCCTACCGGGGAATGCCGACGGGGCTTCCCAGGCAATTTTTAAAGGTTATAGTGCTCTTCCTCTAGAGTGCTGACTTATCAAATCCCACTTTCCGACCTTGTGTCACATCTTACCGCTGTGGGAGGTAGATAAATAACCGCTGACTGACAAGCCATGATGTAATATGAACATGGAAGAACCGATCGTCTAGAGTGATGAATATTGCAAGGAGTGTGTGGATATGCTTGTGCACCTTTTACTTTTGGCAGGATATGCAGGAACGTGTTAAAGTAGTGATGTTGAACCTACTATCCTGCCAGAAAACTCTAGCCAAAATCAGTTTCACCGTGGCTTTGAGTCCCTGATGTGCTAGATTATGAATGGTATCAAAGACAACCTCACTATTTGGAATAAAAAGGCGAGATGAATCTGTTGAGATGTCACAGATGATCTGTGTCCGAAGTAGACACAGACAGGTATGTGAATTTGCCAGTTGTAAATTAAGGCGACGACATATCTAAAGTATTCAGATGTGTCTAGTCTAAGGCCATTTGTTGTAGATCAATATCTGAAGGTGATGACAGAAAATTAATAGAAAGCGAGACAAGCCATCTGCTATTCCATTTTCTTCACCGGAGATATGTTGGAAATTGCTGGTAAATTGCGAAATGGAGTCCAAGTGACAAGTTTCACGAGGTGAAAACTCAGTGTGAATAAAAGCGGACAGTGATCAGTGTAGATAACAAATTGCCAACTCTCAAGTGAATGCTGAAAGTGTTTTCTCTGCAATGTACAAAGCCAAGAGTTCAGGTAAACATGCTGTAATGTTTTTCTGTTGGTTTTAGCTATCTCAAAAATATGCAAGAGGTTGTTGTTGCTGTCGTTGTTGCAACACTACACCCAAAGCAGTACCAGATGCATAAACGATCAGTGAAAATTGAGCATCAGACACAGGATGTGCAAGTAAGGATTTCTGTCAAGTTTTTCCTTCACTTAATTAAAAGCTTTCAGCTGATCATAATTCAGGTTTTCTTCCTCCTGTTACGTAACAGGTCGGAAAAAAGAGACAGGAGATCCATCCAGTGTGAGATAAAGTTTCTGTAATAATTATGCAGACCATGGAAGTGCCATAGTTGATAAAGTTAAGTGGATGGTTGAAGGTCTTGTAGAGCCATCACTTTTTCAAGTAAAGGAGAGATACCTTCAGGGCTGATAATGTCTGTCAAGAAAACGAGTGATGAAGCACCGAAAACGCATTTACCAGGGTTAATTTTCACCTAGTATTTCTGAAACTGCTCAAATAGTAGGCGGAGACGAGTGACATATTTTTCAGGTGAGGCACTTGCCATTAGAATATCGTCTATGTAATTATATACAAAGTAAAGATCTCGAACAACTTTATCTATGAAACGTTGGAAGGTGCTAGCCGCGTTTCGCAAACCAAAATGCATAGTAAAGAGTTTGAATGCTCCAAATAGAGTTGTTACCACAGTTTTAGATATATTGACTGGATTCACTGGGACCTGATAGTAACCTTTATGCAAATCCAGTTTGGAGAAGATTTTACAATCGTGGAGAGACAAAGCAAAATCCTGTATAATGGGATTGGGTAACAATCAGGTAATCTCATTGTGTTCAATCATTGATAGTCACCAGTCGGACGTCAATCTCGTAAACATTCCGGGGCCAAATACAAAGAGGAAACCCATGGACTGGACGAAGGGTGTATAATTCCCAACTATACATATGATTAAACTTGGTGTTTGCTGCTTTTGATTTCTCTGCATAAAGGCGGCGAGGGCCTGATAACACAGGAGCACCAGTGGTTTCAATATGATGTCTTATCGAGTGAGTAGATGTATTCACAATAAAATTTAGGCTTGTCAACTCCGGGAAAGAGTATAGTAATTTCTGGTATGAATCATCGGTAGCAGCAATGAAAAATATCGGGCTAATAGATGAGATGGTTGATTTTATACTGGAGATGGAAAGTTCCATATTAGCAGCAATCACCTGACCTCTGCATATATCAACTAAAAGATGAAAGTGGTGCAGAAAGTCCGAGACTAGAAATGGTGAGGTAGATCAGCTAGAGTGAAACCCCATGTACAATCTCTACGCTATGAATAAGTATGTGTTACCAATATCCAGTAGATTGAGGACATTAAGCTCCATTTTGGGATTAAAAAAAAGGCGCTTGTGCAGATGCGGTACACAAGCCGAAATTTATTTTAGAAGAGTTCCAATGGTGTAAGGGGCAGAAAACTCTCTTTTTTGTATATTGATAGAACATTTATAGAAGAAAATAGAATTTGGGAAAATGAACAGTATATTTTTTCATTTCAAAACCAACAAAACGAACAGTCCTCTTGTTTGGATTAACAGATTTTTGATTTTTTTTTATAGTTTAAAATAATAAATTATCGCAATTTCTAGCTTCTCCGAAAATGGACGTAATCGACGTGAATGCCTTGTAACTGTTGATTTTCACAAATTTTAATTTCTGCGATAATTTAATATTTTAAACTATAAAAAAATCAAAAAAATCTGTTAATCCAAACAAGAGGACTGTTCGTTTTGAAATAAAAAAATATACTGTTCATTTTCCCAAATTCTATTTTCTTCAAAAAATGTTCTATCAATATACTAAAGAAAGAGAGTTGTCTGCCCCTTACACCATTGGAACTCTTCTAACATAAATTTCGGCTCGTGTACCGCATCTGCACAAGTGCCAAAAAAATTTCGGGTATATGTTACGACGCTCAGCAGAGGCGCGAACGGGGTCCAAAAAAAGATCGAGAAAGAGTTTAAAAACATAAATTTGCAACAAGTAAAGTTGACTTATGTCTAGAATAGACATTTTTCTACTTACCTATGTAATTTGTTTGTATTTTTACGTAGTATAAATGGCTTTTTATTAGATGTTAAAAAAAAAATTCTTGTTTTTTAAAACATCTAGTTTCTCAAAGAAAAATAGCGGCCAGTCCCTCTATATTATTACTAGAGCGGCCATTTTGAATTCTTCGCAAACCGTCTGTTGAACTTAAATTTCTAATAAATAGCACTTCAAACGGGTTTAAAATACAAACAAATAGCACATGCAAGTTTGAAACTAACTTTTACAGCTTACAGTTACTTTTATTTGTTGTATATTTGTTTTTTTAGCGTTTTTACTCTGCTGAGTCTCGTAAAAGATGCCCAAAATTTCAAAGTCTAAGCCACTTACGGATGATTGGGGTGAGTGAATGGAACTTTTCAATTTTGATGTCTGATTCACAGTGATTCACAGCTAAACTAAAAAAATGCCCCAAAAGAATAAAAATAACAAGCTGTTTTTTGTCAGTATTGGTCATCCGTATACAACGTGAAGAAATCGTTAGCAGCGGTTTAGCAGGTATCTTTACATCAATGATTTATTTTTTCAAGAAGTTCCTTTCTTCCCAGTAAATAGTAGTTTTTTTTTTCTATTTGTTGTTTCCTTAAAACATATGCGATTATTCGTAAAAAAAGATGTTATCGATCCTATTTTAAGTCATGTGATTGAGGTTATTTTTTAAAAGAATAATGATTTTTATTTCGCAAAAGTAAAGTTGGTATTGTAAAAATATTTACTTACAACCCTTCCCCCCTCTACACACACACGCACGCGGTCAAAGTTAAACAAAAAGATGGGGTTTAGTAGGAAAGGAGGTCGAGCCCCCCCCCCCTCCCAAGAACAACAAGCTAGGCGGCCTCTTCCAAGAAATTGCTGAAAGATACCCAGTTTCAATTAAATTACTTTAATTTTATTTACTTTCACATTAAATATACTCATTACAATAAATTATGTTTTTTATCAATGTACTTGTTTTTTTAAATGCGTATTATCTGCCCTTGCAAATTATCTGCCCTTGACTTGTGTCAAACGGAAGAAGATGGATGCATAGTCATCGAAGTGGCTTGTACGATACGGAAAATGGAAAAATATTTGTAATTAAAGTTCTAGTGGATAATTTTTCCTACATTTTTCAACATTGAACAATAAAATACCACTGAGTAAGTACATAATATTGTTTTCACACATAAATAATTTTCCGTCTGTACGAAACACTGAACATGCACCGATACTTTTCTTATGATTGAAAGTATATTGTTTTTACAAATACTCAACTGACTTAATCTTTTTTCTGAGAGTCATCTACAAGAATTTCTCTGGCGGCGTCATATGGAAAATAATTTCTTTGAGACTATTCTGTATTGGATACGTTTTTATTATGAAGTTTAGTTTAGTTTATTTCTATTTATTAAAAATACTATTCGACTATCTAATAAATAAAGTATTAACAATATTTTCATTCTATACTGTTTTTGGTGCTCTTATCTATCTTGAACCAGCTGTCGTGACGTTCGACTCGGAAGCGTTCGTCTGTTCTACCCAAACGGCCGAGAGTTGCCGAGCGGAAGCAGCGAGCAGCCGACATTTTTGATACGGTGCTGCGTCCTATGATAATGTTTTGTTTTTTTTAGGGTTAGAGTAAGGATTTTTTTTAAAGAAACAAACAAAGAAATTAAACACATTTACATGAATTTTTTGGAAGAAACAACAGGAAAAAACATAGCGAGGTTACTGTCATAAAATGAATACTGTATTTTTATTTACAAGGAATTTTTTTTTGAAGAACCCCCCCCCCCCCAAAAAAAAAAACAAACTTACCAACATTACTGTTAATACGACATATTTTTTTTGTAACAAAGTTATCCGCTGCTCGCTGATTGGCTAATCGCAATCGGCTCGTACACACTCGGCCGTTTGCGTAGGACAGCCGAACGATTCAGAGTCGAACGTCACGACAGCTGGTTCAAGATAGATACAGTACCCTGTTTTTTTTTAAATTGAGTATTTGCAAAAAACACTAAATGTTCGACTTATTTGCGTATTTGTAAAAAAAAAAACATTCCAAAAGTATTAAAAAGAATTTTGATTTTTAATATAAACTATTTTTTTTTTTTTAAAGAAAAAAAACAATTCTGTTAAAAAAATACTACATTTCCAATTAAAAACGTTCGATTTTCTTATGAGGAATTATAATGGGAAACACTTTATGCTTCATCGCTATCTTCCTTTTTGCAAAACCGGAAAATAAGCGGAACTCAATTGCAGTAAACAAATTTCCCAATTACTCATCTTTATTTTTATTTGCGAATAAAAAATAAAACCTGAAGATGACGCTGCTGCGCTGACTTCCGGTTTACCCTGCAGTAAATGTAGCTTCCTTATCAAGTACGGATGAGCAAAAATGATACAAAACAATTTTTTTTCATATTCATATATGAATAAAAATAGTTTGTTTTTTCATCTTAAAAAAAAAAAAATGTAATAAAATCTTTGTTGCCGTTTCTCAAAATACAAAAAGACATTTAAAATCTTTGTTCAAAACAATGTTTGCTTATTTATTTTTGTTACTAAATTTTTATAAAGTATTTGCTTTAAAAATTACTATTAAAATACAAAGCTATTTTATATTTTCATAAAAAATCAAAACATATATTATGTTGCTGTTTCACAAAATACGAAAAGACACTTCAAAACTTTGTTTATAGCAATAAAAAGAAGACATTTCAACATATTTATTCATAAAATATTTACTTAAACAAAATGTTCAATACAGGAATAGGGCTAGAAGAATGTTATGGGCATGGCTAAGATCTCAATTCTATCTGTTTAAAATAGATCGCTATTTATTTTGTTTTTAATAAGATTAAATAGTATAAACCCTTTGAAGATTTTAATAAATATTTTGACACTTTACAAATAATAAATACAAATATTTTTTAAATAATAATTTTAATTTTATTTCCATTTCTCTTAAATACATTTAATTAATAATTATCTAATTTTGAAATATTATTTGTATTTATCATAATTATAGAAAAACCATATTTAAATTAATATTGCACTTTTATCCGAATTAAATATTAATAAGGGTTATGTTTTAATGACAATATTCCTATTATTTTAATAGTAATTTATAAAGCAAATATTTCATACCAATTATTGAAATAGTAATTTATAAAGTAAATATTTCATACCAATTATTTAAATAGCAATTTATAAAGCAAATATTTCATACCAATTATTAAAATAGCAATTTATAAAGTAAATATTTCATACCAATTATTTAAATAGCAATTTATAAAGCAAATATTTCATACCAATTATTGAAATAGTAATTTATAAAGCAAATATTTCATACCAATTATTGAAATAGCAATTTATAAAGCAAATATTTCATACCGATTATTGAAATAGTAATTTATAAAGCATATATTTCATACCAATTATTGAAATAGTAATTTATAAAGCAAATATTTCATACCAATTATTTTAATAGTAATTTATAAAGCAAATATTTCATACCAATTATTAAAATAGCAATTTATAAAGCAAATATTTCATACCGATTATTGAAATAGTAATTTATAAAGCAAATATTTCATACCAATTATTGAAATAGTAATTTATAAAGCAAATATTTCATATCAATTATTGAAATAGTAATTTATAAAGCAATATTTCATACCAATTATTGAAATAGTAATTTATTAAGCGAATATTTCATACCAATTATTGAAATAGTAATTTATAAAGCAAATATTTCATACCAATTATTGAAATAGTAATTTATAAAGCAAATATTTCATACCAATTATTGAAATAGTAATTTATAAAGCAATATTTCATACCAATTATTGAAATAGTAATTTATAAAGCAATATTTCATACCAATTATTGAAATAGTAATTTATAAAGCAAATATTTAATACCAATTATTGAAATAGCAATTTATAAAGCAAATATTTCATACCAATTATTGAAATAGTAATTTATAAAGCAAATATTTCATACCAATTATTGAAATAGTAATTTATAAAGCAAATATTTCATACCAATTATTGAAATAGTAATTTATAAAGCAAATATTTCATACCAATTATTGAAATAGTAATTTATAAAGCAAATATTTCATACCAATTATTGAAATAGTAATTTATAAAGCAAATATTTCATACCAATTATTGAAATAGTAATTTATAAAGCAAATATTTCATACCAATTATTGAAATAGTAATTTATAAAGCAAATATTTCATACCAATTATTGAAATAGTAATTTATAAAGCAAATATTTCATACCAATTATTGAAATAGTAATTTATAAAGCAAATATTTCATACCAATTATTGAAATAGTAATTTATAAAGCAAATATTTCATACCAATTATTGAAATAGTAATTTATAAAGCAAATATTTCATACCAATTATTGAAATAGTAATTTATAAAGCAATATTTCATACCAATTATTGAAATAGTAATTTATTAAACGAATATTTCATACCAATTCAGTAACAAAAACATAAGCAATCATTGTTTTTTACAAAGATTTGAAATGAAACGGCAACAAATAATTTATTATATTTTAATTCATGAATAAAATAAAGTTTTTTTTTTTATCATTTTTGATCATCCGTACTTCATATTTACTGCAGAGTAAACTGGAAGTCAGCGCGGCAGTGCCATCTTCTTGAGTACCAATAATAGTTTTTTTTTTACATTTCTAAAAGTTTATTGATTAAAATTTAGTAAATAGGTTTTAAACTTTAAAATGTTTAAAAAATTGTAGGTGCTTCTCCATGGTTATACCCAGATTGCTTCAAGGCGGGGAATGACCACTTTTGCTGATGTCGAGGGGAGTATCTCTACTTCTGGGAATCTGCTGTAGTCGTCGATGACGACTAGCACATAATCTCCAGATGGGAAAGGACCTGCGAAGTCCAGGGAGATTTCAGTCCATGGGGCAGCATGGAGTGGTGTGGTGCGTATGGGCTCACGGTGTGATGATTTTGAGTTTGTACCTTGACAAGGGATGCAGTTGTGCACTGTCTCCTCCACCAGCTTGTCAATTCCATGGAACCAGACCTTTTCCCTCATTAGCTGCTTCGTCTTAACAATGCCCTGGTGTGTGCGTAGGGCTATATCTATCTTTCTTTTATGAATGGTGGACGGAACCACCAGGCGGTGACCTCGAAGGATGAGACCATCATATGCAGATAGTTCATCTTTTACATGTGTGAGACTGGATAACTGCGGGTCGTTCCATTTTCCATCTGAAAGTGCAATCATCACTTTCTACAGGGGTCTTTTCCCGTGGCTAGCTTCATCTCTTTGAGGGTGATCGACTTAGGTATGGCATGGTGAGCTACATATCTTATATACGCCTCAGTCGAATTGTCTCTCACGGGTTTGTGGTGAGGATGTCGGCTGAGGTAGTCGGCGGGGTTCTGGTCATCTTTTCTCGGCTGGTATACCAAGCTATACTCATATTGCATGAGGCGTAGGCACCAGCGTTCGATTCTGGACGTAGCTGGTTTGAGACTTTTTACAATACCGAGAAGTGGTTTGTGGTCAGTGGTGATGGTGAACCTTGACACATACAAATAAAGATTAAAATGCTCAGCAGCATATACAACGACTAGCATTTCTCTCGCCGTCTGCGAGTATCGCTGTTCCACATCTGTGAGAGCACGGCTGGCATAACAAAAATTTCCCGTCTTGTGTAAGCATTGCCCCATGTCCAACGGGGCTCGCATCTACCAGGATATGTGTCTCCTTGTTCTGATCGCAGTAGACCATAACTCCAACTCCAGTCAGGGCCTTTTTTAATTTTATCACTGCCCTCTCTTTTGTCTCTAACCACCTCCATTCTCTGTCTTTTCTTGTGAGTTGTTGGAGTGGCTCGGTGACAGTGACATAGTGCGGGATGAACCTGGCCACATATTGGACCATGCCCAGGAATGAGCGCACTTCTCCAACGTTGGTGGGCGATTTGCATTTTCAAATTGCTGCAATTTTGTCTGGGTCTAGTGACACCTCTTTTTCGCTGAAGGTATGTCCAAAAAAAGTGATCTGTTTCACCGAGAAAAGTCACTTTTTCCTGTTTAGCTTGGCCCCGGCATTTTGTAGACGTTCCAGTGTGGACCTCAAACTGGCATCATGTGAGGCTTGGTCACGTCCATAAAGATAATGTCATCTGAGAAGTTTTTGACTCTTGGAATGCCCCTCAAAAGATACGCAATGGCCTTTTGAAATATTTCAGAAGCTGCATTTACTCCGAACAACAGTCTCTTGTATCAGAATAATCCAGCATGTGTGGTGAACGTGGTGATGTATCTGCTGGACTCCCCCAGCTCTAATTGGTGGTACGCGCTTGACATGTCTAGCTTGCTGAACACCTTTGAGTGGTTTAAATCTGCAAACAAGTCATCCACGGTCGGCATGGGATGTTTGACCCTTTGAATAGCTTTGTTTGCTTTTCGCATATCTATGCAGATTCGCACGCCACTCGGTTTTTTGGGGACTATCAGCACGGGACTTATCCAGGGGGAAGGCCCAGTAACATCCTCAATCACGTCCATCTCCTTGAGGCGTTTTAATTCTGACTCGACGTCCTTCCTCACGTGAAAGGGATTCTCCGTGTCACCGGTGGGACCGAAGTATCAATGTGCAGCTTAACAGTGTGTCCAGAAATCTTTCCCATTATTCCGTCGAATAATGATGGGAATTCATCTGGGATAGATGTTGTCACATTAAACGTAAAATTAAAGGATATCATATCCAGTGCCTTAGCAGAGTGGGCACCGAGTAGATTTTGTAGATCGTGTCCGAACAAGGGATTTTCATTGTCGATGACGAACATTTTTGCTTTGCAGCGTTTTCCTTTCAATTCGATGGGGGTAGTGATGAATCCACGGACTGGCATGGCTTTCCTGGACCGATAGGCAAATATCTGTGTAGCAGTGCTGTGTATTTTCGGCCTGTACTGAAGACCGTCGTACGTGCATCCAGACATTATATTTACGCTAGCACCGGTATCCAAAACAAAGGTCACTGGGGAGTTATTAACGAGGATGGTGGCTGTGGGAGTTTTTACTGTGTAGACAGACTCATCACTCGACGTAGAAAAGGATTCAATATCATTTCGATATGAGTAGGAAATTTGTCTTACCGGTTTGGAATTGCACACTTTTGCGAAGTGGTTATTTCCGGCAGTTCCTACATTCTTGTCCCTTAGCAGGACACCTCACATGTGTTGCTGAGTATCCACAGTAGTGGCAGACATGTCTGGCGTCTATGCCACGTGGCTGGGTCCTCGGAGTAAACTGGCGATTACTGTCTTGTGTGTGTCCGTAGTTGCGTTTTTCGTCGGTATTTGTTTTTCTTTTTCTCTGCGTGTGTACTGCGTGCGGTCTCGTTTATTGTTATGGGACGACAGGGCACTAACCACCTCCTGTCTTTCGATGTCTGCGGCTCGTGTGCGAGCTAATTCAATTGCTCTGGCCTCGTCTAACACTTGTTTGAGTGTGGAGTCATCTCGTAGTGCCCTTCATCTGACCTTAGAGGATGAACAGCCTTGGACGATCTGTGTGAGTATCTCCCGATCTGTATCCACGAA
Source organism: Sepiola atlantica (assembly GCA_963556195.1). NCBI lineage: Eukaryota > Metazoa > Mollusca > Cephalopoda > Sepiida > Sepiolidae > Sepiola > Sepiola atlantica. The sequence continues at coordinate 116,201,488 of OY744525.1, read as the reverse complement.
ATCACACGCGGACACTAGGATCCGCAATCTCACATAAAATCAGTCTAGACTTTCGTCAACATTCTGCGATGCGCGTCGAAATTTAAAGATCTCATAAGACATATTTCTTTGCAGTGTGAAATAGTCAGTCAGTGATTTCTTTGCTATTTCGTAGGTGTTTGGTATTTCTGATCCATCCGATTCGACGGTTGCACCAACGCCTTTTTGTATCTTTGTAAAGTTGTGGAAAATATCAAAAACTTTAGACACGCTCTCTTCTTATGGTCTTCTCGAATATCGAAAGCCACGAACACATTCTCAAGTTTGTCCAACCACTTTTGCCAACGATTTCCGTTAGTACTCAGATTTTTGTGGACGCTAAAACTTGGAAAATACATTGGACCGTTGTGAGACATTCTGGTTTTTTTTTGTATTTTTAAATAAAAAACGTTCGCTCGTATATTCGAATACTCTGTGAGTTATTTTCGTTTAAATTCTCATCGCCAGTTGTTGTGATGTGGTTATTCACTGAAAGTAAGAAGTAATACGAACAAAGAGGACAGAGGTCAAAAAGGACACAAACACGATGTTACTTGATCGGTCGCCCGGTGCTTAAGAGAGTTACACGTAAGCACTCATTGTTTATATCAATCAGAAATATACAAGGGAGATAATTAGAGATTACAAATAATTACAGAATGATTGGTGCAAGGGAAGTAATCGTTGTCGTTCCCGAAATGTACGATTAGATACTATAGATGTTATGAAAACAATAGCAAAAAACCTTTATGATGTACTTGCTTTCAGCCGTACGCGGAATATCGCTGCCATTATCATGCTATTCAAGGGAGTTAATTCCTTTTTTCTCTCATTTAAACAACAAAAAAGGTTGATTTATCTCTCAAAAGTTTGAATTATCTCCCTTTACTTTTATAATGATGCCTATCATGGCGTAGATATTCCGCATACGGCTAAGAGTCGAATTTATTTTATAAAAACAAAACTACTCGATGAATTTAAGTCATTTTTGGTAATCAGTTTTTATTTTCCCTCACATAATAAAGGTTTTTTTCTAATTTTATTTTATATCTAATTTTATTTTATTTTATTTTTATGGAATTTAGGTGTAACCATGTAGCAGCACCGAATTTTAATTAATTATCGAACAAAATCTTAACTTAGTCTCCAGTGATCACGATTGTGGGGATTGACTGTGTCCATTTGCCACTGTTTATGGTCTTGCCTAATAGGTTCTTTCCATGTCTTTCTTGGGCCCCCAGCTTTCAACATGTCCGAACCAGCGTTTTTGAAAGGGAGACTAATGACCATCTTCATAATACACTAGCTTCACTAAAGGTCGCCATTGTCCAGGTGATATCTGGAATAAATAATGATCACTAAATTTCAGCTTGTGGACGGTTTCAAATACAAGCAGGGATTGAAGACAAAGGTTGATTTATAGAATAATTAAATGAAGAAGTATCATAAATAATATTTGATTTTAATGCATACATTTTTTTCAAAATGTTGTAGTTTATTTAACATAGAAAAAATGTCCTTAAATAGTCCTAGCATACTCTAGTCCTACTGATAATATCAGGTTGGAAATAAAGTAATGTCGTTTTTTGTCCAACACATTTATTTCATCTGAAACATTCACATTAGGGCATTTTTAATCTTTACAATAATTTTCCTCATTTTCTATGACTTCTGTCCAACGATCAACTAACTTCTTGATGCCTTCTTCAAAACATTTCTCTGATTTCTGAAAGAAAAACAAATTTAGATCATTTTTGAGTTGGTCGTCATTTTCATAAATTTTATCGTTTATCTATAGTCCTACTTATTAATCTCAACTCTTATATGATCTGACATGAAGTTTGAATTAAGACCAAGCCTGTTTTTTTTAAGTGCCCTTGCAAGATATTCTTTTCTGTGTTTCGACGACTGCAATTTTTCTTGAAGTAGAAAGTAAATGTGTATCACAATTTTTGATTGGCCGACACAGAACATCGAATATGTCTTAGTTTGATGAAATTCAGCCATTAAAGAACTCCACGAATGACCTACAAGTATTTCTTGATCTAAAATAGACCTGAAAATGAACCATTCGAAGACCAAATACATGACTACAGAACTCTGAAGTTAATGATAGATAAATAAACTATTTTTCTTGTAGATGTTTTTACCTACTTAAGACACGTGATTTCTGTAACAAATTACATGAATTTATATAATTAACTTTTAATTCGTGTATGAGGAAATATTAACTAGCAGTACAAGAAAACCCTGACCAAATTTTCAAAATAACTCAGTATGCGAAGCGACACGGCTACATACTGGCTTAAACCAGGAATGTTACACCTTCTAGTGACACTAGCACTTAGCTGAATACTCCACCAGATGAATTCTGGTCCTAGAATCTGGCAAGACAAAGAATAAACTAAAACGTAATTATGTGGTCAATTGAGGAAAGTTAAATTGATGTTATTTATTGCTTTACTAACTGAACAAGGAGAACATCATAATTGTTTCTTTATTAAAGTTCACTTACTCTAAAGGAATCCATTCACTTCATAGGTTGGTTTCGTTATGTTATTTATAAAGTCATTTTCATTGTTTTAGCTGTCCATCTGTCACTGTTAAGACCACATACACCAACTGGTAATACATGTTATTAACCTCTACTTGTATCGAATATCACATGCTGTTTTTTGTTAAAAGTTTGTTTACAGTTGCCTGTATCAGCTATTCTTTTCTGCGTTTCAACTACTTCATTTTTTTAAGTAAAAATGAATATAAATCGTGATTGTGTGGACACAGAATATTTGTCTCATTCTGATGACATTTCACCCATCCAGCATTTCATGATGTGAAACCGGCCAAAATATGCCTGAAAATTAACTGCTTGAATGCAAAATGCACAACTACAGAGAAAAACAATAAAACACTGAAGTTGACGGAATATAAAGAAACTATTTTTCAGTTTGATGAATTTAACAACTTAGGATATGTGATGTCTGTTATAAATATTCTGATGAAGCAATACAATTAATACGTTATTTTTTTCTTTTCAGGTTTGGAAAACGGATGGGTTTTTAATTCATATGTGAAGAAATATTGTACAGAAAAAGTGGGTTCATCAATTAAACACTTCGTGATTCTTCTCTATTATTTTGATCATTGTGTTTTTTAGAAAGGCACAAATTATTTCAAAAAAATTCTTGTCACAAAATGGACCGGTGCTATGGTATCTGATGTTTTTCTAGCTTAAAAGTAAGAAACTTTAAGATAATATTTGCTTGAATTTTACAAAGGAAATAAGAAAATGATTCTTCATAAGTTTTGAAATTTATAAATTTAAAAACTCATTCTCTTTCTCTCTCTCTAAATATACATATTCATATATAAATATATATTCAGATGTAAAGTGTCAGTATGTCCGTTAAAAAGAGTTCTAATGTACAGCTGAAGAGGCAAACACAATATTCATGCATTGTTTGTGATTTAAAGTTTTCTGGTATTTCCTGTTTAAAAACACACATGAAAATGCACACAGGAGAAAAACCATTTATCTGTGAGTTGTGTGATTCGGCATTTTTATTGAGAGTAGAATTAAAAAGGCACATTCGAACACACAGTGGAAAGAAACCATATATATGTGAAGTGTGTGGTTCAGCTTTTGCTCGGAAAGCAAATTTACATAGGCATATGTTCACACACACTGGAGAAAAACCTTATTCATGTGAAGTGTGTGGCTCAGCATTTTCATTGATTACAAGTTTAAATAAACATATGGTAACACACACTGGTGTTAAACCATATAAATGTGAATTGTGTGGGTTTGCGTTTTCTCAGAAACAACATTTAAGAAGTCACATGAGAACACACTCAGGTGAGAAACCGTATACATGTGAAGTGTGTGGTTCAACATTTTCATACTGTAGCAGTTTACAAAATCACATGAGAACACACATTGGATATACATGCAAAGTATGTGATTCCTCTTTTTCTCATATGAAAATTTTAAGCAGACACATGCGAACACACTCAGATGGTCACTGAAAAAAAAATATATCGGTTGTGGTAAGGGCAACTGGTCTAATGAAAATATCTAATAAAGTACTTAGATAAAATTCGTGGAAGACCAAACTGTAGGGAAGTACAGATAACAACCCTAAAAGGAACATCTATCTTTAAGAGAGACCTCGTATATAAATTTAACTCATAGGGAAATCAAGTGTTGATCTCTTCAAACTAACTGAACTTAAATAATAAATAAGTGAGAGTTTGAATTCCTACTAGACACCATCCTCGGTCTCTCTGCAGGTTTTTTTCAGGATAACCTGACATGAGGATAATTCGCCCTACAAGAAAACCCTGACCAAATTTTCAAAATAACTCAGTATGCGAAGCCTAAATAGGATACCCTCGACACGACTACATACTGGCTTAAACAAGGAATATTACACCGTCTAGTGATGTTACTTCATCTAACAGCACTTAGCTGAATACTCCACCAGATGAATTCTGGTCCTGGAATCCGACAAAACAAAGAATAAACTGAAACGTAGTTATGTGGTCAATTGAGGAAAGTAAAATTGATGTTATTTATTGCTTTACTAACTGAACATTTGCGAGGTAAAGGAGAATTTTAATTCAAACTCGGATATCTATGTATATCATATGTTAATCAAAGACTCAGGAATGTGTCCCTTGATTTCTGAGATCTAACTCAAGTAAAATGAAAACTGAGAATTAATATTCATCTTTAGAGTGTAGATCAGCATATTCAAAAAGATAAACTTCAAACCTCACACACAAACTCATGGAGAACCAAACACAAAAGAAAGGAACCAGCCAAAACTCTTAAATGAACACTCGGTTAGAGCCTCTAAATAGCATGTTATTATTTGGCATTTGGAAAAATGTCTCAACCCATATGCTTATGTAAAAAGAAAAAATACTAATGAATCACCTCTTTCAAAAGCCACTCGGGATAATGGGTAATGAACCTCTGTCCCATTTGAGGGTTCTTGATAAGGTGCATAATGTATCAGTAATTTGATTGGCCATAACTTTTCTAATTTGAAGCCTCTCTCAGACGTGATGTTGCTAGTCTCACTCTTTTTTATAAGTACTATTATGACATGTATTTTTCATAATTATGTGATCTGTTCCCCGCTTCCTTTGTTCCAGCTTGACTCCTTGGTCTAGTGTTCTTGATCAATTTGCTGTTTTAATATCTCATTGTAATACAGTTTCCTATTCCTGTAGCTTCTATCCAAGAACTGCAGGCTTCTTAAACTCTTTTCCTGCTGACTGTTTTCCTCCTACCTATAACATAGGTCTTTTCAAGACTAAGGTCAATAGGTTCGCCTGTCTTTGTGATAATCATATTTTGTTCTTGTTAGCTCCTTACATCAAGTGGCTTCATGCCTTGTCTGGAGCAATTTCCATAAAAAAGTTTGTCAGTTGGATCATAAACAGTACTATAAGAGGATTAGAAACTGTTTATGAAAAATGTTTAACTGTCAGTTTTAGGTGATGTAAGTATATACAACGGATTTCTCTTTAAATCTGAAATTGAATGGCGGAAATATGAGGAGGAGAAGGAGAAGGATAGAGAGGGGATAGGGGGTAGAAAGAGAATAGACAGAGAAGGGGAAAAACGGGCAATTTGAACGAAACGATGAAGAAGAAGAAGATAAAGAAAAGGGGAGATAAAGAAAACGGGAAGAAAAAAGGCAGAAGAGGAGAAAAGGGGACATTGAACAAGGGGAGAAATGAGAAGGATGAGGCGGAACGAGGATGAGGAAAAATAGGAGGAGGGTCCAAACAAAGGGGCACTGTGAACAAAGCGATTTAGAAGAATAGGTAGAAGGAGGCGTGAACAAAAAGGACAAGGTAGGAGAAAAGGGTATCTGAAAAAAAAAACAATTAAGAGGAGGAAAAAGAAGACGAATGAGAAGCCAAGAGGGGACGAGGAGGAAGAAAATATGAAAAAGAGGAGAAAAAAGATTATTTTAACAAAGCTATTAAGAAGAAGAAGAAGAAGAAGAGGGGATTAGAAGGAGGGGGAATAAAATAAGCAGAGGGGGAGGAAAAGGAACATTTGTAAAATAAAATTTATGAAGTTGAAAAAGAAATATACTGGGTGGAATGTACAAAATTTGATTTATTAAGACAATGACCCAACAAATATTTACTGACATTGGACCTGTAGACAACCATTTTGTAGTCAGCAGGGAGAAAGTTCCACGGTATTGTGTTGCATGGATAGGAAATTCTTGAAACTGTGTATGCATTGTGTATTATATTACTGTACATAAAACTATGCTTTTTTGCATTTAAAATAAAAAAATTGTAAAAATAAAAAAACAAGAATTTTTTAAACAAAAATGTTATCAAAATATTGTTGAAACAACAAAGTTTTCTTAACAATCAAATAATAAAATCCCATATCTAGTAAATTAATTGATATCTTGTTCATTACTAAAACTTGTAGATTAAAGTGCATAATCTGCTTAATAGGTAATCAGTTGGTGACATGTTGAAAGATTATGTGGGATGATGCAAAATTTAATATCAGAATTCGTAAAGCTTAGCCACAGTATAAAAGTATTTGGTCAGTGTTGGGACACTGAAATTTTTAATTAAAAGCCTCTGCTTCCAATGATTCATAATGAACATGACTTGAATCTGCCTGTGGATTCATTATTGATATCAGTATCGCAAAATTTTAAGTTAACCAACAGTGAACAATTCATGCTGTACGTTTTTTTTAAATGATTTAATCTTATTGGAAGCTTCAGTGTTATGTCCAAGCTTAAAAATATTTATTTATGGGTGTTGGTCAGTGTTATTTAGGGTTTAAAGTTGATGAATATCTTGAATTATCAATACATAATTGCAAATAAATACAAATGCATGAGCCTTGTGCAAGACTGAAAGATCTTACTAAAATACAATACATGGAAAAAACAGATGTCAATCAGTCAGGCATCCCGACTCAACCTTCCTTCCTTCATTCATACACTTGACCGACAGTTGTCATCTCAGTAAGTCTATGTTTTTACCTGTAAGCCTTACACACTCTTTCGTCTGATATTCAAAACAAGGTCGATTGTTTCTTCAATACGAACCAGAGGGGATGGGGAGTGCAGTTCCTCAGTTATGTATATCTTTCTAGAAGGCAGCTTATTTTATTAGTGCCAGGGGGAAAGATATTTAAGTTGTCTTTTCTTAGTCATGTTTGGTTCAAGGCTGGGAAAAGAGAGCGTTTCCACCTGCCTTGTTCTAGAAAACAATTATTTTCAAGTTTTTTAATAAAATTTAATCTCTAACAGTCAAATAGGCTCCAGGAAAGGAAGTATATTAATGAATATATATATAATATTTATATATATATATATATATATATATATATATATATATATAAATATAAGTTAATCAACTCTTGCTGCGATCAGCATTTAAATGAGTTATGCAAACAGTGAAAAAAATATTTGTCTTTAGTATATAATACTTTTACATTTCGAGCTGAGGAGAGAAATGACAGCATCAAAATGTATGAAAATTCGTTTTCACATCAAGTAAATTAACCTCCAATTGTGAAAGTGAAAATTATATTTAAAATAATATACAATTTAAGTAACTCTTTTTACAAATATATAAATTGATAAAAAGCTGTATGTGTTTATATTTTGTTTCTTTACAATCTCACTGTCATTGTTAAATAGGCAAATAAGGCTATAATAAAGGTTTTAGTTCAAAATTTAACGACAATTTCCGAGTTTGACACAAGCAGATTAAGTTTTGTGGACGACAGGAATCACCTGAAATAGCGGTGTTGCATAGCCCCTTAATTATGCATACCTTCGTTTCTTCTCGGTTTGCTCTGTCATCTAGTGGTTGAGTACTTTCTTTGCCTCTGCACTGTAGTGGCCATCTTCGTGAGTTGTCTGTAACAAAAGACCTTTCTCACCCGCTTCATAAGACAACAATCTTTTCATTTTAATTACTTTTTATTCGGCGTCAGTTTCTATTGCCCGTGGAGATGTTTTGCTAGTGTTGAGAGAGAGATTTACGAATACCGTGGTTAATTCTTAGCTAGCTTATTGTCTAATCAGTCCTGTGTTATTTGAGGAGACAGGGGGAAAAGGACATCTTGTACGCCAGTATTCTTTCTTAGGGAAAACATTTCCAGTTCTGACTTGGCTACATCTTAATTCCTTCGTCTGACTTCTGCGCCTCCTAATTCCGAACTGGTTTTAAAACTCCAATTTTCTCACATATCAAAACTGTGACGTAATATCACGTGATTACCACACAGGTGCAGCATGACCTTTTGAACTAGGGTCATCCATTGTCTCATCACTTGTCATGTTTTGATTCCCGGAAACAGCATTGCACTTTATGCACTCGGCGGCACGCACTAAATCACACAACCCAAACCAACGACCCCACACCCGTTCTCCACCACATACGTCCATTATCATATAACATTCTCATAAAGGTTTTTATAATCCCACAAGTTACGTCCATCATTATATAACAGCGGTAGGATTACACAGTTCAAATATAACAAGCAGGATACATAAACCAGTCTTAAACTTAAAAATAATTATGAAAATTCGTAATCGACAGAATGAAAATAGCTGTCTAACTAAACAAACCAATATGAGGAAATTAGTCTAAAACTTAAAAATAATTATGAAAATTCTTAATCGACAATGAAAATAGCTGTCTAACTAAACAAACCAATATGAGGAAATTAGTCTAAAACTTAAAAATAATTATGAAAATTCTTAATCGACAGAATGAAAATAGCTGTCTAACTAAACAAACCAATATGAGGAAATTAGTCTAAAACTTAAAAATAATTATAAAAATTCTTAATCGACAGAATGAAAATAGCTGTCTAACTAAACAAACCAATATGAGGTAATTAGTCTAAAACTTAAAAATAATTATGAAAATTCTTCAAATAACTGTCTAAATAAACGCACGAACATGAAGACACCAGTCAAAAACTTCAAAATAGTAATCTAAATTCTTCATTCGCAAATTAAAAATAGTAGTCTAACTAAAAAGAACACAAATCAAGAAACCAGTCGAAGACCTGAAAATTATTATGAAAATTCTTACTCTGTGAAATACAAATAACTAACAAATCAAGAAACAAGTTTAAAACTTTTAAATAATTATGAAAATTCTTCATAAAAAATAAAAACATCTGTATTAATAGAGAAACCGAGATAAAAAAAAAAAACAGTCTAAAACTTCGAAGTAATTATGAAAACTCGGTGCTTCTATAATAAAAAGCCGAAAAAAAGTATTTATTGTCTTTTAGTGTTGGAGAGGTAAATAAGGGGCAGGTAACTCTTCACAACACCTTTAGCTTTCGAACAATATTTTTCTAACCCTAACCATTTTATGTCTAATCGGCGTTCTCCTTGCACAGTAGCTACATGTGCAACGCCAATTAAAGCCATCAGTTTTGATTACTGGAAATAGACTGTGGGCCCAGACCCCAAAAGCCCTCTAGATTTTTGATTTTGTCGGCTTGGTAAGAGCACTGAAATATAAAGGTGGCAAATGGAAGCCTATACACCCAAGAATACCATGCTATTTTTCACAAGCTTAAATGTGGTTCAGTTACGAGTACGGCGGCCATCTTTAAAGATGGCCGCCGATTTAAAAAAAAAATATGACAGCTTACTTAAACCTTCCTGGTACAAATACCAATAGACATAGGAACATATAAATTAGCTCATTTTATTCCTAGTTAAATTCTGCATCCTATTGTATAAGCTATATTACACTTTTTATCTGAAATCTGCTTAATGATTGAGAAAGTGTGGTGGAAAAAGCACATTTTACAACCTTATTTTTAAATATTTATACAAGAGTTTCTTATCAAAATAAATACACAGTTTTTTTTAGCATTTTTTACTATTTATCATGTAGATACACTTATATCCTTACAAAAAAATAAATTACATCAGTTTATTATTGCATTGTTGTCACCAGGCAAGTCATTTTCCACTGTGGTGTCTGTGCGATTTTATATTCTTTAGAAGTTTAGTTCATCACAGCAAACGTGTAAAATGTGTTAAAAAAGCAACATAGAATTTAAAATTCCTGGTTACTCTTTGAAAGGAGATATCAGGTTGCTCACAGGATAACTCATACATTTTTATCTGTCAGATATGACATCTTAAACCCAAGAAAATGGTGATAGATACTCAAGCATTTTGCAAAAAATGTAATTCAGTCAATTTTCCTCATTTTATTTTAACAATCAATTGTGGCATGAAATCACTGTCTTAGAAGAAATAAATAAAACAAACATATATGCACAAAAATATCAGTTTATTAAGAAAAACAAATTAGTGTTTGGGTATAAAATATATACATATGTAATTAGATTTCACCATCACAATCAGTGTCATCATCAGTATCATCTACAAGTCTATATGCACCGATTTCACAACAGTTGCTTTTGGCACATTTGCATATATCTGTACATGGTACGTTGTTTTGCAAACATGTACATATGTTTAGATCATGACACTGGCTTTTTTTGCATTTGCTAGAGCAATTTGACAATTCCAGGAGACTTTCTGGGGCAGGAGGAAGATTCATCCAGTTAACAACTAGCTCCCCATCTTCTATCTTCTATCCATGACCATCAGGAGCTGGTATATCTGGATATGGTTGGAGACTCCTTTTATATATACCTGAAATATATAAAGGAAAAAATAAATTAAAATAAACTCTTATGGAACGCTAAATATCCTCTATGAAATGCAGTCATTGCTAATGTAGAATTTACTTTAATTTTTTAACATCGTCATATATTTTTTAAGGTTTTATCATTTATGTTTAAATGAGATTTACATTTATCATAAAAGAAAGATTTTAACTTTCCTTATTAACAATTAAACATTTATCATTTACTTGGAAATCTCAAAAACAAATTAACATTATTTACAACTTACCTGCTTGGTAGTTAGCTCGCTTAATATGTTCCTTCAGGGCATCTTGGTTTGGAGGCATCGTAATTTCTAATTTTGTTTGCAGTCTGAACGAGTTGTACCTCGCTTCATTAACACTCATGATTGGTTGTCCATACAATCTACAAACAAACGTTTCAAGAGCTGCTGCTGTATCTGGTTGTACATCAAATTGCTCCCTGAGACTTCTGAAGGCATGGCAAAACTCCTTCTCTTTCAAAAGGAAATTAAGAGCTTTTTTTTTCCCTTTTCCATAGAAGGCGCTCACACTATCACATCCAGTGAAGCAATGTAGACCGATCAACGATTGGCTGACATCATATCCAATGCAAACTTCTATTGTTTTTAAGTCTATTGTCCTCAAATTTGTTGTTTTTCCTGTATGGAAATATAACCGTGCAGGAATAAGGGATTGCAGAGCGATTCCATTAATAAAGACGTCAGTATCTGGACTTACGATGATGATGTTATCACTGTTACTGGCTGCAAAAGAAGCATGTAAGAATATGCGTGTATCTGCTTCTTCTTGTGAAGAGCAAAGGTTAGTCTCTTCTATTATTGTGGCCTTATGATTAGCATGCTTCCCAGGTGAGAATGAATGGCATTTGCTGTTGTGTGCAAAGAACACCTTCACTCCTGCTAATGCTGATGTTAAAACATTGGACCAGGTTTCAAAAACGTATTCTACCAGTGACTCCTTGTTCTCTCCAACTGAGAGAAACTTATTCCATTGCTGGGGAAGGGATTGGCCATGAATTCGCATCACCTGAGAACCACCAGCTGCTCTTTTGGCCCGTTCAAGATTCTTGATGGAGATCTGCTGGTATGTGTCAGTCACAAAGTGGATTTCTTGTGAACTATTGTGTGTTGCCCAGTTTACAAGTCGCTTCAAGATTACAAGAGAGAGGTTGAAAAATGTTCTCTCTCCAGGTAGTTTGTTGACATTAAGTTGATGTAACAATGCCATACCGTCCACTACATATATGCCACCTATAATTGGAGTCTTGGATAGGGAGTTTTCAGGTAGACTTTCAAGTGCATGAAGTAAGTTCACCTTGTTGGTTTTAACTAAGAATCCGTGAGAATCTGCAAGTGACAGTCGCAATGGACCCAATGAATAGGAAAGTAGCTCTTGTAAATTGATGTTCCTATATCTGCCTATCACAACCAATCTTGCGAGGAGATTTCTGTCAGCTTTCAAAGTGATTTCCTTTCCATGTACATTATGTCTGGATTTCTTAGACATACTGGTGAATGTCTTGAGATGCATTTTTTTTATGTTGGCAAAAAAGTCCACTGTTTTTGTTTGTAAACGATCTATACAAAATTTTGTGAACTCAGATTCACCTCTCGCATTTGCAGACTGAAGATCAGTTTGAACAGATTCAGTTGCAACAACTCCTGATGCAATATGGATCAGCTCATCTTGTTCATAGTTGAATGGATTTACCATACTATTGACTGTGTCAACAATCTTGTCAACATCAGTTTTGTCACGTTTCATACGACTTGGTAAGAGATCTGATCGAGTTTCACTATGATCTCCTTTACCAGCCATGGCTTCACATTCACGGGTGATTGATCCTCTAGCATGATGGGACCATATCCATCTGTTGACTGCACCCTTGCTAGTGCTGAAACCTTTTTATTTTGAGTCTCGGTTAACAGTTTGTTCGATCGTTTGGTCACAAGAAATTGTGGCAAAGGCATTTTGGCTCCTTTGAACAGCGAAGGCACCTTCCAGGCATTGCTTATATATCTCTGGATGAATGAAGGGAAGGTCACGCATCTCTAGCCAGTATACAGAAAGGTATCGGCTGTAGTTTACGTGATCATAAGCAAACATCCAGGGTAATATTTTTCTTACACTTGCAAAGTGGAGTTCCCAGTTTGCCTCACGAGTGCCTCTAAGGAAGAGTAGGAGAACTTCAACCATATCAATGTATGAACTCCAGAATGCAAAAGTCTGTTTTTTGTTGTTGGCCTGTATGAAGTCTTGATAAGAAGACATGAACAAGCGAAATCTTTCTTCCTTGAGTATTTGTTGATACTGTGGTCCTGGAAAGGACTGTGATAAGGCTGTTATTAATGATTTCACCTTTTCAGCTTCCACTTCAGGAATGCTATTCAAGTAAGTAGTCAATCGCATCTGCTGCATTGCCTCAGCCACCAGCTTATGTACTCTGACTGCTCGGTTGTAATGCTTTCCTGAAAATACTCCATTCACTGAACCTACAGCGATAATTTCAGATTCTATCATGATATCTTGAAGTCCAGCATCTCTAAAGCGCTTTCCCAAACAGCCAAGAAAGGACATTACTGTGTGAAAAGCACCAAGTCTTATCACCAACTTTTCCATGAATTGTGGATTACTCCATCTGATTTGCTGAGCTTTTGCATAGATAGCTTGGTCCATCACAATGACAATTGTCTCCAACTGCAGCTTGTCAGCAATTTTAACACTTTGTTGTAGAATGGTTAAAACAGTATCCATTTCAGTTGGGCTGCTATCAATTACAGGCAAGTATCCTATAACAGACTTTGGTGGAACTTGAATTTGGGAAAGAAGCTGGTTGAATCCAGTCCAAGATGGTAAGATGCTGTTAGTGCTAAATCTCATCATGTAGTAGGCTAAGTCAAGCTGCATAGGATATTGCAGCAAAGGTGCATTATCAGACTGAAGGAGTGAAACATGTTTAGCAAATGGCACTGGGCCTTCCTTCTTTTTCCCCGGAGTATATTGCCAACTTCACTTCTGGTGGTTGCAGTGACCTTCTCTTAGTTCTCTTCACAACTGTAATGTTAGAGGAAGAGGGTTTATCATTAAGAGGATTTGCACTGCTTTGGATAATGATGCCATTTGTGTTATGGGTTGTTCCACGTCCAGATAAAGTTTCCTCACCAAAGTCGTTGTTATCCCACACCAAAGTTGTCGGAATGCCTAGCTGTATGTTAGATGGAAGAGAATTTTCTCCACGAGAGATTTCTAATTCAGCCAATGCTGTATCATGATTCAGGACAACAGAATTAGATGTGCAGTGTCCAAAACCATTCAACAATTCAATTAACTGGGCAGATCCAGACAAGTGGCGAATAGTCATGGCAAGTGATAAATGCTTAGGCATTAATGTTCGTCCTTTAGATGCCAAGGATATTAAATTTTGAGAAATGGAAAGAAGCTTTCTATGTATTGGTGCAGATACATCCACTTTCTTATCTGTTTGTGGCTCGTCAGAGGCACCCACTATCCACGCGAGGAAGTTGTATAAAATATGTGGAACAATTTTTTCTGCCTCTTTTAAATTCAATACCTCTGAAGTTGGTGGCCATGGCAGAGAGGTTTTTACTTCTCTAATTGCATTCTTTATTTCTATAGATGTTACAAACATGTTTCGCAGATGCATTGGATCCGTATATGAATAGTTTGGTTGTTCGCCAATGCCTTTTTGTGATGGTACATCTGTGTCGTTTTCAGTTGTTGTTGAGTCAGTTTCACTTGTTGTTAGCATTGTCTCTTGAATTATTTTTTATCCTCAACAAGAGCAGATGTTTCAATATCATTTGCATAAACAATATACCCTTCTGTCCTGTTTTGAGGTCGATGGAAACATAGCTGAGGGAATTTCTTAATCAACCTCTGTTTTAGATAAGTTGTCTTATAAGACCTTGCATCAACTCCATGAGTTTCCATAATTTGTTTTATGAAAAGTTCATTCAACTTCTTTAGTCTCATGATCTCTTTATTGTCAATGATTTTGGTTTTTACTGTCATGGAAAATATCTGAAATGGTTCATTGTACGAGATTTCCTCTGGATTCTGCATTTTAGTTGGTTTGGACAAGTAACGAGTGAAGGTGCGATAACATGTCCTATGATATTTCACCTCAATTGCTACACAATCTTGATCTTTTATCTGCATGAGCAGCGATTCATTTCCACTTTCTTCTGCAGCCTGTTTTAACTTGACTGCATCTATGGTTGAGCAGGTAACAAGTAACTCTTTTTTTCTCTTACCAGTGAATCTGCATACCACTGTTTTTTCTTTCTGGCAGAGAATACATATCTTCGGTAAAATATATTTTGACCTTGCTGGTACTGAAGATAACTCAAAACTGGAGCGAAGACTCCTGCTCTTTTTACTTGGTGGTTCATCATTTTCAGCATCTGCTTTACTGTTATCAACTTGAGATGTGGACACTGAAAAGATAACAATTTGATATGAATGATTTTCAGAACCGGTGTTTAGCAGCAAATTTATATGAAATCTATGATCGTGGTTAGTTTTATATATGCTGAGAGAAAAATGATATGGAACCATAGAGAAAAGTGTTTCCAACATAAAATCTTCTGCACAAATTTAATTTGTGCAACATAGAATTACGTCGAACTTATCATGAACATTATAGAGTCCCTATTTACTGCCCTCTCCACGAGGGTAGAGTTAGACACAAAGTCGGTTTTTAATGTGTGGAAAATGCCCCAAAAGGGATACTCTGGATTGGGACAAAAACAAAAATTACCTCAGTCTAGAAGGATTTCTCCCGCACTGACCGAGGACAGAAAAGATAAAGTGTAGTATCAGAACAGATACTACACATTGCTCCTGACCAAAATCTCCACCAAAATATTACAGTTTTTTTTAACACTACATTTTTTAAATAATTTTGAATTAATGATTTACCTTTCATTTCACCTAAGAAATGTAAATTACCTATTTATTTAAATAGATTGCAAAAGAAAGTTTGTTTTTTTTAAATATTTACTTTAACCAAAATTATTAAACTAGAGATAAGCTACTAAAAATAAATATATTATTATTATTTGTTTTTAAAGTTCCAAAATAATCTTATCTACAGAGACAGTGCGTTTGTAAACAAAAGTACTGTACCCCCAATGGGTCTGTCTTCGAAATTGTTATTATTAAAAATAAGAACTACTAAAGATGTAAACTTACCTTTAGAAGCAACAGCATCAACTTTGTTTTCTATACTTTTTAGGGCACGACCAATTCGTTGTGAATCTGTAAACCGTGCGTAACAGATTTGATGAAATCCACCATTTGTCGGCATTTGTTTAGCAGTAGTTGTTAGAAGCGCTGAGTAATTTTTTGCGATAATTGCTTGTGGACCTTCCAAATTCTTCCATTTATCCACATATTCTAAGAAGCGAGTCCATGTTTTAACTGAAAATGATAAAATTTTGTGCTTTTTCGAAGGAAAAATACACATAAAGCAATGTTTTGGGTCAATGTTTACATACATCGTATCTTCTTCGCTGGAGGTCGCCATCTTGTTTGTTTATTTTGTAAACGCGATTCTGATGATTTCATTGGCTAATCTCATTTCGGAGCTAGGCTTTTTTTTGCGTAAATTAGAGAATTAAAATGTAAATAATTAATTAATGTTACAGAATTACGCTTGTGAAAATTGACTGAACACTTTTTGTGATTTTATCTAAGTCACCATGAATTTATAATTGAGTGCCCTTTTATAGCCGACGAAAGTAAACGTTTTCGGGGTTGACAAGCCTGCCTAAAAATCGTGTTTTAAATTCGTAGTAAGAGTTACCTGCCCCTTATTAACCTCTCCAACACTTTAAGACAAGAAAAACTTTTTTTCGGCTTTTTATTATAGAAGCACCGAAAACTCTTTGTCCCTAAAATACAAATAGGTGTCTAATTAAACCAAAATGAAGTAACCAGTCTAAAAGTTATGAACATTTTCATCATGCAAAATACAAATACCTGTTTTACTAAACACATATGAAGAAACCAGTTTAAAGCTTCTAAATAATTATGAAAATGTTTCGTTACCAAAATAAAAATAGGTGTCTACCTAAACAAACCAAGTTTGAGAAATCAATCTAAAATTTCGAAATAATCATGAAAATTCTTCATCTGCAAAATAAGCTCTCTAACTAAACAAACCGAGATGAAGAAACAAGGTTAAAACTTCAAAATAATTATGACGATTTTTCATCCGTAAAATATTAATAGCTGTCAAACAAAACAAAAACAAATAAATAAACTAGTCAAAATTGTCAAAATATTTATCAAAATTGTTCATCTTCCATATACAAATAGCTGTCTAAACAGAAACCAAGATGAAAAAAAAAGGGTATCTTTTATTATAATCCGTACGCTGAAAACGCTAAAAAAAACAAATATACAACAAATAAAAGTAACTGTCGTCGATAAAAGTTAATTTAAAACTGTCCTGTGATATTTGTTTGTATTTTTAAACCGTTCCAACTGCTATTTATTAGAAATCAATAGTTTTGTCACACGAACATTGCAAAAAAAAAATGGCGCTTGCTCGTAAGGAAGTGAGCACAAGACGCCATTTTGTGTAGAAAAGATACGAGTAAAACATGAACAAGAAATTTTTTTTTGCATCTAATAAAACCCCATTTATAGTACGTAAAAATATAAACAAATATCATAGGTAAGTAGACAAATATCTCTTCTCGACGTAGATAAACTCACTTGTTGCATATTTATTTTTATAACCCCGTTCTCGTTCGTTTTTTGGACCCCGTCCGCGACTGTACTGATCATTATAAAAGATACCCAAAAAAACAGTTTGAAACTTCAAAATTATTATGAAAATTCTTTACCCCCCCCCCCCCCCCCTAAACAAATAGCTGTCTAGCGAAAACAAAGATAAACAAAAAACAGTCTAAAAACTTCTAAATATTTGTGAAAAATTTTTATCCCCGAAATACAAATAGCCAGCTGTCTAACTAAACAAACCAAAATGTAGAAATCAGTTTGAAACTTAAAAATTATCATGAAAATTCTTAATCCGCAAAATACAAATAGCTGTCTAACTATACAAACTAAGATGAAGATGTATGTATAAGTTAACAGATTAGAGCTAGGGTGATGTGTCAGGATATGACGGTGACAACATGGGCAGGAAGTCCGAAGTGAGGTGTAGAGAAGATAGTAAAATCGTTTCCTGATTTGATTGGGATGCCTTATTCTAAGCTGTCTTCATTCGCCCCCACCACCACTACCACCAGCGGGGAAGCTTACGTAATATATAACTTTACAGTAAAAGAAAAGGACATAAAAAATCATGAGGTTATTTTTTGGCGCTCTTGTATAAGCAGTAACCGATCTGAGGGAGATAACTCTATTTTTCTTAGCCGCCGCTATTCTGAATTCGCTTATACTTTGGCAAGGGAGATAACTTTGTTTATCGCAGCATGAAAGAAAATAACGTTTCTTGTTATGTTGCCACATTTCGAGAAGTGCTTCTCAGAGTACGCTTTCCTGCCCATTACAATATCGACTTCGAAATCTAATGGGAAGTGTCATCTTCTCTTTTGTACAACCTCTCCTTCACAGATGAGACGTTGCTTGTTTTTTTCTACTGTATCATTATTTTAATGGTAGGTGCTCAAATGAATTCCAATAGCTGCCCCCCCTTTGAAACAACATTCACACTTACAACTGCAAATGATTTTGCTTTCTCCCTCTCTCTACCTGAAACTAAATGGAACTTCTGTCTGTTAAACACAATATCTCAAGGCTGCTTAACTAATAACAAAATGGTAATTTCAAGTCCAATGTTAAATTCTTGTCGAGCCGTCATCTTCAATTTGCCCAGATTAAACTATTGTTTCCAATCCTAAATATTTTGTCCCACCGTCTACCTAACAAACTCATAAACCCCTATCTTCGTGTGGTCTCTGGTCCATGATTAATGGTGACTCATTAATATAAAAAAGATGACATACACTACCTAGTATTTCCAAATTGTCAGCCATCTGGTACTGACCAGAGTCAACGTTGCTTAACTTTGGTGAAGTGACTGTTGCATTTCACCGATGCATGTATAAACCATTATACGCCTGTTGTATTCATCTGTGAATGAAACCACTGATGTTAATTTATTACAAAGAGGTTTATAACAAAGAGAAGATTCACACAGAAAATTAGAGAAGCGGGCCACTTGCGTACATGTGAGAGAGAAATACAAACAGATAGATAGATAACTCCATTCAAACACAGCCTTCATTACGTAACATAACAAGAATAAATGTCAGTTAAATTATGTCATATTTTTTTAAAGACAAAAACAGAACAAATAAGTTAGATTTTAAATGAGAATTCCTCCAATATTTTTATTCATGCACGTTACCATAAATAGCAATTATCTTCAATTACTGGTTGCACGTGTTTACTTTTCAACAGATTTTTAAAAGTTCCGACCCACACATTTACTTGAATAAATATAATCATCTGTATTGATTGCTTGATGTCTCTGAAAATGATGATCAGCACATTTGTCAAAAATCTACTTTCTCTTCTGGTGGTAATAGCTCTTCTATATTATATGCAAAAGAAAACTCTTACACTTCAAGTAAGACTTTTCATCATTGTGTTTGCATGTGTTGTTTTAACTGCAAGATAATGAATGATTCAGATGGCTACAAAATTAGGTATTACACTAGTGTGTGCTTGCAAGCATGACCACACTCAACTAGAAGAAGGCCTAGACCACATGGGAAAAGTTAGTCTATTTTAAACTGGTTTGTAAATAGTTATAGTATATATTGTCCTATTTTGATTAGATATGTGTGTATTTGAGATTCCAAGTAACTTGATTCGCTTGCACCAATCTTCTAGCTAGTTATTTGCACATGTGTGCAAACAAATTGTTCATAACAACGATGTGCTACACACTAAAGAAAAACGTTTCTCTCAAGTGTATGCATATGTATATTTACATTATGAGCCACATGTATTTTAAGGTTATCTTTCTTATTTTTTAGGTCAGATAGTTTTAAGAGATCAATGGACCCCCTCCTGTGGATAACTCTTGATTTCTTTATAAATCAAATTTATATCCGAGAGTTTGGCTTTCCAGAGATTGTGTCTATTTATTTCCATTTGTTCTTAATGTAAAATGTGTATTTGTTTTAGAAACCATGTTGTTTTTAAGTAATTTTTGAGGTCCTGATATGCTCTCATTTTTCTTTTCGGTTCAGTTTGCTCTCAGAGATAAAGAGACCCCCTTCTGTGGCTAACACTTGATTTCTCTTTTGTTTTATTTTACTTTAGTTAAAGTTCTCAGAAATCAAGGGGACCTTCCTTGGGCTAACACTTGATCTTTATATGAGACACATAGATATTCGAATATTCCATTAAATTTCTTCTTTACTCCTCAAACGTTAAGAATATTCATTTTCCTCTCACTAATTATATACTATACCATAGTAAACTATGGTATAGTATATTTTAATTGTGGTCTCCTAGTCTTACCGGATTCCAGGATAAGAATTTATCTAGTCTGATGGAGTATCCAGCTTAGTGATTTTACTATAGGCAACATCACTAAGAGAAGGTGCACTATTCCTTGTATAAGACAGTATTAGTAGCCATACTGAGGTGAACTTATTTGGGCTGCGAATACTATGTTATTTTGAATATTAAGTCAGGGTTTACTTGTACAGGAAAATATCCTTATGCCAGGTTGTCCTGACAAACCCCTGTACAGAGATACCTTAGATACTCGAAGACAGTGTCTAGTAGGCATTCAACTTTTCTCCTTTTTTCATTTTATGTCATTTTACTTCAGGTGAAGTTCTCAGAAATCAAGGGGCCCTTTCCTGGGGCTAACACTTGATATCTATTTGAGATAGGTTTTCACCTGTTCCAATAAAATACTCCTTTAGCTCTCAAACGTTGAGGAAGTTAAGAACATTAATTTTCATTTCCCCAATTTAACACTTTATTATGTTATAGTATATCTTTCTTTTGGTCTATTGGTTTTACCGGATCCCAGGACAAGAATTCATCTTGTCTAGTGGAGTATCCAGCAAAGTGCTGTTACTTGAGGTAACATCCTCATATTAGCTGGTGCATAGCCACACCGAGATCTTATTTGGGCCATTTCTTATTTTGAATATTTGGTCAAGGTTTACTTGTGGAGTAAAGTATTCTCATGTCAGGTTTTTCTGACAAACCATTTTACAGAGAGACCGAAGACAATCGAGGATGGTGTCTAGTAGGTAATTCAAACTCCATTGTGGATTTGAAAATGTGCTTTTAAATTTGAAGAAGTCGAAAACGTTGACTGACATGCCTCACAAGAATATGGTTTCTCCCCAGTGTGTACTCGCACATGTACTTTTAAATGATATTTGTCTGTAAATGATGACCCACAAACTTCACAAGTGTAAGGTTTATTACCAGTGTGTATTTGCATGTGTCTTTTAAAATTAGCATTAACTGAAAATGAGGAGCCACACATATCACAGGAATATGGTTTCTCTCCAGTATGTGTGCGCAGATGTGTCTTTAAATCAGATTTTCTTGCAAATGATGAAGCACATACTTCACATGAATAAGGTTTCTCCCCAGTGTGTATTTGCATATGCCTTTTAAAATGACCACTCTGTGAAAATGATAAGCCACACACATCACAAGAATAAGGTTTTTCCCCAGTGTGAGTTTGCAGGTGTGTTTCTAAATCAGATTTTCTTTTAAATGTCGAACCGCACACTTCACAAGAATAAGGCTTCTCTCCAGTGTGTATTCGTATATGCACTTTTAGATAGGATTTGTCTTTAAAAGATGAACCACAAATTTCACAAGAATACGGTTTCTCACCAGTGTGTATTCGCATATGTACTTTTAAATAAGATTTGTCTTTAAATGATGAGCTGCAAATTTCACAAGAATAAGGTTTCTCTCCAGTGTGTCTTTGCATATGCCTCTTTAAATCAGTATTGTTTGTAAAGGATGAGACACACACTTCACAAGAATAAGGTTTCTCTCCAGTATGTGTTCGCATGTGTCTCTTTAAAATAAACTGTGTTGTGAATGATGCACTGCAAACTTCACAAGAATAAGGTTTTTCTCCAGTGTGGATTCGCATATGTGTCTTTAAAACAAACCTTTTTGTGAAAGATGAGCCACACACTTCACAAGAATACGGTTTCTCTCTAGTGTCTATGGTTCGTTTTAAATCAGATTTTGTTATCACTGATGAATTAAGCTTTTCTTTTGTTTGTATTTCCATGTTTGTGTGAAGATTAGTTTTGTAAATAAGCAGTTGTGTGTAATTTGCATTGGAACATTGAAATGGGAGTTTTGGGCACAAGATGATTACCTTTTGTTTCACATTGTTATATTGTAATTTCTGTACGAACATAAAAATGTTCATCTATATATATATATATATATATGCACAGAACACATTAATTCTTCTCCACGGCTGCTGTTCCCTGTGAATGAATAAGATATTTTATTTAGCAAATCATAAATTAATAAAAATATAAATATATAGCAATACATTAACATCTAATAATAATTATAAAAATGATTATTTCTAGAATAGACAAATGACAAAAAGCATTTATAAATTTTCATGATTTATTTATTAGGTTTATTGACTTAAAACTGAGAAGATTTATTCAAATAAATTGTCTTTATAAAATAAATGACTAAGATTTTATGACATATTATCGAAATTAAAAACTGAACATCAAAATGAATTCAATTAAAATATGCTAATTACTTTAAAGATACAGTATCAAAAAGAATTAAAAGAAGTATAATTAATGTTGATAATATTTGAAAATAGATGTGACTATTCAATGGAAAAAAATCTGTATGGGAACATTTCTTCTTGTTTGTATGGGAACATTTCTTCTTGTTTGTATGGGAACATTTCTTCTTGTTTGTATGGGAACATTTCTTCTTGTTTGTATGGGAACATTTCTTCTTGTTTGTATGGGAACATTTCTTCTTGTTTGTATAGGAACATTTATTCCAGCTGCCCATAAACCAAATAAACCCGGCTAACCACCATAGAGAAGTGAAAAGGTAGTATTAGAATCGATTTAAATCAATCAATCAATTTTATTTACAGAAAAAGCAAAGTGCATAGGGGTAGTCTTTGTTGTCAGCCAGCCTAGTAACCTTTTCCTTCTCTATTGGGCTCTTGAAGGGCTTACATTTTAGCCTGCCTGTGTGGAATTCAGGAGATAGAATGCTGGTGGTTGGGTTTCTTTCAGGCTAGGTTTGTCTTGAAGTGATCTATCTTTCATCTCCCTTTTTATTATTATACCTTCTACAAATCCACACAACAAACACCTTACTATTTCCTATAGTAACATCAGAGGTCTCACGTCAAACTTTCCTGATTTTGCGTCCTTTCTCTTAAGTAAATCTCACATCTTTGCTGTTTGTGAAACTAATCTGGATACTTTCATTGATAGCAACAGTCTACATGTAAATGGTTACTTGCCTCTTGCCCACTTAGACTCTTCCACACATTTGCATGGTTTTGCTCTTTTTCTTCGCAAAGATCTCCCCAGCCTTGAATCTCATGGGTGTCCTTTACTCTGTCTGAGGTTGTCTTTGCTGCACTCCACTTCCTATTTGTTCTTTTTATACATTCCCCTTCGGACAATAACTGCTCTATTGTTGATGCTATATCCAGCAGTATTGATAATGCATTGCAAATTCATCTGTCAAGCTCCATCTTTGTTTTTGGTGACTTCAATGCTCATCATTCTAACTGGCTCCCTCACTCTAATCACACAGATCAAGTCTTAACTGTTCTCTGTCTCATGACTTGTCCGAAATTGTCACCTTCTCCACACGTTTTCCTGATAATGATGTTCATCAAACATTCTTACTTGATCTTATTCTCACTTCTATTCCTGGCTCATGTTATATTTCCTCTTCTCCTCCATTGGGTTCTTCTGATCATAAAGTTGTTGATGTTGAGGTTAATTTTTCAAGTAAGTCTTCTATTGAGGAAGATGTTCAACTACAGGAGGACTGATTGGGATGAGCTTTGCAGCTTCCTATGTGACGTTCTATATTTGGTATGTCTCCGTTATATTTCCTCTTCTACTCCATTGGGTTCTTCTGATTGTTGATGTTAATTTTTCGGTTAAGTCTTCTATTAATCGTCCCTGCCATGGGAAGACGTTCAACTACAGGAAGGCTGATCAGGATGAGTGTGACGTTTCATGACGTTATATCTTTGGTATGTCTCTGACTGATGCTGCTAGGGAGGTTACTGACTGGCTTCTTGTTGGAATTGACACCTTCATTCCCAATTATAAGTTTCAAACCAAACCCCATTCTCCTTCACGGTTTTCCACTGTTTGTGTTTCTGCCATTGCCCATCGTAACCATTATTTTAATCAGTATAGTCAGGATCCTTCTGAGAATTCTAGACAATCCTACAGAAGAGCTAGCAATGCCTGCAAGAAAGCAATCTCTGAGGCTAAGTCTAGACATTCTCAAAGGATTTGTGACTCTATCTCATCTCAAAGGGTTGGCTCTCATTATTTTCAGAGAATCTACAATAGTATTATTAATAGTGGCACATCTGCTATTCCTCCTCTTTTTAAATGGTCTTCAGGTTATTTCCTCTTCTAAGGATAAAGCTGATCTTTTTGCTCATCTTTTTGCTGACAATTCTTCTGTTAATGATTCTGGTGCTGTTCTTCCTGATTTTCGTTTGTAAACTGATCAGTCCCTTGATTCTGTTATCATCACTCCAAAGATGGTTGCTAGGGTTCTTTCTGACCTTGATCAGTCTAAGGCTTCCAATCCTGATTCAATACCTGTTGTTGTTCTCAAGCGTTGTGCTCCTGAACTTTCTTCTATTTTCTCTAAATTATTAAATCTCGTCGATTTCCCTTCTTGTTTGAAGGAGTCCGCTGTTGTCCCTATCTTTAAAAATGCTGGTGATCGGTCTGACCCAACTAAGTATCGCCCGGTTACTCTCCTCTCCGTCATTATCAAGGTTATTGAAAGGTTGGTAAACGAAAAGCTAATTTATTTTCTGAAAAGTCTGGGCACATTTAGTGATGTTCAGTATGTCTTTCGTGATTTTCGTTCAACTGCTGATCTTTTAACTGTCGTAACTGAGCAAATCTGTTGGTTTATGGATAATTCAGCAAGATTATGAATAATTTTAGCAAGGTTTTTGAAAGGTTTGTCAATGGCAAGATTGTTCATTTTCTGTAAAGTCTAGGCCTTTTTAGTATTGTTCAGTATGGTTTTCATGGTCTTCGTTCAACTGCTGATCTTTTAACTGTTGTAACTGAGTGGATCTGTTGGTTTATTGATAATGCAGTAGAGGGAAGAGTCATTGCACTTGACATTTCGAAGGCGTTTTACAGAGTGTGGCATTCTGGTCTCCTACACAAACTTCAGGGTTATGGTATTGGTGGTCAGGTTTTTGACATTATTAGGTCTTTTCTTTCTGATCAGAGTTTGCAAGTAACTTTAGACGGTGTCTGTATAATTCTCTTTTCCAATCTATGGTGGTGTTCCTCAGGGCTCTATTCTAGGCCCAACACTGTTTCTTCTTTATATAAATGATCTTTCAGAGAATATTTTTCAGAAAATTAACATATATGCTGATGATACCACTCTCTATTCTGGTATTGCTTCTTGCCCATCTACCTTGGATTAGTCGAAATATGCAGCTTATCTAGAAGTTGACCTAGGTTCAGTTGTAAATTGGGATACAAAATGGCTTGTTTAATTTAAGACTCAGCCTGTGTCCTTCAATCGTAGGCATGTCCCTTTTCTTCTTGAGATTCTTAAGGGTTGCTCTGCTCTTGATAAATCGACTCTGGTCTTTCTCTCTCATCAAATCTTTCTTGCAGTTCATACATTAGGTCAATTGCTCTTTCTACTTCTCGTAAAGTCGGTTCTCTCTATCGCTCCAACCACTTTCTCACACTTTAAGCTATCTCTACAACTCTAAAATCAAATCATGTATAGAGTACTGTTGTTATATTTGGGCTGGTGAACCTCTGTCCTATTTGAGAGTTCTTGATAAGGTGAAGAAATTTGTCTGTAATTTGATTGGTCATACCCTTACTTTTACTCTGCACCCTTTCTGTCACAGACGTGATGTTGCTAGTCTCAGTATTTTCTATAAATACTATTATGGCATATGTTCTTCAGAATTGTGTGATTTATTCCCCTCTTCTTTTGCTCCAGCTCGTTTGACTCGTTGGTCTAGTGGTCTTCATTAATTCGCTGTTTTTATACTTCATTGTAATACAGCTTCCACTAGCTTCTTTCCAAGAACTGCAGGCTTGTGGAACTCTATTCCTTCTGACTGTTTTCCTCCTACCTATAACCTTGGTATTTTCAAGGCTAAAGATAATAGACATCTCCTGTCTTTGTGATAATCATATTTGTTCTTGTTAGCTCTTTACATCAAGTGGCTTCATGCCTTGTCTGGAGCGATTTCCATGAAAAAAAACCCCAAAAAACTGACTTTAATTTTTGTCTTCTTTACATGTTCCCTAAATGAGAGAGTGCAGTCCAGGGTTACACCAATGTCGACAGGGTTGAATTCTAAAATTGTATTCTAGACCACATGATTTTGAGGGCTCAGTAGGTAAAATTGCAGAATAGTTAACAGGCATGAAATCATAAACAAAATAAAACAACAAATAATTTATACCAAATGCACTAGAATTTTATTATCTACTGATTGATATCCTTTTAACATGCTGAAACTGCAATAATGTTATTTCTATTAAAGCTGGCTTATTGACACATGAGACCAAAATGTGTGCCGAGATATCGTTTAACTGTTGTGTGGGTGATTGTCATGACTGAAAAAATAATTTTAAAAACTTACACTACGACTAAAAAAACATCCGAGTGGAACCCTCCCCACGTTTGAAAATATAGGTAGTCATCCTTATTTTTTGCTGAGTCTTAAAGACAGCTTTCAATGTAATCAACTGTTGAAAAAAAAAACATATACAGGTCAGTATAAATAATTTGTTGTTGTCTTTTGTTTACGGTTTCTCGACTGTAAACTTTTCTACACTTTTACATATAAGTGTAACATTTTAACAAAATAGGATGTGCACATATACAAACATTTCCGCTTTTCAACCATTTAAAAAAATAAAAAGCTGTTCAAAGATTACAGTAAGTAAAAACAGACACGATTGTTTCTTCTTCATTGTATCTAGTATATAAAAAAAGTTATTGAATTGCATACTCTCTCCGCAGAATTTTACTACATGATTGAGAACAGAACTTCCGCCCAGCAGGAGGTTGTTGTGTCAACAGATATTTAAATTAACATTTGAAGTAAAGTAAAGTAAAAAAAAAAGCTCTGGAGATGCCTTTAGCAAAAATGCGTCTCCAGTACTTTTTTTTGCAAGGAGACTTCACCAACCTTCCACATACAGTGCCTATTTTCCCCAGATGGTAAACCATCTGGTACTAGCCAGGCTCAACGTCAGTGTCAATGTAATTATGCCATATATATATATATATATATATATATATATATATATATATATATTCGACACTAGCTCCATTTGCAAACACCTAAAAATACATCCTATTTTCCAATACTGTAGACACATCCTATTTTCCAATACTAAAATAACACACCACAATACCAACATCAAAAGATTAAAAATTCTTAAAGCCCTCTACATAAAACTAAACATTCCACAATCAATAATGTGAATTACGAAACTAGTCACAACATTTTAAAGTGTCTAGCATAGTAATTAACGTTACCAAATTATTAGTCATTAAGCAATCCTAATTTCGAATCTTGCATGCAATTAGAACATGTAACCACTTTTACATGTAACATCTCAATATTATAGACGCCCTTTTCAAAGTTGTAAATTGAAAAGACTACACAGTTTGTAAAAACACCAAGACTAACACTGCCTGAAGATGATTTGACAAATTAAA
Organism: Sepiola atlantica; assembly: GCA_963556195.1. Taxonomy (NCBI): domain Eukaryota; kingdom Metazoa; phylum Mollusca; class Cephalopoda; order Sepiida; family Sepiolidae; genus Sepiola; species Sepiola atlantica. The sequence goes on along the minus strand of OY744525.1, from coordinate 116,173,756 downwards.
TCGAAAGTATTTGCGAAAAAGGAAAGAAAAATGGAACACTAAACCCATGGAACTTACATACACAATTTGACCGAATTACTAACTGGACGATTCGTAAAATTGCAAAAAATTTAAAAAGTCTAAGCAAGCAAAAACATTCCGTGTTATTTAATAATGTTTGCCTATAGGATGTATTTTTAGGTGTTTGCAAATGGAGCTAGTGTCGAATATATATATATAGGCAAACATTATTAAATAACACGGAATGTTTTTGTTTGCTTAGACTTTTTTAATTGCTTAGACTTTTTTAATTTAATTTTTTAATATATATAACTTTATATATATATATATATATATATATATATATATATATATATATATATATATTGTTGGAATTTATTAAAGCCCCCTCACTGATTGGCTGTTGCCATGTCCCTTAAGGGCCTCACGGATTGGCTGTCAGGCATTGCAACCCCTTTTCCCTTAGGTGTCACGTGGGCCAGCCTCTAAAAACCTTTGCACACGGCATCCCACCCTCTTTTTCGACGACTCTGCTCAAGTCAGCAACACATCGGCTGGTTCTCTCAGTGACAACAGCCCACGACGGCAGTCACAGAAAATGACCTCCCGCTGCTACCCAAACTCTATACAAATAAGTTCACGCGAACCACGTTTTCGCAAACCCCCTCTCAAATTCACCAATGCCTAAATAAACTTTTTAAAACTCTGTAAATATTTTATGATTCCATCTTTCTCTTTCTAACTAAAATTGCTATGAAACTACATTCTGGTGTTTTGTGTTCCTTCTCTCAGACTTCCGTCCTATATCTCGCTTTTGATGATTTATCTGCATATTGTTACCCCATTCTCACATGGGAGAATTGAACTTTATTTTCAGGATTATTTTAATCCCAACAATATATACTTAAAAACGGAATTTTATAACAATGTTATGAGCAATACAAGTATAAATAATCCCAAATAAAATAAACGAAAACAAATTAAAATACTGTGATATTTTAGTAAATGATTGTAAGTGGATGAGACTAGCTAGGTTAGACTGTCAGCTTTTGGTCTTGTTCCGCATTTGTGATTTTATCATTCATGTGAAGAAATATTACCGACATTTCTGGCAAATGATGAATTCAAAGGTGTAAACAGAATGCGATAAAAAGAATAGTTTTTAAAAATATTATTAAATGAGGAACCATTACGAATTAAAACCTATTTAGTATTACGCATGTAATCTGAAAAAAAAACACGTTTAAAACGTGTAAATATGCTAGAATAATCGAGATTTTCACAAAAAGAAATTGGGAGTACTGTATTAAGCTCGTGGCGCCATGTTTTATTTGTATCGCTCAAGACGCAAAATGTATTAAAACGTTTTTGTCCCCTATTACTACTAAATTAATTGTAACTCCAAAACGTTCTTAATGCCATAATCTTATATATATATATATATATATATATATATATATATATATATATATATATATATATATATATATATATAATATTATCGCCTATTCATTAATTTTATTCGATATTTTTAATAAACTTTTTACGCGTTTGAACTCATCATTTTCCCACTTCCTTTTGTAAAACTGTATTCAAAACTCGCAAAACAAACAAAAATCAAGTAATATTTACCTTTTTCATAATATGTTTTCGATTAAGAATTATCTGAGTTGAATTTATAATTCAAGATGGTGACCGAAAATGCAGCTTCGCATAAAATTAAAAACGAGGAAAATAAAATGGGCGATTATAAAAAACGTATCAATTTATTTGACGAAATCATTATCATTTTAATATTTTACTATTATTTTATTTTAGATATTAAAAGTAATTTATATAAGTATTTTGCTCGGTTAAATAATAATAATAATTCTTGTAATCATGTAGTACGGTTAAATCGTGGAAAAACAAACAAACAAAAAATACAACAAATAACTGTTACCAAACGCAATAAAAATTTTACTTTGCTACCGACTTTCATAATTTAAACCTCTGAAAGTGTTTAAAAGTTTTGTTTTTTTTTAAATTTCAATATAAGATTTCATCGATATCTCGTATTTCCGAGACAGTAGGAGATCCAAAATGGCCGACCATGTGTTGGTGTTGGTGTTTCATTCCTTTAAAAAATAATTTAAAAATATATGATTTACCTTGATACTAATCCTAAGTCCGACTACCCCCTCCCTGGAGTTACTGGTATGGTAAACTTTCTTTTACTATCGTTTAAGCCTGAAATTAGCGACCATATCCAAACAAAATCGACCGTCATTTGGATTTACCCGTGTAAAAGTGTACGATGAAAAATAATGAATCAAACAATCAGTTTCCACACTTTAAAATTAAAATTATACAGGTCGATAGAAAAATAAATTTCCTTGCGTTTGGTAAAAGTTATTTGTTTTATATTTTGTTTGTTTTCGATTCCTGTTCTGTTAACCATACTACATTAATGACATAATTTCTTTTAAAACTCTATCTTTTAGTTTCTCCAAGGTTGGGAATAAAATGTATCTGTTCTGAGACTACACTTCACATTTTCTGTCCTTAGTCAGCGAAGGAGAAATCCTTCTAAACTGAGGCAATTAAAATTTTTGTTCCAATGCAGAGTGACCCTTTTTGGGGAGTTAGATTTCCCCTGCATTAATAACCGACATTTCGTTCATTAACCCAATCGAAAATCAAAGGGATAAACTTTTTAATATACTTACGTATCAGGCAAAACTAGTTATATTCACAGAAAATTAGGGAAAATTATCAAGTAGAATTTTAATTAAAAATATTTTCTGATTGCATTGTTCCGAGTTTGTGATTTCTTATGGGTACGACTTCTTAGCATCAGCAATTGGACTCAACTTACTAAGATGGCGGCACTTCAGCAGATGAAGCAATATTTTTATAGGCCGGATGACCTTCCTGACACTAACCCAGTGATAGGCTTGCACACAGAGTCCTGGAAAGGGGATATCTACTGCATCCGTTTAAATGGACAGACGAGCCATGAAAGATACTCAACATCTAGTTTAGTCCTGATCTACAGAAAAATTGGTTGGAAGTATTAAAATCAAGCAGAAGTGAATAGTTAGTGGATAATGAGAATTCAGAGTGTCCAGAAATGTTTTAAGTGAAGAAGTCGTATTAACATAAACGAAGTTCAGTCCCCATTTTTGTTTCGGCTGAAACTGTGTGTTAATAGGTTAGGCATTGTTGATATGTGTTTGTTATTAGCTTGCCTCTATTTTATCAGTGAGAGAGAGTGCGCATGCTGTCGCTGTGCATACTTTAGTTCGTTAATGTGTCTCGTTGCAATTGCTAAAAGGCTTTCAGTCCAAGAGCCTAAGCCTGATTTGTGAAGTACTCACGTGTGTCGAGTCTGAAAGGAAAAAATCACAAAGAGGAAGAAAGCTGTGTTTGGGTTTTTACATTACATGCAAAGTTTGTGATATCAAATGTGATATGAAAATGTTGAACGCAATGGATGAGAGAAATAATTATGATCTATTAAAACATGGATTCTCAATTGGAGTGGAAGCACAATAGTCTCTGAAAAACCGGCATTACCTGGACTTGTAAATGTGCTAAGTGGAGATAAAAGTCTATTATTGCAGACCTTGGCTAGATCCGGTTTATTGCTACAGAAAAAGATTTGTTGTAATTAGAAACTAATATTTGATTTTAAATATATATATATATATATATATATATATATATATATATATATATATATATATATATATACTATCTTCCAACATGAAGTTATCAATATAAAAAAACTCTAGTTAATAATGGCTTCCCAAACTATGTAATCGACCAACAAATTCTACTGTTTAAAAATAATTCACACAATGATAATCATAAATCCAATTCTCCACTTAACACAACTATTAAACTCTTTTATCGCAACCAGTTCCATCACAATTATAAAATAGATGAACAAGTTCTAAGAAATATTATTAATAAGAACGTATTCTCTACTGACCCAAATAAAAAAGTAAAACTGATCATTTTCTCCAATAAAGTAAAAAGCACTAACTTTATTATCACAAATAATTCTCCCCCCTCGATTAGAATTTTGGATAAGACAAACCTGGTTTATGAGTTTAAATGCCCTTTGGGAGACTGTGTGTTCGACAACCAAGAAAAAATATATACATAGGTTTGACTACCACGACTTTGTCGAGAAGATTGACGATGCATTTGTCTGATACTAGCACCATAGCCCAACACTTAACTAACGACCATTCCTGCCCCTGATCGGAATTTAGAAAACTCTTAGTAGAAAATAACAAAATCTTAGAATATAGTACTAACAAACAAAAACTCCATATATTAGAAGCCCTATATATAAAAACCAAAAAAACCCTAATTAATAGAATTAACTTTAATATCAGTAATAATATACTAAAATGTCTATAGTTCTAACTATAGTTTCGTACTTATTACATAATTCCCGCCAAAACCTATAATACTAACACGTGGTCTGTACCTGATTAACCTCATTCCCCTGAAGATGGACTCGGGTTGGTCTGAAAGTACTTGGGAGACAAATCTAAACTATGGCAAATTCATCAGCCAATTCCCCTCCAGAAACTAAGATCCTGATTCGGACTATTGAAAGGATCTACCAAAGGATATCTATAAATGAGTTGTCTCTTATATTCAACAATACTTGCCTGCAAGAGAAGATGCTGCTTAGATATACTTATATATATAAGTATACATTTTTATTTATACAAATATTATTGGTTACATATGTGCATACATGTTTCGGTTATACTCTTCGTAGAGAGTGAACCTCTTCAGACCAGAGAAGTGGGATGGATTTGGAAAACTCTTAAATAAATATTTTTGGGGGGATAGGCTATTTTTTATGAATTAGTATCAGATTAAATTCTTTACTTGTTAACTCTTTCAATTAGTTTCTATCTTTTTTATTCTTTTTTTATTACCTGCCTTCTTATTCTTTCCCCTTTTCATTGTTTCATTACCTACTTAGCCTGGATTCCTTTCTTCTCTATTTAACACTTCAAAGTTTTAATCTATTTATAAACCTATTCAAGCATAAATATCTTATCTTTATATGAAATACACACGTGTGCACAAATTAATAGATACACAAGTACATATATAAATAAACAGACACACATATATACATAAATATCTATACACAGATATACACATATATCCATTGTCAAGCATAAATATATGTTCAATATATACATGGGAGAGAGAAAGAGAGAGAGAGTCCACAGATGATAAAATATTTCTCAAGAGCTGTACAAGAAAAATAAGCTTGGGAACCCATGTATTTATAATCGGATAACCGCCTAAAATCAATGTCATATTATTTCGAACCTGCAATTAAACTTTGGAATGTGTTTGGTGTGGAAAAGACTGTGTACCTGTAATTTCGTGTTTTGCAGCGATTGAAACAAAAAAAAGTAGTAAAGTCATATTGTATGCGTCATATCTTATGTGGGAGAACGAAATATAAGAAGACGTAACGACATTCAAGTCTAGTCACACAGACACCTTAATTCAGAATGCGGCTATAGCTAAGATAGATGGTATTCTTTAATGCCGAGTAAAAATAAGGGAGATAACTTAGATCATACTATCACATCCTCTTTTTTTGTAAAAATTTAATCAAGCTAATTATGGTAGAATCATACATAGGCTAACGTTCTGTGAATCTGTCGTGTGGCTTAATTATACTGCCAGACTTGGTGGACTGGTTAATTGTGCTACCAATACATAGGCTGGTATCACACACTTCATGCATGGGTTGCTTGGTAATACTGTAAGCGGTGTTGAGTGAAGTGAAATTCTACCTTCTGGTAGTGGGATATTCTGCACTCTTGAAGTGGTTAGATTCTGCGGGTTATCAAGATTCTTAATGAGTCTATTCTCAAGTGATGACAATTTCCATAAAAAAAAACTTTCATAGCTGGGGTCTATATTTAGTATGTCCGTTACCCAGTGCACGGTGACTTCAAGAGTCTATTTTTTCTATGGCTTTCTTGAGTATCCAAACCTGCTGTCATATTTTAAGATGACAGAGATATTTTGTGTGCTGATCATAATATACGCGGTGGTCGCTAGAAAAGCGGGAAATTTGAGATTGTCAATTAATGTTTATTATGTTTAAATTTTATTGCCTCTGGCTTATTTTCTTCTTCAATTTGCAAGGAAAATGTTTTGAGCATCTGTGAGTGTATTATAATATTAGTCTGTATAAAACTTTTAAAAAGTTATTCTTTGTAAAATAAATTACTGTTTGAAAATGAAAAGTACGAACGCAAAACGCGATAAATCCAATTCGTTTAAATTGAGAACGTAAACAATAAAAACACGAATATATTAAATCTAAACTTCAAATTAAAGATGATTTTAATTGAAATCAAAAAGAAATTATTACAGTATCGTATTATGTAACACATAGTTTTGGGGTGTCCTTGGGTGTTTAAATGCAACACTTTTTGTAGGGACAGTTTTGTGATTTTAAAAATGGCGTTTATCGCGTTTTGCAGTCGAACTCTTCAAATGTTCCCCTTTTTTCTATTGATCAGCTTGTATTCTATGTTCGGATTGTCTCCAGTACCATCGGACTGTTACCTGTTCTTTATTTGTATTATGGATGAGCAGGGCTTTATAAAACCTCCCCAGAAAATGTATGCTTCTTTTTGCTGGAGCAAAGGAGAAGAGGAATCCTTTTCATAGTCAGCCGGAGTGAGATAACTTAGATCAAATATCACATCCTATTTTCTTTAAAATCTTAATGAAGCTAATTATAGTCGGACCATACATAGGCTAACATTCTATTACTTTTATTCTGTAGCTGTCACATATGTTGATGTTCTATTTACTCTTGATGTAAATAGATATGGCCCATCAGTGAATCAATTTGTTGGACTTCTTACCGTGCACACACATTCTGTTGTTGTCTCTTTCACCTCATCAATTCGTATAAGTGATCTTTTGAATGGTTTCTGTGAAATTCAATCTTAATATATGTAATCTCGTATGAAGGTGACACATGAGAACCTGATGATCTAAAGAAAAAAATGACCTCATAGAAAAACATAAATACATAGTGGACATTATAATGTTAACAGAAATAAATGCCCAGGCAAAACACAACACTATAAATAATAAAAGAAGAACAAATCTTATTGGGGATTTTTCCCGTTAGAATGAAGGACAGAGTCCGCTGGAAGAATAGTTGGTGGTATATAAACATGACTAGACAAGAACAGAGATAACAAACAATGTGGGTAGATAACGAAAGGATATTTATAAGGGTAAAAAAGAGAAGAAAGAAAAAGAATGCTGGTTGCAAAAGAAGTGCCTTTGCGGACGCACTGAAAATGCCAGTTGTCTTGTAACGGGATTCCTTTTGGGGACAAGGCTGTGAAGAATAGTTCAGAACATCAAGATGGCTTCTTGCGTATTATATACGCTAAAAAAGCATGTGCCCGCTCGCACCAACCACAGTAGAGGAGAAGCGATGTTGATGGCAGCGATAGCTGGAGACCAATATTTTCTTCTGGGTTTTCTGCAATTTACTCCAATCACAGGACACTTAGAATTCACTGCACTTAAAAATAATTCCAATAATCTATAAAGATGTGTGGCAGCCTTTTTTTTGTAAAGATCGACTCTTAGCTGTTTTAATTCCTTTTCAGCATTGCCCAATTAAAAGGTATTTTCAATCATCTATGAGTCAGGTGAACATTCTAATTGTTTTCTTATGAAAATCGATCCAGACAAGACACCAAGCTTGATATAAGGAGAAAAAATTACTATTTAAAGGTCAAAAACTAGTCAAAGATAAGTGTTAGATGGATAGATTACTACCCAGAAAACAGAACTTTCCCCCCTTTTGTCAGAAACATAGCTCATTGAATGTGAGGACTAAAGGACAAAATAAGGGAAGCAAGTGTTACAAAGCTGCCGAAAGTAAACTCATGGTCAATTTTCTACTCTCTTTTGAATATTGAGTGAGGTGAACCGCTTATTAAAACCAAACTGTAATTATAATGAAGATGGATACTCCTCATCCCACCACTGTCATTGTTATTCTATGAATCTGTTAAGTGGCTTTATTATACGGCCAGTCCTAGTGGTTCGGTTTATTATGATGCAAATATATAGGCTGCTATCACACACTTCACGCATGGGTTTCTTGGTACTACTGTAAGTGTTCTTGAGTGAAGTGCTTGTAGGTGGTTCTGCCAGTTGGCCTTCTTGTAGTGGGATATTCCCTACTCTTGAAGTAAAACCTGTGGTTAGCTATTGCAGGTCATTGAGGTTCTGGACGAGTCTTCTCTCAGGTTTTGATCCTTACCATGGAAAACCTGTTCAGCTGGGCTCTATATTACATCTGCCCGTGGTTCAATGGAACTTAGCATGATGACTACAGAGGTCTATTGGGGGAGTATCCTAACCTATTTTCAGCTAAGAGTGATCATTTATGTACTGATAATAATACTGTTTATGTTCAGATTGTCTCGGGTACAGTCGAGCTGCTATCTATGCTTTATGTATATTATAGAAGTCATATTAATAACAAGTTCTCATTTACATAGAAGTTTCCCCGGTGATGGTATTGCACAGTTGATTAGTTGTTGCTGGCATAGGAATCACATTTTCATAAAGAGAGAGAGAGAGAGATCAATGTTCAGACAATTCGCAAAGGAATGGACATTTCATCATACTTCATTTACAACGTTTTCATAGTCAAATAATCTTGCAAAACAGTGCGTACACTCAATGAAATCTATAATCAAGAAGGTTACACCATCTCTCTTTCTCATACTCTTTTTATCCAAAGATATGTTTTAGGATACTGACCAGAGAATTTCTGAAATATCTACATGCAGCAAATAAAGTAATAACAAAGTATATTGTTTTTTTTTCATCGGCTAAGCAGGGGGTAATGTAGCACTTACATTTTGATGCATTATTTTCTTTCCATGTGAGCTAATGTTTCTATACAGGGTGATTGCTCTATATCCAATGAAAACACTTTGCATGTGATGCACTTTCGTTGGACTACTTATACATTTTTTGCCCGCTTTTAAGCAAGTTGACTTAAGATGTCAACCCAAGCGGACGTGAAGCACACCCTGTCCAACTCAGACCAACATGGAACCTCAATGTAACATTTGACGTAAAATCTTTTCTTAATCTCACTTTGTTGTTTGTTGAGCGAAGGCATTAAATAAAGTTGATAAAGTACGTCATTAATTTACATTCTGACCACAGGTATTTTGAACAGTAATCCACAATTAGTATATAGTTAGATCCATTGTAGCATGGTCTCACTGGAATCTCATGTAATAAAAGTATAATACTAGTGTGGCCGCGCCGACAGATATATTCCAGTTTGGCCATTTCTTTTTGATGCTCGTAAACAAATTGTAAAATAAAAACTTACAAAATGTTTCAGAACTGTAAAACTATGCAGGTCGAAAGAAAATTAAATTTTCTTGCGTTTTGTGAAAGTTATTTGTTGTATATTTTGTTTGTTTTCAATTTCTCAGCTGTTAAGTATGTAGAATGAGTGTTTGTTAGTATCATGAGAAATCTTTGTCAGAGACTGGTTTGGTTGTTTTGTTTTACGGCATATCAGCCCTTTTTCGGGTTATTTAATGCAGAATCCAGTCATTTTGGTAAAAGGTTTTATGCTCTAAGTTCTTTATATCTTCAAAATATTTTTCTGGTGTTTGGTTTGGTTTTTTTGTAGAATAAATTGTTGTTTTATTTTTTGGCTCTGCAGAACATGATTGAGTTTGGTAAAAGGAAAAAATAACATTAATGTTTTGTGTATTTTAAGTCAGGAAGCCGATATCATCAGACAGCCTGATCTGGTAGCACCAGCCAAAGACTGGAGGTAGCCATTCCGACTGATTGAGAAAATAGGATCACCAGAGTTCCATATAAAAATACCAAAATATTCTCTACAATAAAACTTTATTGAATTGTTTAATTAACATAGGAACACAAGATTTAGATCAGCTTTAGCTATAGACAGAAGAATTGAGTTCCATAATTTTAATTTCAATTGAGTTCCACCATTGTTAGTGTCTCCATGAACTCTTTGTAGTTAGGAATGCATGGAGTAAGTTCAACAGAGTATTAATATCAGGCATGTGTGTACACATTGTGATTATGCATGGAGAGAAATGATATGAGAATGATACGATGGATGTGTAACGTTAGTTTTGAAGAATAGCTTAAATCTGATGACCTCAAAGGAAGATTAAATCTTGACAGTATAGGGACATGTTTGCAGAACTGAACTTTTAGATGCTATGATAACTTTGATAGAATAAATCAGAGTTCTTTGGTTAGATGTAGAACAATTGAGGTAGCAGGGTCAATTCACAGGGAAGGACAAGGAAAATATGGGAAGAAGTGATAAAAAGTAGATTTGAGAAGAAAGAGAGTAAAATAAAGACCTGTCCAGAGATAGATTTGTGTGGAAGTCAATTTTTAAAAGGCGCCCATGAATGTGATGAGTCAGGTGGCACACAATTTTATATGTTCTTTATAAATTCCTAACAGCATCCATGGAACACAACATATTAAACAGTTTGATCTTATTTTGAGGAAAAACCTATTCATACCATCAATCAAATCAATGGTCTACATGGCGTATATAAAGATAACAAGCCGCGCGTGCGTGGTCCCCCTCTGTATGTGACTCGATGTGGCGAGTGTAAAATGCAATACATTTGGGCAATTTGAGGCATTTTTGACCCCCCTTTGACCCCCTGAGGGCGCGAACCAGAATTTTTCTAAGGTTAAGGATGCTCATTTTATATCTAGAACAATTGCCTCTACATTTTGGCCAAGTTTCAGAAAAATTGAATGGATGGATCAAACGTCATGGGAGAAAAAGGGTCATTTTTTGCCATTTTGAGAGCTTTTGACCCCCTGGGGCGCGAACCAGATATTTTCTATTAGGAACAATTGCCTCTACATTTTGATCAAGTTTCAGTGAAATTGAATGGATGGATAAAAAGTTATGGGGCAAAAATGTCATTTTTTTGCCATTTCGGGGCGTTTTGACCCCCTGGGGGGCTAACCAGATTTTTTTTTTTTAAATCGGAGAATGTCACTTTCTAACCTGGCCAAAGTTACAACTTTATGCAAAATTTCAGAGAAATTCAATGGATGGTTGCGGAGAAAAATCCGGACGGACAGACGGACATGCCTCAAAACATAAGTCCCCCGATTTTATAAATCGGGGGACCAACAATACAACCATATTTCTCCCTACATGTTAAATCATTTTTCTTTCAATTGTACATTTGCAAGTACTTTTTCAATTTAATTTTTTAATATTGACGCAAATACTCATAAATCTGTGTTCACTGTACAATCTCTAGTAATTGCTGATAAATATAATTTTTATTTCAATTGTGATTTGATATATCTTTTTTATAAATACTAATAACCCAAGAAACTAATCAACATACTTCATATTTCATCCATTTATCTAGCGCCATTTTCATGTATATAAATGGGAATTCTTTGAAAATTTGTATATGCAGGCTTTACCAGAAATATATTTTTAGGCGGCATATGTTTATGTCTACAGAAAGAAGCTATTCCTAAACTTACTAACTTTCTTTTGTGGCAGTTGCTTATGACAAGGCATAAAGCCACTTGATGGAAGGTGCTCAAAAGAATAAAAGATGATTATCGCAAAGACAGTAGATGCCTATTAACCGTAGTCTCGAAAAGTCTGAGACTATAGGTAGGAAGAAAACAATCAGAGGAAGAAAGTTTCACAAGCCTGCAGTTCTTAGAAAGAAGCTACTCGAATAGGAAGATGTATTGCAATAAGTGAATTGATAAAGTCCACTAGTCCACTGAAACAAAAACAGCACGGAATAAATCAGACAATTCATAATGATACTTATAGAAGAAACTGAGACTAACAATATCACGTCTCTGAGAAGAACAAAGGGTAGAGCTAACAAAACAGTGGAAGTATCTACTGGAAGATCTGTGAAGAGATGCAGCTTGACAGATCAAATAAGATCTGGTAGCATGGATCTTCACCCAAAAAAAATCAAACAGAAATGTGAGTGTTTTATGACAAAGGCATATACACAGGCAAATACATAAAAGACAAGGCTATCAAAGAAGATATTGTCATATGAAACAAACCTGAAAAAAATTTCTCTCATACCAGCATGTATTTTCATATGTATCTAAAAATATCGAATCAACAATCTTCATAATAAAATAATTTTGAAAAAGATGTATGCCTGTCCATGATACTTTATAATGATAAAACAACTTTTAATATTCTGTAAAAAAAACAATGAGATTGATTTATGTACATTTTGTAAATTTTCAGAAAATGGACAACATATTTCATAATTAATATTTCTTCAGTATGTGTTCTCATTTACAATAGCTAATCAAAATACTTTAAAAATACTTCTCTACATGTTTACAGAAAATAAAATATCCTTCATATATTACTTCATAAACAATAATAAAATAATAGCAATATAGATAATGCTGACTTAAAGATTGTTTCAAGCTATAATACTTTGGAAATACAGATTAACATATTTTGTAAGATTTCTCAATTTTGTTTTATTTTACTTCAGTGGAAGTTCTCAGAAATCAAGGGACCCCTCAATGGGGCTAACATTTGATCTCTATATGGGATATATATTTATATATATATATATATATATATATATATATATATATATGTATATATTCGAATATTCCATTAAAGTTCTCCTTTACCTGTCAAATGCTGATTTAGTAAAAAGTTAAGAACATTAATTTTCCTCTCCCCAATTAACCAGTTAACTATGCTATAGTGTATCTTTCTTGTTGTCACTTGGTCTTACTGAATTCTAGTCTGGTGAAGTATTTAGCTAAGTGCTGTTACTTGCATTAACATTACTTGGATAAGGTGCACCATTCCTTGTATGAGCAAGTGTATAGCCGTGCTGAGTTCATATGTGATATAAAAAGACAGCTTGAAAACATATTGCTGTGATTTTCTTTGAATGCGTGTACATGTTAATTTTTAAGGATGACTTCTCTGAAAATACAGATTTTCCAAGCATGAGATGTCATGGTTTTAAGAATTCTCTTAAAATGCGGATCTGTGTAGATTAGAAAAAGGTTTGGCCCAGTGTATTTTGCATGGAGAATTATTTCATGTGCATATTCACTTACTTCAAAATAATAAGGTTTCTCTCGAATGTGTTCGCATGTGCCTTTTTAAGGTAGAATTATCTGAAAATGAAGATCCACATACATTACAAGAATAAGGTCTCTCTCCTGTGTGTGTTCGCATATGCTTATTTAAAGATGAATTCTCTGAAAATGCAGATCCACATTGAGTACAAAAATATGGTTTCTCTCCAGTGTGTGTGCGAATGTGTTTTTTTAAAGAAGAATTCTCGGAAAATGCTGATTCACATATTTGACAAGAATAAGGTTTCTCCCCGGTGTGTGTTCGCATGTGTTTTTTCAAGGAAGAATTTTCAGAAAATGCTGATTCACATACTTTACAAGAATAAGGTTTTTCTCCCGTATGTGTTCGCTTGTGTTTTCTTAAGGAGGAATCATATGAAAATGAAGTTCCACATATTTGACAAAGAAACGGTTTTTCTCTTGTGTGTGTTCGCATGTGTTGCTTTAATTTAGAATTCTCTGAAAATGCAGATTCACATTCTTTACAAGAATAAGGCTTTTCACCTGTGTGCATCCGCATGTGTATTTTTAAGGAAGAATTTTGTGAAAACGCAGAAACACATATGGTACAAGAATAAGGTTTCTCTCCTGTGTGTATCCGCATGTGTTTTCTTAATTTGGAATTTTCTGAAAATGCAGTTTCACATACTTTACAAGTATAAGGTTTCTCTCCAGTATGTGTTCGTGTGTGTATAAGTAGGGTGGAATTGCGTGAAAATGCAGATCCACATATTTTACAAGAATAAGGTTTCTCTCCAGTGTGTATTCGCATGTGTTTTGTTAATGCAGACTTGCTTGAAAATTTTGATTCACATACTTGACAAGTAAAAGGTTTTTCTCCAGTGTGTCTTTGCATATGTTTTTTTAAAGTAGACTTTTCTGAAAATGAAGATTCACATAGATTACAACAATGGGGTTTCTCTCCAGTGTGTGTTCGTGCATGTTTCTTCAAATTGGAATGATCTGAAAATGCAAATCCACATACGTTACATGAATAAGGTTTTACCCCAGTGTGTGTTCGCATGTGTATGTTTAAGGATGATTTTTGTGAAAATGCAGATTCACATACTTTACAAGAATAAGGTTTTTCTCCAGTGTGACTTCGTACATGTCTTTGTAAAAGGGCACTGTTTGAAAACGATAATGTGCATACTTCACAGGGATAAGGTTTCTGTTTTTCGTATGATTCCATGTATATTTTCAAAGATGACAATGTAAAAAGCTTGACCCACTCTTGTTCGTTGAGTAAGATTTTTCAGTAGTGAACAATATTCATTTTTCAATATAACTGTTACCTGTGAATGAAGAAAATACATTATTAGATAAATCTTGCATCAGTAAATTGACTCAGACACGCAGAACAATATATTTAATTACTCAAGTTTAGGCTTTAATAGATATCTACTTTCGGCTTGAGAAAACGTTTCATATGAATTTATTAATAAACTACAATGTGTAACTTTTAATTTTTTATTCAAACGAATCGTAGTGTGAAGATGAGGGAAGGCGATACTTAGAATTACCACATTATTATGCATTTGACCAAGAAATGTAATGATAAAAATTGGCAAATTATTAAGTTTTAAGAATTTTTACAGAATTATCTACAGATTATTAACCCGACTAAAAATTGACTGATAATAATTACAACACTGGTCAGTGAAGGAAAAATACTTCTAAACTGAGGCAATTTTAATTTTTGTCAAAAATCAAGAGTTCCTCTTTTTGTGGAGCTGAATACTTCCCACATTAAAAACTGAGCTTGTGCCTAACTCTGCAAGGAAGCAAGTACATGACTTACTTTTCATAAGGGACTGAGAATCATATACAAATTATTAACATGACTAAAAATTAACTAAGATTAATAAAGACATAATATAACTGAAAATTGGTGTAGAATAATGATCAAATGATTAATATTTCTGATAATTCACTACAAATTGTTAATATTACTAAACATTGATTGGGAATCATGAATATGTTATTATCATGCTTAAAAATGACTAAGAATAATGATCACATGATATATATATATATATATATATATATATATATATATATATATATATATGAAAATAGATTGTGAATTATGTAGAGATTATTAACATGACTGAAAATTGACTGAGAATAATTATCATCTTATTGACTTGTCTGAAATTTGACTGAGAATTATGTACAGAATATTAACATGTCTAAACTTGTCTGAGAATAATATAACATTCTTAACATGACTAAATTTCACTGGGAATAATTGACTTATTATTAACATCTGACAATTGCCTAAGAATTTGTACAGATTAACATGACTACAAATTATCTGGCAATATTAAACTCACTCTTTATAAACAAGATTAAACATTCACTGAGAATAATTACAACATTATTAACATGTCTGAGAATTAACTGACTATAATTATAAGAGGAGTAATATTATGTACATATCATTAGCATTAATAAATTTTACTGAGAATAATGAACATTTAGTTAAAATAACTACGAATTGACTTGGAATAATCACCACATAACTATTGTTTAAGAATAATTAACTTTTTATTAACAAGACCGAGAATAATTACAAGCTTATTAACATATCTGAAAACTGGTGATCGCTCATTTCAGGATTAATAATAATAATAATAATAATAATTATAATAATAAAAAGCTTACCCTAATCCGACTGGCAACCATTAGAATTAGTGGTTACGTAAGCCTATTTTTTCAACTATTTTTTAAGTGACTACTTAAAAAATCGACTGCCATCCTGTATTAACACACATTTGGGGAACTGAAAGTAACGAAATTATTATGAAATAGCGAAACTTAAAAACATTTTCAGAACTTAAAAACTATACAGGTCGATAGCAAATAAAATTTTAATACGTTTGGTAACAGTTGCTGTATATTTTTACTTGATTTCTGCTCTGTTAACCATACTACATGATTACCAAAAAATATGAGAATAAAAGATAACTGGGGAAAAAATATGAAACTAATTTTTTTTATTAATATATATTTAACTCGTGAGGATATTGGATGTGTAAAGGGTTTTTATGGTTATTGTTTTTTTTTCTATAATTTTTTACTTGGTTTTCTTGGTAACTATCTTTGTTTGTTTTTTTAATCTTCTCCGAGAATGAACTTTTTATTTGCATGACTAAAAATTAACTCAGCATTATTAAAATGTATGAAAATTGACAGAATAATATCAAATGCTTAAGATGTATGAGAATTGATGCTAACATAACTAAGGATTGCATGAGTATAATGAACACTTTTGAAAAATGACTGCGAGTAATAACCACTTATAATGAACACTTTATTAACATGATTGAAAAATGACTGCGAGTAATAACCACTTATAATGAACACTTTATTAACATGATTGAAAAATGACTGCGAGTAATAACCACTTATAATGAACACTTTATTAACATGATTGAAAAATGACTGCGAGTAATAACCACTTATAATGAACACTTTATTAACATGATTGAAAAATGACTGCGAGTAATAACCACTTATAATGAACACTTCATTAACATGATTGAAAAATGACTGCGAGTAATAACCACTTATAATGAACACTTTATTAACATGATTGAAAAATGACTGCGAGTAATAACCACTTATAATGAACACTTTATTAACATGATTGAAAAATGACTGCGAGTAATAACCACTTATAATGAACACTTTATTAACATGATTGAAAAATGACTGCGAGTAATAACCACTTATAATGAACACTTTATTAACATGATTGAAAAATGACTGCGAGTAATAACCACTTATAATGAACACTTTATTAACATGATTGAAAAATGACTGCGAGTAATAACCACTTATAATGAACACTTTATTAACATGATTGAAAAATGACTGCGAGTAATAACCACTTATAATGAACACTTTATTAACATGATTGAAAAATGACTGTGAGTAATAACCACTTATAATGAACACTTTATTAACATGATTGAAAAATGACTGCGAGTAATAACCACTTATAATGAACACTTCATTAACATGATTGAAAAATGACTGCGAGTAATAACCACTTATAATGAACACTTTATTAACATGATTGAAAAATGACTGAGAGTAATAACCACTTATAATGAACACTTTATTAACATGATTGAAAAATGACTGCGAGTAATAACCACTTATAATGAACACTTTATTAACATGATTGAAAAATGACTGCGAGTAATAACCACTTATAATGAACACTTTATTAACATGATTGAAAAATGACTGAGAGTAATAACCACTTATAATGAACACTTTATTAACATGATTGAAAAATAACTGCGAGTAATAACCACTTATAATGAACACTTTATTAACATGATTGAAAAATGACTGAGAGTAATAACCACTTATAATGAACACTTCATTAACATGATTGAAAAATGACTGCGAGTAATAACCACTTATAATGAACACTTTATTAACATGATTGAAAAATGACTGTGAGTAATAACCACTTAAAATGAACACTTTATTAACATGATTGAAAAATGACTGCGAGTAATAACCACTTATAATGAACACTTTATTAACATGATTGAAAAATGACTGCGAGTAATAACCACTTATAATGAACACTTTATTAACATGATTGAAAAATGACTGCGAGTAATAACCACTTATAATGAACACTTTATTAACATGATTGAAAAATGACTGCGAGTAATAACCACTTATAATGAACACTTTATTAACATGATTGAAAAATGACTGCGAGTAATAACCACTTATAATGAACACTTTATTAACATGATTGAAAAATGACTGCGAGTAATAACCACTTATAATGAACACTTCATTAACATGATTGAAAAATGACTGAGAGTAATAACCACTTATAATGAACACTTCATTAACATGATTGAAAAATGACTGAGAGTAATAACCACTTATAATGAACACTTTATTAACATGATTGAAAAATGACTGCGAGTAATAACCACTTATAATGAACACTTTATTAACATGATTGAAAAATGACTGAGAGTAATAACCACTTATAATGAACACTTTATTAACATGATTGAAAAATGACTGAGAGTAATTATAAACAAGTCTCAAACTTAACTGACAATAATGATCAAATGATTAACATATCTAAAATTGAACGAGTATTATGTTACAGATTATAAATACGATTAAAAAGGAATCATTTATTAACATCACTGAAAATTGACTGTGAATTATTAATCACATTAATAAGACATATTATAAAAAATATAGTCTAAGAATAAAGAACTGTAGTAGTTGCATGAGCAACCTATTTTGTATTGGTCTACCTTACTTTCAGTTGAGATTGTAATTCGGCTTCATGATTGAGTAATCATTGCCTCTACACAACATGGGCATACAACACTTCTACGTGTAACTAGATTCACACGTGCTAACACATTTTGGTGTGACGTAATCTTCAGTCCCAGCTCATTCCCGAGCCTACAAAATGCTTGCATATCCTTCTCTCGAGGGGACGATCTTCAGGATACTATTTAATCTAACCGACATGAATCAGCCCACTGTACTATCTCTTCTCTGTTCTTGTGTCCCCGTAAATAAAGATTCATATCTATTTAGTTGTGGAGCGATTATTTATTTCCATGAAGACTGGTGACATTTTTCTTATGTAACATTTCTATTTCAGTCAGATTCGGCCAGGAATACTACTCTTCAAAGTAAGTTCGTCATTCTGAATTTCTTCCCGATTTAAACCAACCTTCAACAAAAAATCGGCACCACAAACTAACGAACCATTTCTTAACATGACGGAAAAATGACTGGGGATGATTACTACATTATTAACATGTCTCTAATTATTAACCTACATAGAAAATTGACCGACAATAAGGAGTATTTTATTAGTATTACTCAATTTTCAAGAAAATAATTACCACATTAATAACATGACTGTAAATTGTCTGTGAATAATTATCAAATGATTAACCTGATTGAGAATTAACTAAGAATATTTACCACATTATTAACGTGTCTGAAATTTACTGAGAATAATAATAAATGTATCTGGTAATTGACTTAACATATGTACAGATTATTAACATTACTGAGAATTTTGTGAGAATAATGAAGCCTTGACTTACATGACTGAAATTTGAGTAAGAATGATTACCAGATTCTTAATGTCTCAAAGTTGACTGAGAATCATTTGCAAATGATTAAAATATCTAACTAATTAAGAATTATGTATCGACTAGTGTAAACTCTCTAAAAAATTATAGAAAAAAAGATCTCCACCTAATTATCATATTCATAAAATAACGTCTGTATCAGCAAATATATTCGAGAGATATTCACACGGTCCCTATACTAAAATTGAACCAAACTTATTTTTCTATGAGATTCTACTTTTGTAGACGCTTACGCTAAACATCCTGAAAAACTTGGTGGAAAGGAAAAAATAATGAAAACAAAAAACAAATATTAAAGATCAGCTTCGCACATAAATTTTACATAAAATGACCCCCCCCCACCATTTCGGACCTATTCTAGCGTTTTAGGTCAGTTAACGAAAATTATTACTTTTATTTTTTTTTCACTATGGGATATATATTCAGTGTGTAGTTTTTAGGGGGAATGTTTGGGGCGATCACGTACGGTTTTACAATACCGTCATTTAGTTAATGCCCGAAAAAGTTAGAATGGTCCGAAAATGGGACCATTTTACGTTAAATTTATATACGAAATAGATGCCACACTCTAAATTCGACAATTTTGTTTTTGTACCACTAAATATTTTAGGGTGTTTACGCGTAATCGCCAAAAAGAAGTAGAATCCAATTTGGGGGGATGGGGTTGTTTAGCTGAGAGTGTTATCTACAAATTTACCGTTTTTCGAGTGCTCTGATAGCGATTTTGGCATTGCAAAACACTATTTTAACTACTCCACCTCTAACCCTAAGTCCGGGTGCTCCCCCCACCACAAAAAATATTCTAACTTGAATCTAACTTTAACTTTTGGTGCAATTTTAGTTAAAGGCCGATGCAGTTAATTATTTTCATGTAAAAGCATTATTTTGTACTTACTCAGTCATATGTTATCTCTCACGCCACGAAAAAGAATTTTAAAATATCAAGCAGAACTTTAATTAGAACGATTTTTCCATTTCCATAAGGGCGATATGAAATGTCGAGTCTGCCATTTTCGGAGTGGCCGGTTAGTGGCCGGTTAGCTAACTAAGGGCAGATAAGTGTCGCGAAATTGGGTCCCCTAGGTAGGCACGTGTGACCTAATTAGTACTTTTGAAGAATTTCTCTTAGAATGGACGTGAACGCATTAAATTTGAAGGATTTGGTATATTTGTGCAGCAAGCCGGCGAAGACTATTGATTTTCTGCAATCGCAGGAATTAATAGCTGGGCGAAAGAGATGTCGGTGTGGCAGAGAAACCAAAAAAAAAAATAAATAAATAAAATAATACCGTGGAAAGTATCCCGGTGAACAAAGTATTTAATTTTCTATTTTTTTTATTTAATAAATATATATTTCATTATTATTGCTTATGTGTTTCTTTCTTTTTATAATCCTAACAATAAAAACGGAGTTAATGCCCTTGTCTATTCTACCGACCGCTCACAGCCAAAATGTCGGCTCGGGCGCAAATACAGGTTGTATATCGAAATGGAAAAATCGTTCTAATTAAAGTTCTGCTTGATATTTTTAAATTCTTTTTCGTGCCGTGAGAGATAAAATATTACTGAGTAAGTACAAAATAATGCTTTTACATGAAAATAATTAACTGCATCGGCCTTTAACTAAAATTGCACCTAACTTTTATTATGGTTCATTTGGGCTCTTAAACCAAAGAAAAACATTTTTCGAATGCAAATAGCTGAATATTTCTTTTTTAATAATATTATTTAACAATCTCTACGTGATTTACATTTAGTAATCGAATAATAGAAAATGCAATAGTACGTAAAATAACATGAAATTTAAAAAAAAATCCTATTCAAAATAATTTAAGGTGCTACGGTACGAAACGGGTACCCAGATTTTTCGTCTGCAAACAGGAAGTCGCGTCATATTAAAGGCACCGCTTTTTTGTCCCCTTCCCAAAAATGTTCCGGTCAACCGAGAATGACCCAGAATTGGTATCTTGAAAGGGTGAAGCTGCCACTTCAGACTTTCATCCAACTTTTGTATTTTTGGTCGTATAAGACCCCAGTAATTAAATGCGCTCAGATAACTAATCTAAATGAGAAGCCAGCCATATTATGGTACGCATATTTTCGAGACGTTTGCTCTAAGCAATTAATAGAAAACCCAATGAAATTAGGTTTTGAAAAAAAAATTCTTAAAAAGTAAGAAATCACATTTCGTTGTCAAAAACATTGTTTATTCTTTTAATATATTACTTGTTTCTAAATTACTTATTCTCAAAAGGAAAAAAAATCACATTCCACATTGCTCAAAATATATCACTTGTTTCTTTAAAAAAAAAAAAAAAGATTTATTCTATTTTGATTATTTTTTAATAAATTACTTGTTTCATGAAAAAAAGATTCTTTCGTTGCCGGTATTTTTTTTAAAAGTTTTCTGTCCGGTATTTTTGGGGAAGGGGACAAAAAAGCGGTGCCTTTAATATAACGCGACTTCCTGTTTGCAGGCGAAAAATCTGGGTACCCGTTTCGTACCGTAGCACCTAATTTAATTTGAAAATTAAATCCACAAAACAAAAAAGTGCTTTTACAGAATTCTAACAGGACCTAACCACGTCCACCGTGACATAACCGATATTTGCCGAAATAAACCATAGGTTATGCGGTGCTTTTTTAGATTTTATGTGAACGTGGCTTCCGGTTAAATTTATGACGTCACGTCCGCTACGGATGGATGTAATTGAAAAAAAAGTTTTTGTTTATGCGATTTTCATAAATTAGTTTTGTTTATGCGATTTTTTTTATTAGTATTGTTCCTTCAAATTATAGTTTAATAATAATATTGAATTAATTTTAACAACAACAAAAAAAATCAAACGAAATGTTATGAATTAAAATTAAAAAATAACGTCATTTTCTGTCAAATAATAAAAAAAAAACTTTCGGTTGATAATTTGTTTGGTAAAAGAAATTCAATAAAATGTTTAATTATTGTAGCATATGTTTTTATTTATTTCAAACATTTACATTAATAAGAAAATGTGTATTTGCAATGGAAATATTATTTGTTTATTACTACATTAAACTAAGAGAAAATAAAATAATTAAACAAATGTATTGTTATTATTAAACTATAATTCGAAGGAAAAGTACTTATAAATCGCATAAACAAGAAAGTCTAACAACAACGTTTTTTTTTTCATTTATTGTCATTCGTAGTGGAGGTGACGGTACCCGGAAAACTCGTCACAGGAAAATTCGTAAACGGAATATTCGTAAACGGAATATTCGTAAACGGAAAATTCGTCACTTTTGGTCAAGTAGGAAAATTCGGCAATTATCGAATAAATATCGATTGAAAATAGATTTTAGAACCGTTTTTACAGGAGATATACTTGTAAATACGAGGCTACCCACCTCCCCAGTGGAGAACATTTTTTCATATTATTTTTTTGGTACTTGTGCAGTTTACGAACCGGGCTATTTTTTAGATAAGATTTTCAAGTTAAATTAAATTTTTACGATATCTTTTGTTTATTAAATTGTTAGGTAAAAGTACAGAATAGTTAACACCCCCCCCCCTCACTCCATGTTAAGAATGGCTTTCTAAATAATGTTATTTCAACCCAGTTCGTAATTACGTTACGAAATTAAAGGTTTGGATCGGGTTATTTTTTACATAAATTTTTTTAAGTTAAATTCAATTTTTACGATATCTTCCGTTTATTAAATCGTTACGTGAAAGTACAGAATAGTTAACAAAGCAACCCCCCCCCCCCATTCTCCTCATGTAAAAAATCGTTGTCTAAATAATGTTATTATTTCAAGCCTGGTTCGTAATTAAGTTACGAGATGAAATCCATCATAATTCATTTAGATTTATTCGTAAACAAGTCAGCCATTTTAATTGACAAAACATCAATTACTTCGTGTGTGTGCAAAACTTGAAAGGAATTTATAAACTATCGAGTAACTGGCTTTAAATTCTTAGAAAATTTCTATGTATTTAAAAAAGCAAAATTGTTTTACTAACTAATTCAGTGTTTTTATTTCATCTTGCCTAAAACTTGTTTTAACTAACAACTTTATTTAATACTTAAAAAAAGAAATTCTTCTTTCAAATAAATCGTTGTATGGTCGGAACAAAAAAATCAGAAAAATACAGCCAATTCATTGTCTGCCATTTTAGTTGTGAAACGATGGATTAACCACTTTTTCTCACAGTGATTTTGAAGTAAAAATTTAATTTAACTTGAAAATCTTATCTAAAAAATAGCCCGGTTCGTAAACTGCACAAGTACCAAAAAAATAATATAAAAAAATGTTCTCCACTAGGGAGGTGGGTAGCCTCGTATTTACAAGTATATCTCCTGTAAAAACGGTTCTAAAATCTATTTTCAATCGATATTTATTCGATAATTGCCGAATTTTCCTACTTGGCCAAAAGTGACGAATTTTCCGTTTACGAATTTTCCATTTACGAATTTTCCGTTTACGAATTTTCCGTTTACGAATTTTCCTGTGACGAGTTTTCCTAAATTCGGAGGTGACGCCATCAATTTAACCGGAAGCCACGTTAACATAAAAATCTTTAAAAAACATCAGTTATGCTTAGTTTACGGTTAGGGTAATACAAAAAAACAATTCGGTTCAAATTAGTTAGAAGTAGAAAACACATAACTTACAGCAAGTTGCAGCATACATGTGAAACGCCGAAGTTAAAACTCGACCACAAAAATATAGTCGACATCTTTAGGAAACTGGAGCAATTTGTATTTTTGGTCCTGCTAGTATATTATATTATTGTCAGTATGATTATTACGTTAAATTACTCTATTATTATTACTATTATAATTACGATACCTAATTAATGCGGTTATTAATACCATAAATATTATTAATGTAGATTATTATTAATATTATTATTATTACTATTATAATTACAATACATAATTAATGTGGTTATTAATACCATTAATATAATTAATGTAGCTTATTATTAATATTATTATTATTACTATTATAATTACAATACCTAATTAATGTGGTTATTAATACCATTAATATAATTAATGTAGCTTATTATTAATATTATTATTATTACTATTACCATTGCCGCTACTGTTATTATTAATTTTTGTCACCGTCTCATTTGTGTTTTATTCCACCATCATTTCTTTCTATTATCATTATTGTTCATCATTATTGTTATCTATATATTAATACGATAGCGTGTGTGTGTGTGTGTCACGCTTCCGGCAAAAGCTCTGTGCATGCGTGCCGCACCTAAATTTTGAAAACCATTCAACTAGCCTAATTTTCGAAAAAAATTCAGCTGTTTACTTTGACGCAATGGTTAGCAACGTAGTATTTTTGACTTCGGCCCGACTGGTTTATAGTTCGATCTCAACCAACCTCTAAGATTTTTTTCTACATTTCGAGGGGAAGGGGAAGAAATAATACATTTTTTTTTATCACCTGGTTAAAAAGTACTTTTTTTGTGTTGCTTAAAACTTAAAACTATTTTTTTGTTTTTTTTATTTTGGCGTTTTTAAGGGCATTGTCTATTTAATTACGTTAACTGCTTAAAAAGTACGGTATCATTGGTATTTCTTAAAACATGAAAACCATTCCTTTCCTTTCTTTTGGTTGTAGAGAGGGCCAGTATTATTTTGTTGTTTTTTTTTTGAACGGATGGCATATCAACCTTTTTTAGTAGATATGCGCAGTGTCCATCATACACGAGTTACTATTTTAAAAAAATATTTCACTCTTATCCAGAAGGCGTGGGGGGCTCATAATAAAGCAAGCGTAACTTACTAACAAATAGAGAGTGCTTTGTTACATTAGGACCCGCGCTAACTTTGACCCTGTCGTTTGAGTTAGGGTCAGTGTGGCACCTAGATTTGGAAAAGCATTCAAGTAACCTAATTTTTGTAATATATTCAAGTATTTACTTTTGGCGCAACGGTAAGCAACGTAGGGTTTTGACGTCGGTTTTTTACGTCGACCCGACTGGTTTATAGTTCGATCCCAAACAACCTCTAAGATCTTTTTTCTACATCGAAGGGTGGAGGGAGGTAGGGATTGCCTCCCCTCTATGAGGAGGAGTAAGTTTATTGCTTACTGCCTGAGGCGCCCCTACTGGGGAATACCGACGGGGCTGCCCAGGTAATTTTTAAACCCCACTTTCCTGACCCGACCTTGGGTCACATCTTACTTGTTGGAGTAAGATAAAAACTGGCCTTGTGCCTAACTCCTGGTGAGGAGTAAATCAATACTCATGAATTGGAGCCAAATTTAATTTAATCTAAAGCATATACAAAGTAATGTATAGGTTAGGAACAAGATAATTAATATTGAAAACATCATTTCGTGTAATTTACACGGGTCCCGCTAGTTACTATGATTATAATAATTACCATTACTGTGGCAGCACTGTTACTCCCCGGCACACCCCCGCGACCCCCGGCACCAGCATTTTGGCTGACGTGACTCAATCGTAGTCACTTATAAACAGAATAGTCTTCCGTATTAACAATTAGCATATATCCCCCCCATGCATTTTTTTTTGTTGTTTATTGTTTTGTTACCTTAGGAAATAGAATGAAGGTTGATGGATTTTTACACCCCGGCATCCCCCCCCCCCCGCGACCCCCGGCGCCAGCATTTTGGCTCACGTGACACAATCGCCGTCATTTATAAACAGAATAGTCTTCTTTATGAACACTTAGCATATACCCCCCCCCCCCAATAATTTTTTTTTGTTTATTATTTTGTTACCTTACGAAATAGAATGAAGGTTGATGGATTTTCCCTTCTGAGTATATCCCCACTGAAAAAATAAATGTTTCAAATTCTGTAAAATCAGTGCTCTGAAAGTAATTGAACCAATTTTTAATTAAAAAAATAATTAATACTGCACTTTGTTCCAAGCCAAGAAACTAAGAAATGTTGTTTAGACCATTTATATTTGTTTTACGAATGTTTTAGATAAAACACACCCAAATTCAATTTTCACAAACGCGGTAAACATGGTCGTTCGAAATAATCTGCATAATTATATATATAATGGTAAAAATCTAGAATACTGGCCGGCCAATGACCGGGTAACCTGGCTGGGCAGTTACAAAGTGTGCCAGCAATAAAATAAAAATTGTCATTGGGCCGATTTAATACAACCAAAGAGATGCTATATGGCCACTTAGCAAATAGGTGTCAACACAAATTTGAACATTGCAAAAGGTTTGATAAACATAAGTGAACTCCAGAATGTCAGGTTACCCGGTCATAAAGTCTTTGAAATTAATGGAATCATTTACACACACACACATATACAGGGTGGGCCAAAATAAGGGTCCTATTTTTAAAAATTCATAACTTTTTTATTTATTGATTTTTAAAAAATTTTTTCATAATAGAGTGGTACTTTAAATCCAATGAGTCGATTTTGGAGACTCAACTCATCTATCGGCGTCATTACAACACCAGAAACTCTCCTTCGGCAAAATCAATCCGAGGAATTATTGCTCGTTTTAGGGACCAACAAGGAATATCCGACATGGCGAGAAGTGGTAGGCCTCGTACTGTACGAACAGCTCAAAATTTCGAGGAATTGGATAGAAGTTTGGAGGAGGATGCATCCACATCCACAAGGAGGAGATCAAAAGAACTTGGCATTTCTCGAAGCTCACTTCGGAGAATGCTAAGAGAAAGAGGATATTTTCCATATAAAGTGCAGCTAGTTCAAGAACTTCAACCTCGAGATAATGAAAAAAGACTTGAGTACGCTATGCGACTCCAGGATTTGGCCAATGATGATCCCGAAGACCCTTATTTTGGCCCACCCTGTATATATATATATATATATATATGTGTGAAATTCACTATTATTTGGCGTCCAGAATCGCCACCATTTTGAATCATTATTGAAGATTTTCGTTCGTCTTAGTTAGTGTCACTGATTTACTGATTTCCTCCTCTTGGTGTCATGCCAGTGTAAATTCACTAATCTTATACATGACTTAATTTAATTTTTGTTCGAATTATTTTAAAGGAAATAAAGTTAGGAAATTAGTCAAAAACATATTATTTTGCTTTGCCTACTCATTTGTGACTTATTTGCTGTGAAAAATTAATATTTAATAAAAAAGAAAAGTTTAAAGCAATTTTATTTGCCGTAAATAATGACTAAGTAAAACATCTGTGTTCATTTAGTGATTACAGGAAGTAAGTACATACCCGGATTATATTATTCAGTCTCTATTTATGGCAAAAATAAAATGGGTGCTTATATATGTAAAAACACTACTTAAATCAAATAACAGGAAAACTTCAGGAACTACTTATTTATTATTGAAAAATATTAGCGTACACTGAAATTTATTGAAAATAATCGAATATAATTTGAATAAAAAAAATAAAATGAAGTTATGTATAAGATTAGCGATTTTATGCTGGTTTGACGACAATCAGTCAGTCAGTGGCATTGACTAAGACGAAACTCTCCGATAATGGCTAAAAATGGTGGCGGTTCTAGACTGAATAGTAGTTGAATTTCTTAAATAAATATACTCGATTATTTTCTGTAAATTTCGGTGCATAAAATAACAGAAAAACTTTCGGAAATACTTATTATTATAAGTATTGATTTACTCCCCTCCATGAGTTAGGCACAAGGCCAGTTTTTATCCTTCTTCCACAAGTAAGATGTGACCCAAGGTCGGGTCGGGAAAGTGGGGTTTAAAAATTGCCTTGGCAGCCCCGTCGGCTTTCCCTGGTAGGGGCGCCTCAGGCAGTAAGCAATAAACTTACTCCTCCCCAAAGAGGGGAGGCGAAGCCTGGGAGGGTGGACCTCATAGAACTGCACAGGACAGACCCATTGACCGGCGTAAATCAAGCCCCGAAGGCCAAGACAATACCAGTCTATGGGGTGCAGTATCTATCGGAACAGATACTACACTTTGATCTTAGCCAAAAGGCCAAGAACAAGATTTTTCCGAAAGTTTTTCTGTTATTGTATTTTTAAATGCCATATTTAACTTTGTGTGTATATATATATACGCGTGTATACGTGTGTATATATATATACGCAATAATATTTACTTTTCTGCCTAATTGAAATAAGAAGAAAATATTTAAAAAGTTACAGACTTTAGTGGTTTCTGGAAACTGGAGGCAACCGTCGGCAGCCATTGCAAAATATATATATATATATATATATATATATATATATATATATATATATATATATATATATATATATAAGCGTCAAACTTTTGCCTTTTAAATTTGTTGATAAAAACGTTTTTTTATTATAGTATTTTCAAATCTAAAGAGTATTTATTCCAAATAAAACCAACAACGTTAATTTATTAGGATTTAGGAAGATTTCTAAAGAAACATTGATGAGTGTCAAGCATTTCTAACAAAAAATAAGAGATAAAAAAAATAGTGAATAAATAACTGTTACCAAAAGCAATAAAAGTTACTTTTCTACTTACCTGGATCATTTATTTTGTGTTTTAAAATATTTTAAAGTGTTTTTACTTACATTTAAGTTTTCCTTAAAATTTAGATTTAAATTTTGCAATGGCTGCTGCCGGTTTTCTGGAAATAATTGAAGTTTGAGTTGTGGGTTTTTCATCTTTTTGGGTGAAAATATACAACAAATATACAACATATAACTGTTCCAAACGCAATAATATTTACTTTTCTGCCTAATTGAAAGAAGAAGAAAATATTTAAAAAGTTACAGACTTTAGTGGTTTCTGGAAACTGGAGGCAGCCGTCGGCAGCCATTGCGAAATCTCAGTCTAAATTTTAAGGAAATTTTTTTATGTAAATGAAAGCGCTTTAAAATACTTTAAAATACACAAAAATATGATCCAGGTAGATGAAACAATAATTCTTATTGCCTTTGGTAACAGTTATTTGTTGACTATTTGTTTTTGAGCCTCTTTTTTGTGTTGGAAATTCTTGACAATCGCCGAAACATTATTTAGTATCCTTATAGGTTTTATATTTTTATCATTGAATGATCACATTCTTATCTATATGTTCAATTAAAAAGCCCCCCACCCCCCCAAAAAAAATTGGGGGGGGGGGGTGAAATCCCCCCCACTCCTTGAGCCCCCCTAAAAAAATCGAGAGCGAACGCAGACTCCAATGTATTTTCGAAGAACAGTTATACGATCATTCATTTGTAACTGGAAGTGAAAAAAAACGATTACGGAGCCATGAACAACAAAATAGAAGAGGTTCAAAAGTGTCCAAAATCTTTATAATTAAGATTTCTATCTCTCTACCTATCTCCATCTGTCTCTATCCTTTTCTCATTCCCCCATCCCCGTTTTTCCACAGTTTAAATTATCTCCCCTTCCAAAATAAGTTGGAATTATCTCCCCTTTTGATTCACTCTTCTAGAATTAGGGAAAGGAATTGTGTACGTTGCTATAATGCAGAAACACAGTTATTGCTGCTTAAATATTAAATATGACAAATAGTTTCACAATTTTTTGTGATCGTGCACAAAAAAGAAAAATACGGAAACTGTTAGAAACCTGACAGGATATGTTTCCATTAACATTTAAAAAAAGTGTTTTACTGTTTCATTGTTCTGCAATCTGTGTGGAAAATCAATTGTTTAAATCACCCGCCCCATGCTTATTTTCGTAAATAAATGCGATAAAAACTTGTGTGGCGATACAAATTGTTTTATAATGTCTTTTTAAATATTATTAAATAAGGAACCATTTGCAGTTAAAATCTATTTATTATTACGCATGTAATCGGAAGAAATACGCTAGAAATGTTCGAAACCCATTCCTTACACAAGGAATGCACACGTCATTTGTTAAATATTCTGTACCATTCTCCCATTTTTGTATAGTTCATTTATTTCAACCTATGATACAACGACCATGATTTAAACAAAATGGATTTTAAAGAATCCTGCCATGTTTTTTCTATCATAATAATACATTGATTTTTATGAAATTTTTTACACCGTCGATCTTTATGATTACAATAAATAGTTTGACAATCATTGTTTTCGGTTTTTAGTCAAGTAAAATTAGCCTAAAAATATCAAACTAATTGCAACACAAAGTTTTTTTGCAGAATGCATTTCTATAAGGTCTCTATTTTAACATACTAAAAGTCATTTGTTGAAGATGTAAAAATATTGTCTAAGTATACAAATTGTGACCTGCAGTAACAAAGAATGGTAGCATGTTATACAATGACACAAGATGGAGACTTGAATTTCCTGTTCTTTCAGTCCAGAGAAAATGCTTTAAAATGTCTAGCATTTTCATATATTGCAATCCCAAGCAGCAAATACGATTAGTCAAATTTTCCTTTTTTTCTCTTCCAACTCTTCATGGATAGTCATAGCTGCTATCATAGATTAGCATTGAATTTTTTCAAATATTTTTTTTGCTGACATTATTCAATTTTCAGCTAAATTAGTACCTCTCACTTGAATTATATTAGATTTCTCTAATAATGTGTGAGTCTTTTCTTAATTTTGAGTTTCAGTTTAAGGTACAGAAGTATGTGGTACATTGAGTTCTTATGTGTCTGCAAGAAGTAATATATTAAGTGCAGTCTATTAAGAAATGATCTCTTCATACTTTAGCAATGTCATTTCCACTAAGCATATTTGACACTGAGTTGTGGCCATATATCTCTTCCAGAACTTCTGACAATTATGCATTTTCCATTAGATTGCCTATACACCCCAAAAAACTCATATCCATGTGTATTCCTCCAATTCTCAGCACTATAGATTTCATACGGCTATTAGATGGCTTAGTAACTATAATAGTCTGAGCCTTCTGATACAGTGGATGGTCAAATGTGGTAACACGAGTTGTGTTATAATTTTACTTGTTCAACCAGGAATCTCAATGTAGAATAGATACATGACATATTTGGTGGATCAAAGTCAATGAAAGGCAAAATCACAACAGGTGCCCTTCCTGGATGATTTCCTTTGTATACCATTTGCATGACTTCTGACAACCCTGGACATAGCCATTACATTAACGGGGAAACTGTCCACATAATATCAAGTAAATATGTGGATTTAGGAAAATGATTACAAGGCTTAAGTTAGGTTAGTTAACCAAAATTATATTGATTATCTTTTTGATAATTGTAATGATGAATTGTTACTTGTCCAGGCCTAAGGATCTCATTAGGCGTTACTTTATGCTGGTACATCACATGTGTGACAAATTTACCTGGTGTTTTTTGTAGCAGTCACCAATAGGGACTACTTTTGAATGCGTAATCACTGTCCCTGTGAGCTGACTTGTCCAATCAAATCACAGGGCACAGTAATATCGTTAGTTCCCTAAGGGACTACTTATGTCCCCTTAGGGTTCGAGGAAGAAGATCAGACGACCTCCTGGCACCAGCTTGGACACATTGCAGAGAGCACCAGCGAGGAATGAGGAAACGCTCTCTCTCCCGCCGCCGTCGCCACTTGACGACTACCATCTTCACTTGAAGAAATCCACGGGCGGCCCTAAGAACTCTTATATTCTTCCTCTTCCTCAGACGGACACTGTCCCACTCTCTTCTACCTACACCAAACGATATAGGTAACGTTGAGTTAATAAAACCCCTTTTTGTTATAGTTACAGAAATACTTTTCATTGTTCCGTTTCCTTACGAGAAGATAAAAGGATAACCCCTTTCATCCTTCTCATCATCACCTTACAACCCTACCCATCCGGTGAAAGGTGCCATATCCATCAAGGGTTTGTATATTGTGATCAATGTTGTCTGCTGCATATAGCATGAATTGACCTACTGGAACAGTGACATAACAGTAACAAAAGCATTTCATTCAAATGTTTGGATTTCGTCATATGAGCTACAAAACCCATGTTGCTGTAATTAATCTATCAACAACCTGGAACCAAAATGGTGATGTATTTTTATGACTAACCATAATTGTAAAGGAGCAATCACCATACTTGGTCGAATAGCTTAAATTATATCATATTCCAGCGATGCCTGCTTCTTCTCTGTATTTTTTCTGTTGCAATAATCTGCATGAAGTAAGCAACACTATCAGGGAGAAATGCCAAGGTTTTATCTAAAGTAAGTTCATCTGTGGATGAATAATTTGAGTTTGGAGTCATATATTTATTTTATTGTTTGCCTGTCCTAAAGTTGGTCATGCATCCTTGGCATGTAAATCATTTGCAGAAGATAACTTTTCTAATACTGTATCACTGCACTCATCATTGACGGATTTAGATATTGTGTCTATAGTGTTATCAAATGTTAATGTTTTCACAAGATGATAACCCTGACATCTTTTCCTTCCTTGCTATTTGATTGATGTACCACAAAAAAGGCAGTAATTCTTGAAATCAAAAGTTCTTGTTCGAGATTGTAACCTACGATTAAATGCTGATACATCGACCCATTTCATGTTTTTCATCTTCTTTTATAATGT
Source organism: Sepiola atlantica (assembly GCA_963556195.1). Lineage (NCBI taxonomy): Eukaryota > Metazoa > Mollusca > Cephalopoda > Sepiida > Sepiolidae > Sepiola > Sepiola atlantica. Next base: position 116,140,897 of record OY744525.1, on the reverse strand, counting down.
TAGGATCACACTGTCTTTTTCTACAGCTCTTATGAACATGTTGATCTGCACATATACGAAAACTACTTGCATATTCTCAACATGTGTTGATGCTATCACTTCCTTTTTGGGTAATTGTCACTGTATCCCATAAAACCTTCTTTAAAAAGTAAGCACATGTCTCTAGTACTTGCATTAGAGATTATTCAATTTGTAACAAAAAATGAAGAAATTGACAGTAAAAACCAGCAGTGTACAAATTATTTCAGTAAGTTATTCTAAACTTTCGCCCTATGATATATATTCTAAGAAATTATTTAAACATCGACCAATATTTTTTTAGTTTTAACCTCTTCATATTGCTTTAAACCAGTTGTTTTTGTGTAAAAAAAATGTTCAAACAGTATTTTGTATCAAAATCTTTTTTTTTTGTATGTAATAAAACGTCGTAAAAATATTTTGGTACATGGAAAAACAATATGGCCACCAGCGATTAAAACATTGAATTAAACTTCTATTCTCAAAACTGTAAAAAGTAAATTAGAACTTTATTTCAGGACAAGAAATACATTTAAGGCCAGCAATCAATGTTATCGAACATTTTAGAAAAAAAGGCGAAATAAAAACGAGGTTGTTTACATTTCTTTGTCATAAATACACACTATTATCGCAGATCGATAATTATAACATTTTCATATTTCGCATCGGTAGATTTTTCTAGACTTTTAATATGCTCATATAGACACCTCATAGAAATGCAATTAGGTTGACCTTTTCACTGATTTGACTGGACTAGTTGGGTTTTTTTTAATGAAAACATGTTTTAAATCAATTTTTACAAAATACAAGCATAAAATCGAGATGAGTTATCTCCCTTAGAACAACATGAACTAAATAAGAAATATTTTATTGGAAAGGATAATTTATCTTGCACCTTCATACAACAAAATACAGTTTTTTTTTAAGTCTTTCTTAATTATCTTTAAACAATAAAACTTTTTTTTTTAAAATTCAACTTTAAAATATAAAAATGATTTGAATCGTAGAACTGAACCCGTGCGCTTCGTTGAAAACAAAAGAAAAATAAGAAAGACAATATCGAAGAAAAAAAAACATTACAAATAAAAGATTTTAATTTTACTGAAAATCCGAAAACTATAATCTGTATTATTTTTTCACTTACCTTTCAAAACAACACTCGAATGAGGACAAAATGGTTTTAAAAAGTTTTCTATAAATTCGTTCAATTCTTTTCTGGGTTCTGAATTCAGAATACAAAAAAGTCGATTTCTCCAGTCTGATCACGTGATATGAAAGAGAGTAATCACATAACAGTGTAACATATGATTTGTTTCCTTACGTTAAAAAAACATCCACCACATTTTTCGTCGAAGGAACAGAATATGTAACACGCCTTGCACGTTATTAAGAATGGCGCTATTATTTAGAAACAAATTCTTAACACAAGGACGCACGTTAACTATTCTGTACCTTCTCCCATTTATTTAAAACAAAAAATGTTGTTTTTTTTAAATGTAATTAATCAAAAATAATTCTATTTGCAAAACGAATCGGCGATTGTGCAGTATTGTTACAAATAAAAAAGGGGTGAAAAAAACAAAATACAAATAGACACCAAATAACTGTTAGCAAACGCAAGAAAATTTGCTTTTCAAATTACCTTTCTAATTTCCACGTGTGTTTACTGTATTGTAAGATTTACTATCTATGCATTTGTTATCATCATTTTGCAAATGATTTGTTCGACGGTGTAAACAGTTTCTTAAAAAATTCGAATAAAATTAGTGTATAGACGAATATATATATATATATATATATATATATATATATATATATATATATATATGTATAGACGAATATATATATATATATATATATGTATAGACGAATATATATATATATATATATGTATAGACGAATATATATATATATATATATATGTATAGGCGAATATATATATATATATATATATGTATAGGCGAATATATATATATATATATATATATATATATGTTTCCTCTGATATATATATATATATATATATATATATATATATATATATATATATCAGAGGAAACATTTTTAATCAATGAAATGGTGGGAGAAAAAAGAAATTGCTAAAATTTTCCTTAAGGCCTTATCGCCTGACCCTCTAAGAGGAAACGTCAGAATGATAAATTAAAAACTAAGAACATCGAATAAGAAATGAGGGGAAAATTGTTAGAAAAAACAATTGAGAGAGAAAAAGTGTAAATCTTTCCACGTTATTGGAAATTTGAATCATGAAAGATCTCCAACTTATGTTTCAAAATCTTTTGTCTACACAGGCTAGATCAAGAATTGTTAATAACTAAGGCCTCAATAATATTGAGTGAGATGATAGTTCGACTTGGCATTGTGTAAAACAGAAAACCACTCATCGGAATACTGGTCAAAACAAATATATCTACCAACCGGGTCATTACTGATGGTAGATTCATGTGCTTGAAAGTTATGGGATGATCTTGAACCCTTGTGTAAATGAATATCACGTGGTATATGTTGGGCTATTCTCATTTCTAATCTTCTGGATGTCTTGCCAACGTAGTCAGCTCCACACTGATATAAGAAATTTATAAACAACATAATTCTTTTGAATGGCTGGCAAAACATTCTTACGGAAAAAAAAAAAAAAGGTTTGAGTCGTGTAAAATCGCCTCCTGGGACTCAAAAAGGAGGATATGGCGGAGCTCATAAAGAAGCTGAACATTCCTGCAACTTACATCTGCCAGAGGAGCTACGCCATGTGGGAGATCCTGTTCCCCTCTAGAGAGGAAGCAGAACGACTCTCCATAAAAGAAGTGAAGAGCGGGGGAGTGAAGTTATAGCCTGAATACCAGGGCAGGAGGAGCACTCGGATCCGCATTTATAATACCCCACCTGAGCTGTGTGTGGATTACCTGGGAGAATACTTCACCCAGTTTGGAAATGTAGAGCAAGTGGACTCAGTAAGATCCAAGAGCGGAGTCCACATGGCCGACTACATGATCGCCATGAGGCTGATGGGGCCAGATTTCTATTCAATTAAACTGGTGCTGACACACAGAGGCTGGAATATGACGATCGTTGTAGAAGGCTGCCCCCAAAAAGCAGTTCCCAGCAAACCAACACCACTGGCTGCTCCTGTTCCGGTACTGAAGACAGCTATAGCCAATCTTCTAACTTCTTCTCTTACAATAGCCCCACGATCAGCAAAGCCCTTGGGAATAGCGGAAGAAGAATAGAGGAAAGTGGTGAGCAAGAGGAGCAAGAATGCAACTGCTTTCACCACAAACTCACCACTTGCCCAACCACAGCAGCCGCAGGAGCAGGAACAGCGGCAGAATCAACAGATTACCCCAGGACGCAAGATCGGCAGGGGTTAAAAAGGAACCCCAAAATTACTCTGACGAGGAGAAATTAGCCGGTGAGGAAGAGGTGCACACTAATTTGCCCCCTCACTTTGTAAACACCGGCCCCCACATCAACACCAGCAACAAAACCTTTCCCAACACTGCATTTATCAAAACAGACATCTACACACATACACCGACCGCCAAGCTCTAAATCGTTTAGGCGAGATCAAGTGGAACCAGGGACGAAAAGGAGCCAATCAATCTCTCCTACTTGAGGAAAAAAGAAAGAAAAACCCCTTCCCCTTTAAATTGGGGAAGGACGTTTGTAAAATTCACTCTCTGTCTCACAGATGTATCCTTTCGGCAAAAAAAAAACTTTAAACCTCTGTTGTACTTCAGTCAGATAGTGGGAAAAGACATAGAAGACCCCACCAATTTCCCAGATAACCCCTCATGAAAACATTTGTAAGGCTTCCAAGCGGTTTCAAGAACTCTGTCTGGCTAATGCTGGAGGTCATGGAGGCCGCCATACTGGGAATAAAACTTACCAAGGACAGAGACCCTTCCCTGGACGAACTTTTACCAGAATAAAACGGAAGGGTCCCAATTTTTGGTGCATCCTTCTCTGTATAGGACTTTAAAGCTAACTCTAACCCCTGGGCAGGAACTGGCCATATTGAGTATGATGCATAGTGTCGGCATCCTTTAGCTGGCAGACTTCAGAACCAGGTTCGACACTGCTAAAGATAAGTCCATGACTAAGTGGTTAGCTAGTTTGAATATAAGGGGCTGCAGATCATCAAACCGAGCAGTTTCCGTTCAGAGGGATCTCTCATCTCTGGGAGAGGATGTAGTTGCGATCCAGGAGATGAACTTTGTTTCGTCGTCTAAAGCAGCTATGCCAGCTTCACCGTTGGGTGGTCGGGGTTTTAAACATGACTCAATGACATGGTTAACTGTCTGTTCAGGGTGGCAACAGGCGCAGACAGTCGAGTCCCTGAGTCCCTATCCTTTCATGGCCGCAGCGAAATGGCCAATATTGGTCCTGAGGCAGTTTAGCATTGTCCACTATGGCAAGGAAGGTTCATGGCCGGATGTTCGTCTGGCTCCTCCACGAATCTGTGCAGCCTTGATCGATCTGTTGCCTGCCATTCCTCTGTCCAGCAGCGTTTGAGCTGGGGTCGTTTTGTGACGTCACAGGGATTGAAAGCATGAACTGGTGGGCATGCTCTACAAATGGGCATCATGACTTCAGGCGAGCTTGTGGAGTACGTCTCTGACGAGCTTGTTGAGGAGGTAGTCCTCATCGATGGTTGCTTTTCTTTTTCAATCATGATGTTGAGCTTGTGGCTTGCCTCTCGGCTGTTGAGATGATATGCAGAGGACATGGTCTTGGGCACAGAGAGCTTAAGGCGCCAGTTTGTCAGGTAGCTTGACAGGATGTTCATATCAGCCGTAAGTTTCAGTTTGATTGTCTCCCAGCTCTTGTTGGACAAAATGATGGTCAGGTCGTCAGTGTATCCATATTTCTTGGACAGTGTGTCCTGGAGGTCGTAGATGTTATAAATGTTAAATGTTGGTGTGAATAGTGTGTGTTACGGGTGTGTTGGGAATTAATTCAACCCCAGCCCATTCAGTCTCTCAGTAACTTTGATTGATTGAGGACGTCAAGATGGAGTAAGGTGATATCAGTCAAGGATTCGTTCTCGAAAAACAGTCCAACAGGAACTGGGCCATTTCAGTGGCCTTTTATTTGTCAAGCTAAGGTATTCGGTCCTGGGTTGTCCTAGGAGATGCACCCTCCCAGGCCTTGCCTCCCCTCTTTGGGGTGGAGTAAGTTTCTTGCTTACTGCCTGTGGCGCCCTGACTGGGGAATGCCGACGGGGTAGTCCAGGCTTTTTTTGCTAGGCAAGAGTGCTCCTTCTTTAGGGGCGATGGCTTAATTTATCTCCCACCTGCGATGGGAAGCAATTAAATATCGTTGAATACTGAAAAGCCTCTGACACAAAATGCTATAA
>OY744525.1:116033005-116128005 GCA_963556195.1 Sepiola atlantica | reverse complement strand
AAAATGAAATTAAGAGTAATAGGACTGATAAGTAATGGGCGATGTGATAAATAAAACTACAAAAATACATGATCTCAAATAAAGAAAGACAGATTACAAATGGCTCTAGGAAGATACACAATAGAAAGAGCAGCCGGACCGAAAGTAAAAATAGGAGAAAAGTAAAATGTGAGGAAAAACATTTACATGTACGATTTACAAGACCGATCAAAAAAAAAAATGCTTCACAAAAACATATGGACTTGGTTACAAAAAAGACACTTAAACAAAGAAACTAAATCATTACTAAAAGTCACAAGAAACAAACTATATAAAACACAAGATAGACAAAAACCCAGGAAATAAGTAAATTTAGATTCTGTGGACTAAGACGAAACCATGAATCAAATAAGTGAATGATGCAAGATCGTAAAAAAGAAAATACAAAAAATACACGACTGCATGGGAGAAGCCAGACAAATGGAGATGCTATTAGAAAATTAAAATTACAAACTTTGTTCATGGAAGTTTTGTTTGGTTTTTGGTACAGAAAAAAAAAGGAAAAAGAAACGTTCTTTGTTGTGGTTGTAATTTGGCGGGTTCTTGCTGCGAATATTTTACAGGGGGCAGAGAGCTAAGATTGGAGAAATTCTCTAGAAACTAGAAATACAAACAGACAAAGAAACTTGAGGTAGACAGAGTTTAAGTACCGAAAGTGAAATAGGTAGACGAAAAAATAATTAAGAAACATGTAGAAGAAAAGACTGGAGAAGATGGATTTCAGGTTGTGGGTGGGGTCAGTCATCTTGTTCAAGGAAGTCCGAAGCCTTTTAGTATAGTGCCCAGGACAAAGTTGTAGTTTGGTCTTAAATTTTTTAAACCAGTTGACAAATTGGACCTTCTGTTTTTTTTTCACGTATTCATTATTTTATGGACAAGGTATACACCAATGTCTTGCTTAATTTAAGATGATATCTCCTAGTATGTTACTCATCTGAAACAAACTCTAAAATATACAACATTTGAACCAATCTAGTCTGGCAACAGGACATCAAATAGTGTAATTTGTATTAGAATATAATAATTTTAAAAAACAAAAGAATGTGTGATGAAAATCATGTTGTCTTATGGCCAGAGTAGTATTGATTTACTCCTCTCCAGGAGTTAGGCACAAGGCCAGTTTTTATCTTACTCCCACAAGTAAGATGTGACCCAAGGTTGGGTCGGGAAAGTGGGTTTAAAAATTGCCTGGGCAGCCCCGTCAGCATTCCCCGGTAATGGCGCCTCAGGCAGTAAGCAATAAACTTACTCCTCCCCAAAGAGGGGAGGCAAAGCCTGGGAAGGTGGACCTCCCAGAACTGCACAGGCAGACCCATTGACTGGCGTAATTCAAGACCCGAAGGCCAAGACAACACCAGTATGGGGTGCAGTATCCATCGGAACAGATACTACACTTTGATCTTAGCCAAAATGCCAAGATGGATGTGCATGCATATTAAATGGGAATGAACAGTTTTGTGAATTAAAAATCAAAGAAAACATTATTAAATAACAAAACATTTATATAACTATACGTTTACATGAATATAAAAGTGATTTTTAGTGAAGAAATGTTCATTTTGTAAAGTTTATACAACTTGTGTTATTTGTATGAAAATGTTCGGTGAATAAGCAGACACGAGGGCTACAGATGTGTATGTCTATATTTGTTAGGGTGAATATGTGCATGTGAGTAATATGCATACGTGAATATTAGATAATGTGGCACTGTGTAAGTATGTGTAGGTTTACCTTGTTCTGTTAGTGTGTGTTTGCATGAAAGGATGGAACTTGTACGTGAGTGTTTTATTCTTTTAACTTCACTTTGTTAATTTGACATACGTTTGCTAGATTCTAGGTTTCAAACGATTTGTTTTGGTTGAAAAATATTAAGTTGACACGTTCCTGTGAAAACTTGAATTTGTTTTTGAAAGTGAAGAGGAGAGTATATTTCAACGAACCGGAGAAAGGTACATAGTGGCTATTCAAGCCATTCGCTTTTTGGCATTCATTCGAATCGCATCTCAATCCACCACAATCTTTAACTTTCAATGTTTTACAATTTCATTTCTAAGATAGTAATATTTCTGTGTTTTTTGGTACTGTGAGAGAGAGAAGGAAATTCTTTGCTGTGGTTGTAACTTGGTGGGTTCTTGCTGTGAATGTATTACAGGAGAGGGGCTAAAAATTGGAGCTCAGTTGAGCACTTACAATAGACATACTGATACAGAAGAGAAATCCTAGCAACATCTATTGTGTGAAAAGGGTCTGTAGGAAAAAAATAAATCATCACTCACTAGATTGCAAAATAAGTTTTGTAAAAATCATCTTTTATATCATTCCTTTCTGGTGGTAAAACTACGGTAGATGTTTAGTATCTAATGTATTGTAGAAACAAAATACCCCCCTTAAGTCCAACACTGTCTCACTATGGTAAGGGCAGTGGTAGCATGATAGTGTCACAGTTATGCCGTCACGAACCTGTTTCTCGCAGGGCCACCATGGCAGAAAAGTTTGGAACCAAACAGTATTAACAGGGCTCTGGTTGAAATCCAGTAGGAGTCGACATCGGGATCTGTCGTCCTCTGGTGGATTTTCCTTCTGCATGTGGCAAGCAAAGATGTTTCAAGTGCAGAACCGCAAATTGATGAAGTAAAAGTGGCAATGTTGCTTCTGCACCATTCGTTTGTGTGTTCTGGGACAAACCTTCCTCGACTTCATATGCAACTGCTAAGCCTTAGTTCAAAGGTGAGCAAATAAATATTCTCAGCTCACTCACACATTACTAAAAGACTACACTCACAAACTCTGTCACATGCTTATACGCATTGAACAAGCCTGAAAGTGTTGTGATATGTTCAAAACATTCCGAAAAAGTCTTTAAACTCTTTTTCTCGATCACTTCAACTTACGCGGTTTTCACGCATTTTACTTTTTTTTAATGAGTGTGGGAGTGTTCTTTATAATTCTACATGTGTACCCATAAATCTTTTACGTTCATTATGAATTGAATTACCTACTAGACACCATAGTTCGTGCTCTCTCTACAAAAAATTGTCGGGACAACATCGGTCCTGGGTATAACCTTAAAAGACATCCAGTGGTAAAATCTTCATTTGGGAGCTGTAGGGAATGTGGAGTTGCTCCATAGTTTCCATTGCTCCCAGGTTTACTCTGCTGCGGAATGGTAGTACCTGTAAGGGCCCACTCTATGGCGCTACCAAATCAGACTGTCTGAAGTTATTGACTTCCTGACTCAAAATGCACCAAACATTGATGTTTTATTGTTATTTTTTCTTTGCAAAACACAATCATGTTCTGCAAAATCCAAAACAAAATACAACAATTTCTTCTCTCTCCATCCCTTTCACTCAACCAAACACCATGAATAAATACTTAAACATATAAAGAACTTGAAGCATGAAAACATTCACCAAAATGACCATATTCGGCATTAAATAACCCGAAAAGAGTTGATATGCCATGAAACAAAAACAACCAAACTAAACCAGGACAACATGACATGAGGATATTTCGCACTGCAAGTAAACCCTGATCAAATATTCAAAATAACATAGGATTCGAAGCCCAAATAAGATCCCCTTGACACGGCTATACACTAGCTCATACGAGAAATGATGCACCTTCCCCAAGTGGTGTTACTCCAAGTAACAGCACTTAGCTGAACACTCAGCATTTAAAAAGTACTTGCAAATGTACAATTGTTAGGAAAACGATCGTAAATATTGTTCTGTACATTCATTATAATTTTGTGTTACATCATAATAACACCAAACTGTTCAATATGTTAAGTTCCACATTAACTTTCTCATGAATAATGTAAGGAATTTATTTGTTTTCATTTTACTTCGGTAAGTTCTCAGAAATCAAGAGGCCTTTTTCTGGGGCTAAAAATTGATTTCTATATGAGATATATAGATATTCAAGTGTTTAATCAAGATTCTCCTCTATTTTTCAAACGTTTCCTCTCCCCAAGATTCCTAGATATTTGAATATTCTATTAAGGTTCTCTTTATCTGTCAAACGTTAGTAAAGAACTGAAGAACATTTTTTCTCTCCCCAATTGACCAGTTCACTATGTTATAATATATCTTATTTTTTATCCCTTGGTCTTACCGAATTCTAGGACAAGAATTCATCTGATCTAGTGGAGTATACAGCTAAGTGCTGTTACTTGAGGTAAGATTACTAGAAGGTGGACCATTCTTCGTATGAGTAAGTGTATAGCCATGTTTGACAATTCTTTGTACGAGTAAGTGTATAGCCATGTTTGAGATCTTATTTGGGCTTCAAATACTGTTATTTTTATTTATTTTGTCAGGTTTTACTTGTAGGGTAAAGTATCTTCAAACACTTCTGCTTCTCATATATATTCAAGCTTGAATTGTCTGAAAATGTTTTATATTTCTTCAAGTTTTTAATAAGAACAGCTGGGAATCATTGATAAGCTAGTGTACTTGTGTGTAAACTTTGAAGGAAAAATTCAGTGAAAATGTAGAACCAGATAGTTTAGAAAAAATCTTTTCTCTCAATTATATATTTGCATGTTTTTAATCAAGAATCTGTTGGAAATATAGCACCACATTCTTTACAAAAACAAAAATGTCTAGCCAATGTGTGTTCGAATATGTTTTTTTAAAGAAGAATTGTGTGAAAATGCAGATGGGCAGACATTACAAGAATAAGGTTTCTCACCAGTGTGTGTTCGACTGTGCTTTTTTAACGAAGAGTGATGTGAGAATGCAGATCCACATTCTTCACAAGAATAAGGTTTCTCTCTCTTTTTTTTTTATTTTTCTTTTCATTCATTTGCTGGGGACGGGGCATTCTTCCAAATGCCATACGATCACCCGCTATTTACAGACTCCAACCGAGAGCTCTTTTCAGGATTCTGGCCGTTCCCTTGAGGGCAGTTGTTTGGATTTCTCTTGCACTTGGTTCACCAGGTATACTTGCTAAATACTTTTTCAAGTTCTTCTTCATGAGTCTCTCCAGTGTGCGTTCGAATGTGTATTTTTAAGGAAGAATTCTCAGAGAAGGAAGATCGACATTTTTCACAGGAATAAGGTTTCTCTCCTGTATGTGTTCGAATGTGTTTCCTTAATTTTGAATTCTGTAGAAATGCTGATCCGCATTCTTCACAAGTGTAAGGTTTTTCTCCCGTGTGTATTCTCATGTGTATTTTTATGGAAGAATTTGCAGAAAATTCAGTTCCACATATTTGACATGAATAAGGTTTCTCTCCAGTGTGTATTCGGGAGTGCCTTTTTAAACATGAACTGCTTGAAAATGCAGCTCCACACTCTTTACAAGAATAAGGCTTCTCTCCAGTATGTGTTCGCATATGTTTTTCTAAGTTAGCATTCTCTGAAAATGCAGATTCACATACTTTACAAGAATAAGGTTTCTCTCCCATATGTGTTCGTACATGTCTTCTTAAACTAAAACTGCTTGTAAATGATAATTCAATCAGCATTTAAAAAGTACTTGCAAATGTACAATTGTTAGGAAAACGATCGTAAATATTGTTCTGTACATTCATTATAATTTTGTGTTACATCATAATAACATTAAACTGTTCAATATGTTAAGTTCCACATTAACTTTCTCATGAATAATGTAAGGAATTTATTTGTTTTCATTTTACTTCGGTAAGTTCTCAGAAATCAAGAGGCCTTTTTCTGGGGCTAAAAATTGATTTCTATATGAGATATATAGATATTCAAGTGTTTAATCAAGATTCGCCTCTATTTTTCAAACGTTTCCTCTCCCCAAGATGCCTAGATATTTGAATATTCTATTAAGGTTCTCTTTATCTGTCAAACGTTAGTAAAGAACTGAAGAACATTTTTTCTCTCCCCAATTGACCAGTTCACTATGTTATAATATATCTTATTTTTTATCCCTTGGTCTTACCGAATTCTAGGACAAGAATTCATCTGGTCTAGTGGAGTATACAGCTAAGTGCTGTTACTTGAGGTAAGATTACTAGAAGGTTGACCATTCTTCGTATGAGTAAGTGTATAGCCATGTTTGACAATTCTTTGTACGAGTAAGTGTATAGCCATGTTTGAGATCTTATTTGGGCTTCAAATACTGTTATTTTTATTTATTTTGTCAGGTTTTACTTGTAGGGTAAAGTATCTTCAAACACTTCTGCTTCTCATATATATTCAAGCTCGAATTGTCTGAAAATGTTTTATATTTCTTCAAGTTTTTAATAAGAACAGCTGGGAATCATTGATAAGCTAGTGTACTTGTGTGTAAACTTTGAAGGAAAAATTCAGTGAAAATGTAGAACCAGATAGTTTAGAAAAAAATTTTTCTCTCAATTATATATTTGCATGTTTTTAATCAAGAATCTGTTGGAAATACAGCACCACATACTTTACAAAAACAAAAATGTCTAGCCAATGTGTGTTCGAATATGTTTTTTTAAAGAAGAATTGTGTGAAAATGCAGATGGGCAGACATTACAAGAATAAGGTTTCTCACCAGTGTGTGTTCGACTGTGCTTTTTTAACGAAGAGTGATGTGAGAATGCAGATCCACATTCTTCACAAGAATAAGGTTTCTCTCCAGTGTGCGTTCGAATGTGTATTTTTAAGGAAGAATTCTCAGAGAAGGAAGATCGACATTTTTCACAGGAATAAGGTTTCTCTCCTGTATGTGTTCGAATGTGTTTCCTTAATTTTGAATTCTGTAGAAATGCTGATCCGCATTCTTCACAAGTGTAAGGTTTTTCTCCCGTGTGTATTCTCATGTGTATTTTTACGGAAGAATTTGCAGAAAATTCAGTTCCACATATTTGACATGAATAAGGTTTCTCTCCAGTGTGTATTCGGGAGTGCCTTTTTAAACATGAACTGCTTGAAAATGCAGCTCCACACTCTTTACAAGAATAAGGCTTCTCTCCAGTATGTGTTCGCATATGTTTTTCTAAGTTAGCATTCTCTGAAAATGCAGATTCACATACTTTACAAGAATAAGGTTTCTCTCCCGTATGTGTTCGTACATGTCTTCTTAAACTAAAACTGCTTGTAAATGATAATTTGCATACTTCACAAGAATGAGGTTTCTGTTGTTCATATGCTTCCATGTATCTTAAAGGAAACGATGTGAAAAATGCTGATCCACTCCTCTCTGATGATTAAGATTTCTCAGCAGGATTCTATATAATTATTTTCCATTATAACAGTTATCTGTAAATGAACAAGATATTATTAAACAAATTTTACATCACAAAAAACTGACATAAACGAAAAAAAATATTTTCATCAATTTGAAGTTTTAATACATATCTTTCAGCGAGATAAAAACATTTTATGGGAAATATATGCATTATTAACGAATTTTCAAAAGATTGTCACATAATGGTTGCATCCCACTCACAACTGTTTCATTTTAAGCATTTTGAATGCACTACATATTTAAGTAATCAGTTTCAAAAAGCTTTCATCAGGAAGATAGGGTGATGGATGAATGAGTCTGTTGTTCTCCTCCAATAGTGTCGGGGCTGTGCACGATAGAGTCACAATAGTGTTATAAATGGAGATCTTACACAGTATTACCTCTAGGCCACGATACTGCTTCAAACCAAGATTCGACCCAGGTATATCTCGACCGAGTGATAATACTACATTTAATTCCTTAATAAGGCAAAATCAACCCTCGGCAGTATACCCTTATTTTGTCCTCACATTCAATGAGCGATGTTTCTGACAAAAGGGGAAGAATTGCTGTTTTCTGTGTTGGAATCTATCCATATAACACTTATCGTTGGCTAGTTTTTGACCTTGAAGTATTTTTAGCTCCTTACATCAAGTGGCTTCATGCCTTGTCTGGAGCGACAGTCATAAAAAATACACGGAATGGCCAAAACACAAAAGCAGCAAACCAGAAGAGTAGAGAAAAACTATTTCACAATTCAAACAAGAAATTCATTGATACGATACACCAATCTCCTTGCATTTTCATTGAAGAAGATTAAAAATTATGAATCAAGAATGAAGATGACTGCTTAAAAATTGAGAATGTAGATTGGAGAGACTAATATCTTAGAGTAATGTACATATTTTTGTATGTACTATATTTTGTTTCATATAAAACACATTGGCATATACTATAAACTGTACATAGCAGCAAATAACCTCTACATAGATGAAATATGTTAAAGATTTTTTTTTTCAATTATAGGCCCCCTCATCTCTGCATAATTTTGATTCATTTTCGGTTAGCAATTATTCTGTTATTTGTCTTGAAATTACTCTTTTTAATATCCGTTTTATTTATTTTTTATTTTTCATAAAATACAATTGTTTTCATTATAGTTAGACATTAAGGAAGTTATGATTTACGGAAAGAGATTATTTTGTCTCTTGGGTATGCAAGAGTAAAAGTAAATATCCTTCAGAAGTACAGATTAACAGACATGCAACTCAGGTTTTGGTAGAAATTTTGATAAAAACAGTTACTGCAAGGACTGGTGTTATTTTAGAACTTTCCTTCACTTAGACTAGTTACCCTATCAAGTGTTTTATAGTTGAGTCTAGTCGGGTTCATAGCTCCCACCTTAGTGATAGAATTTGAATCTGAAAACAGTGTACGTTGGTGTTGAACTATAATTTGTCTAAATGCATACTATCATATAAATAAACACTTTCTATAATATAAGCTCACAATAATTGAAAGTAAACAAGTTTGTAGAATGCACAATGTTTCATATATAAAAAAATTGTCATATCTCCTTATTATCTGTATTTAAACAACATTCTCCCATGCTAAACAAACTACATGAGACTAAATGAAAAAAATAATTAGTTTTGTGTTAATAGAAGATACAATCATAAAGGTAACTGTGTCGATATCGTTAAGAAGAAGATGGGTGTCTTCCTCTGCCTTGTAGAATGACGAACTGATTCCTCATTGTACTATCAAAGGGTGGAATCTCTTTCACCACAATCACTTGGTTACAATCCATAATTTTATGTTGCATATTAAAATGAGGGAATACCGCAACAGTGCCCCTGGAGATAATTCTCTATTTAAACCAGGAGCTGAATACTCAAGTAAAAACACCACAAAACGATTGTACATAGGTTTAAAATAATAAATTATTTATTGTACAAAAAGGATTTACTTTGAAAAATAGGTTTGCTGAGCCGATATTAATAAGTGCTTCTACATTTTGAATTCTATTTGTAATCGTCTGGTCCAAATCAGGGGCAGATAATTCATGCTTCAAATCCAGAATTTTATGTTTAAAAAAACAAACTTTTGTTAACAATGCATTGTGCCATTGAAGCATAAGGGGCTACTCTGATAGATGCCAGATTTATAGGGCATCCTATGTGGGGAGGTGAACACCAATATGTTTGTTCACATTACATTTACATTTCTGTATGATGATAGGTTGGGGAAACAGGGAGCAGGGAAATAATTTCAAAGGCAACTGCTCCGAGGAAAGAAAGAAGATAATTCTGTCTTGAGTAAATGTGGTATTGCGGTGCTAATGATTCTCTATTTAAACAAGTAGCTGAATCATCAAGTAAAAATATCACATCTGAAGTTGAGGCTCCATGTGAATATGAAGCGTAATCTAGAAGTGAGATTGTAAATACTATGCTGCCAAGATACCTGATATGACCATGTGTTGGGTTTGACTCCCAAATTTTAAAGTCAGTTTTGCATAGCAAGACCAATGGTTCAAGAAGCCAGTATTTGCATTCGTTAGCCACATATAAAGTTATGGCCAACTGTATCAACACCTTGGAAATCTGAGTAGTCCTTCTTGAAGAATTCTGTGAGTAGCTGTTGATTTGCTAGAGTGAAGAGCTCCTTGTAGAAGAAATTTCACACATGTTTCGGCTTGACAATTAGAGTTTTGTGTTTTTTAAACGCACTAATGAAAATAAATACTACTTTTATATCAAGTTCACTTATTATCAAGTGTTACATTTTCAACTGCTCTCGTGTCTTTTCCCTGGTGCTACCAGATCAGGCTGTCTTAAGATACAGACTTCCTAACCAAAAATGCACCAAACATTAATGTTATTGTTTATTTCCTTTCTCTTTACAAAACTCAATCATGTTCTGCAAAGCCAAAAACAAAATTTTTACTCTACAAAACAACCAAAAAAAAACCATGAATAAATACTTGAACATATAAAGAGCTTGAAGTATAAAAACTTTTGCCAAAATGACCAGATTCAGAATTAAATAACCCGATAAGGGTTGATATGTTGTAAAACAAAACAACAAGCCTGGTATTTTTTTTTAAGTCAAGATAATTTATTTCCTGCAGAGAATTAATGACTTACCTTAATACAACTGGTTATTACACGTTTAGCCAAGAAGCAGACAATATGCATTTGAAGACATTCTGGGCTCAAAGCAATGCTCAACAGCTGCTCCTAACAGGGCTGTGACTATACTACTCAAGGATTTTATGGCGACATGCCAGGACAATAATATTCCACTTGGGAATATCTGTCAGTGCAGCTACACAAAGATACACGGCTCTGGTCACAATAGTTTCACAGTATGATATGGAAAGACTTGCTAGATGCAACCTTATGACCAATAAAATAAGCTTTATCCCACAAGATATGAACACTGCATATCAGTTCATGTATGAAACAGACTTCTCCAGGAGGATAATATGGAGAAAACTTGCTAGATGCAACTTCATGAGATAAAGGTTGAGATAAATCAAATTAATACATTATTTATATAAGTTCAAAGAATTCAAACAACAAATATCTAGCATAAGATTGTTTCTTAAACTGTTTGGAATATTTTATTTTGTATTATATGGGTGTGTAATGAGCTATATATATATATATATATATATATATATATATATATATATATATATATATATATATATATATATATATGACGAATATATATAAATCAATATATATAATAAATAAGATAAGTATAGTCAAATGCTTTGACCGAAATAGTATCCTAACTTGACAAAAAACACCATCTCAAAGTTACAAAGGTGAAGCCAGTGGGATTCCACTGTCTGACTTTGCTTCTCATATGTGCTAATGAAAAAACTTAATAAATTTATCCTATAAAGATATGTACACTATAAATTTGTTGATGTCGAATTTTCGGAGTTTGTATATATAATGAAGAATATGTTATAATTTTTAATCTTTCTAAATTATATATATATATATATATATATATATATATATATGACAAATATATATATATATATATATATGACAAATATATATATATATATATATATATGTATATGACAAATATATATATACATATATATATGTATATGACAAATATATATATACATATATATATATGTATATGACAAATATATATATACATATATATATATGTATATGACAAATATATATATACATATATATATATGTATATGACAAATATATATATACATATATATATATGTATATGACAAATATATATATACATATATATATATGTATATGACAAATATATATATACATATATATATGTATATGACAAATATATATATATACATATATATATATATATGTATATGACAAATATATATATACATATATATATATGTATATGACAAATATATATACATATATGTATATGACAAATACATATATATATATATATATATATATACACACATATATATGACAAATATATATACATATATATATGACAAATATATATACATATAAATAAATTATATATATAGAATTTATTTATATATATATAGAATTTATTTTTATATATGTATATAATATATTTACATATATATAATTTATTTATATATATATATATAATTTATTTATATATATATAATTTATTTATACATATATATATACAGGGTGGGCCAAAATAAGGGTCCTATCTTTAAATTTGAATAACTTGAATTTGAATAACTTCCACAAAATAAAAGTTAAACTCACCAAACTTTATGTGTGTGTAGACTGACCCTTCCGAGATTTTTTGAAATAAACAAAACAAATTTTAGCCGAAAAACACTTCTTAAAACTTACAAAAACTAAAGTATTGTTTTTTACACTGTTTTGAGTTTTTTAAGCAAAAATAATGTTTTCTAAATGAGGGTACGTTCCTTAGGGCTAATACGGCTCATGCTTGCTTCGGAAGGGGTCCTTTACTTATTCTAAAAAAAAAATTTAAAAAAATCAATAAATAAAAAAGTTATGAATTTTTAAAAATAGGACTCTTATTTTTGCCCACCCTGTATATAATTTATATACATATATATATAATTTATATACATATATATATAATTTATATACATATATAAATAATTTATATATATATATATAATTTATATATGATAATTTTTATTTAGACAGACATGTACAAAATCTGCGACACTGGGATGTCGATGTTATCGACCAACAGCTATTATAAACTGAGATCTAAAAAAAACATTATTATTATTTTTTTTTTTTGATTTTGGTTTTGATTCTTAAAGGTCCCAACCACGCGACTTTTAAAAATTTAAATTTTAAATTTCTTTTCTTTTTTCTCCATATCATTCTTTCCAAATATGATCTAAGGTTAATATCAGATTCTAACTCTGCCTGATGAGATCTCAGTTTATAATAGCTGTTGATCAATAACATCGACATGCCAGTGTCGCAGATTTTGTACATGTCTGTGTAAATAAAAATAATCATATATAAAATCTCTATTTGATATTGAGCACTAAACATGGTTGAAATTCTTTGGATTACTACCCTGTGGATGTTTTACCTGGATTATTATTATTATTATTATATAATTTATATATATATAATTTATTTATATATATATATAATTTATATATATGTATATAATTTATTTATATATATATAATTTATATATATATATATAATTTATATATATATATATAATTTATATATATATATATATATATATATATATATATATATATATATACACATATTTTATATACACACACACATATATATATATATATATATATATATATATATATATATATATATATAATTTATTTATATATATATATATATATATATATATATATCAAGGTCTCTTCTGTGAGAAGGAGGCTGGAAGGAAGAGAAGAATATATCCCTTACGAAATTTCGAAGTCGATTTTGTACTTTGTCAAGGCAGGAAAGAGTACCTTTCAAGATGTGGCAACAGTACTCCATCTTAGGACGTATCTGGCTTCTATACAGCGGTAGACTCATACATTCATTTTACCAGCGACCTGTCTAACCCCAGCCTTCCAATTAAGTTTAGCCTCTTAGCTAGTCGAGTGAATGAGCCCTGCCCCCCCAGCCCTGGTAATAGAGATCCTCAAAGATGTTCACTTTCCACTTTTATCTTTTGCCCTCGGCTTTCCCAAAATTGTACTCATCTTGAAAGGACAGCATCGACTTTCTAAAACTCAATCAAACCTATGTTTTTCTCCCACGTAGATCCCGTTCCCATTAAGGAGATTGACCTGCTTATTTTCAGTTCTGAACAAACCAGAAAACAGTGGGGGGGGGGGGTCTATAATTTAGAAAGGGTTTGAAGGGTCTTACTATCCGGTTTATTGATTTTTCCGTTCTCCCACTTCCCTCGACCAATAAATTTATACGTAAATAGATTTACGAAAAAATAAAATTTCAAATGAATTTAAGGATATTTTAAGTAGGATAACCCCTGGAGTAAGTGTGGTATGGGTAGCACTTTTCCCGGCCGCCAGCAGTCGCCAGCGGCCCCCAGCACCAAATCGCTCAAGTGACTCAATCTCAGTCATTTAAAAATAAAGAATAGTCTTCAATATTAAAGATAAGCATATAATTGTCTCTCCCTCCCTCGAATACATTTTTTTTCGGTTTATTTTTATTTTTCTACTTTTTCACCGGCCGCCACCGCCAAATTGCTCAAGTGACTCAATCGTAGTCATTTAAAAATAAAGAATAGTCTTCAATATTAAAGATAAGCATATAATTGTCTCTCCCTCACTCGAATACATTTTTTTTCGGTTTATTTTTATTTTTCTACTTTTTCACCGGCCGCCACCGCCAAATGCCTCAAGTGACTCAATCGTAGTCATTTAAAAATAAAGAATAGTCTTCAATATTAAAGATAAGCATATAATTGTCTCTCACTCCCTCGAATACATTTTTTTTCGGTTTATTTTTATTTTTCTACTTTTTCACCGGCCGCCACCGCCAAATTGCTCAAGTGACTCAATCGTAGTCATTTAAAAATAAAGAATAGTCTTCATTATTAAAAACAAGCATATAATTGTCATTTTATAGCCCCCCCCCCCCCCACCGAATACAATTTTTTTTAATATCTTTTATGTTATACTTAATCTTTTGCACTTTAAGGACGGCGCTGAAATAATAACGTTATTATTTAGAAACCCATTATAAATTTTTAAAAACACCCACACACACTTTTTCTTTTAGGTGATTATTACGTATTCTAAAGTAATTGCTTAATTCTAAAGTAATTGCTTAAAATGAGATTCTACTTTTTTTTTTAGGTGATTATTACGTATTCTAAAGTAATTGTTTTGTCTTTTTCGACAAGTTTTGTAGGGTGTTTACCCTACAAAACTTGTCGAAAAAGACAAAACAATTACTTTAGAATTTAGAGTGAGGATAAGGTTAACATATAAATATCACCTAAAAAAATCTCCCATTTCTGCGCCATTCTAGCGTTTTAGGGCAATTGCCCAATAATTTTTAATATATGAGATAAATCATGTGCGTTTTTTTGGGGGGGGGGTGGGGCAGGCGGGAGTGTCTACTTTTTAGTTGATTACGTGTGGTTTTATGACATTGCCACTCAGACTTAGGGTTAGTAGTAGATAAAATTTGTTAACTGGTCTAAAACGTTAGAATGCCTCAGAAATAAGGGATCATTTTACGTTAAATTTATATACGAAACTGATCCCCCCCTCTAAATTCTAAAATAATTTAATTTTTTTTTTGTTGATTTCGTGTATATACATCTGAAATCACAGGTGAAAAACACAGTTACACAGGTGAATATTGCAGTTCCATATATATATATATACATATATATATATATATATATAGCATATATGAAAAACGCATTTCCACATTTTATATATATATATATATATATATATATATATATATATATATATATATATATACAAGAGTTTTATGTGGAAATGCATTTTTCATATGTGCTTTCAGCTATATAAGCACCGTCATTTTTCTTGTTTCCGGCAATATTTTAAGGGTGCCTACACGTAAAAGTAGAAACTCATTTAGAGGGAGGGGCACAATGAAAGATTATAATCTACAAATTTCCCGATTTTTTTAGAGTAAAATCAATTATTTTTGTTGCCGATGCAATCAAATTGTTATTACTCAACAAATAGAAAAATTATTTTTGGATTGCAATAAAATAAAACTCTTTTCACAGCTGAAAATTCTCGAATTCAAAAACTTGAATTTAAATTGGAGATTTTTTTTTAGCATTAAGTTTTTTAAATTAATTAATACTTACGAATAATTAAACAATTAGGTTGAGAGGGTAGAGTTACTGTAACTAACAGAACAAAATCGGTGAAAAAACAAATATGCATCAAATAAATGTTACCAAAGGCAAGATACTCTTCTACCTACCTGGATAAGTTTATTTGTGCTTTAACTTATTTTAAAGCGTTTATTTGCTTTAAAAAACAAACAAAAAAAAACTGGTGTTCACTCTGTTCAGTTAGAACGAATAACAAAATGTCTGGCGATAAGCCGTCAACACTGAATTTTCGCACGATTGGTGACATTTATTGGATGTGTTTCTACAAGTATTGTATTTACTTTTCGATTTTTTGAGCGATTATCAAGGGTCCTCGTGCAGGGCTTATGAGCAACCATTTCTTTTGCTCGTTCTAACGTTACAGTACACTAGGTTTGTTTTGAACAAACAATAAAAAAAATAAAAAAAACGCTTTAAAATAAGTTAACACATAAACTTATCCAGGTAAGTAGAAGAATAACTTATCTTGCCTTTGGTAACATTTTCTGTTGCATATTTATTTTTTCATCCCTTTTTTGTTCTGTTAGTTACAGTGAAAAAAAAACACCTGGTTGAGTTTATACTTACATTTTTAGTTTAAAGTTTCTCTTTTTCGTTTTCATCTGTTTTTTTTTCTTTCACCTCTTTTTTCTTGTTAACTATACTGCACGATCGCCTGTTTTCGTTTTCACAAAGAAAAACAATAAAACAAATTTACTAAAAGAAAGATTGCAAAGTTAAATCTCATTAAGACTCGAAATCGGAAATACTTAGGATAGGTTATCAAAAAAAAGCATGAAAATTCGACATCGAAAACAAGGGAGATAACCCATCAAAATAAATGTTTACATATTTCCTCTTTATAAAAGTTCAATCGGACCATCTTCTCAGGGGGTATCTCCATTATTAACACGAAGTGGGGGGGGGGTCCATAGACTGCCGAACAGAGGTAGCGGTGCTTATGCTGTTCAGCGGCCGTATGAAAAAAAAAATTTTTTTGAAAAAAAAACAATAGTATATACTTATTTAGCGTTATATTCTTACTCACTGTACAAAAAAGTAGAAAAAAATTATCCATTAGAACTTTAATTACAAGTATTTTCTATTCTGCGTATCATAACTGTAGTGTTACTGCACCGGCGAGTCACCGGTGAGGGGACGAGTTACGGCCCCTGGCGATGACTCAGAATGTAATTTGACCGCCAATAAACTTTGTTATTTATCCTATACTTCTCTCCGTCTTACTACTTATTTAACCCAGCCGATAACATTACATGGTGTCAGAAGTAGGATACAATTTTGGAGACCAAAAACAAAAAAAACGGATATCGTAGTAAGAAAAACAAAGGATTTCTAAGAGAAAGAAAATTCTACTATCGATAAACAAACGACTTACGGAAAACGGTCCCACAAGCAAAAAAAAAAAAAGTAATAAAAGAGAGAACAGTGAGTACAGACATTTGTTTTTTCATATATATCGTATACTTTTGAAAAATGCCTCACACGGACATAAAGCAATATTCTGCTAATATACCAACCCCGAACGAATGACTCTCGTTGGAAATGTTGCTAATAACTGGCGAAAATTTAAACGAAATTTTCTCAATTATTCGATCGCTAGTAGATTGTCTAAAGAAGCAGATACTTCATATCAGACATCGGTATTTTTAGCAACTATCGGGAGGATAGTTACGATATATATGAAGGGTTGAAGTTTAACTCTGAGGAAGAAAAGACGGACCTAGAGAAGGTGATGAAGAAGTTTGAGGATTTTTTCGTGGGCGAAACACACGAAGCTTATGAATCCTATACATTCCATCTTCGCAAGCAAGTAGTATCGGAAGGTATCGAGACCTATATAGCTGCTCTTTGACAACTTGCAAAGAACTGTAATTTCGGACAGCTACAGGATAGGCTTATTCGAGACCAAGTCGTTGTCGGAGTTCGAAGCGATACTGTCAGAGAAAAGTTACTGTCTGATAAACAGCTTACTCTAGACAAGTGCCTACAAATAGGTAGAGCCTACGAAACTTCGAAACAACAGACACAGACAATTTCCTCCGGTGCCGATGCAGTGGATCCTCAAATCAACCGGGTTACGAAGCGAACCTACAAGACAAACTTCACCAAACAACCACATCCGAAATCGAAAATGCCTAGCAAATGCACACGCTGCGGGAAATTTCCATTCCACAATAGAAATGACTGCCCAGCAAAAGATGCACGCTGCAGAATTTGTTCGCAGAAAGGGCATTATGCAAAATTTTGCAGAACCGATGAAGTGAAGGTTAGAGAAATAAGAGAGGAAGAAGAAAATCATTTTTTAGGTTCTGTCACTCTCGAAAATATAGGTACAATTACCACTGAGGATAATACAAATTGGCAGGCTAAAATCAAGGTCACCACTAAGACCTGTACCAAAATTATAAATTTCAGGCTGCATACAGGTGCAGATGTGACCGTAATCCCGAACCGGTTCTTCAGGAAAATTCCCCACTCATCCAACCCACAAACAAAAGATTGTACGGACCGGGTCATCATGAGATAAACCTCATAGGATGTGTGAAGGCCAAACTGGCCACGGAAAAAGTAAGCTCGCAACAAGACCTTTATGTTATAGAGAGTCTGCAAGAACCTCTACTGGGAGGACCAGCAATCAAAGCCCTCAACCTGTTGAAAGCAGTTAATAGAGTGACAAGCGAATGGCACCAGTATAAGAAAGAGTTCCCAGAACTGTTCACAGGCCTAGGGAAACTGGAACATGTGTACCAGATACGTTTGGATGCAGGAGCTCAGCCCTTTTCTATTGCTACCCCGAGAAGATTGCCATTGCCTATGAAACAGAAGGTTCAGGAAGAACTGAAACGTCTGCAGAACGAGGACATAATCCGTCCAGTCAAATCACCAACTGATTGGTGTGCCCCAATAGTCGCCGTCCAAAAAGCTAACAATAAAGTTAGGTTATGCGTCGACTTTACCAAGCTAAGCGAGAGTGTGAAACGGGAAAATTTTCCTTTACCCACCACAGACCAATTACTGGCCGAGCTCGATGGAGCCACAGTGTTTAGCAAGCTCGACTGCCACAACGGTTGCTACCAAATCGTCCTACACGAAAAATCGCAAGTCCTTACCACATTTATAACACCTTATGGGAGGTACTGTTTCAAACGACTTCCATTCGGGATAAGTTCTGGGCCAGAACTCTTTCATAGGGAGATGACACACATTTTGTCCAGAATACCAGGAGTCATCTGTGATATAGATGACGTCCTAATAAGTGGAAGAAACCAGCAGGAGCATGACCAGCGACTAAAAGCAGTACTGCAGAAAATGAAGGCTGCAGGAACTACACTCAACGATAAATGTGTATTTTCTGTCAGAAACATAAAGTTTCTGGGTCACATTATATCAAAAGAGGGAATACCCGAAAAAGTAGCAGCAATTATGGACTTGCCCAGACTTGAGAATGTGTCCGAATTACGACGCTCTAGGAATCTAGCCGAAACCACCAAACCACTCCGAGAGCTTCTTAGGAAAGAGTCAGAATGGATCTGGGATGAGCCTCAGAAAGCAGCATTCCAGACCCTGAAGAAGCAACTGAGTTCTGCACAAGTACTGACTCATTACAATTCCAACAAGCCGACAAGGGTATCAGCAGATTCATCTAGCTATGGCCTAGGCGGTGTACTACTGCAGAAGCAAGAAAATGACTGAAGACCGGTATTTTATGCTTCACGATCTCTGACAGAAACAGAGCAGAGATATGCACCGGTTGAGAAGGAGGCACTAGCAGTCACTTGGTGTTGTGAAAAATTTGCGGACTACTTGGTCAGAATGCCAAAATTCACAGTTGAAACAGACCACAAACCACTGTTGGCACTGTTGAAGTCGAAGCGACTCGACGAATTGACACAAAGAATTCAACGTTTCCGCATGAGGTTAATGAGATTCTCCTATGAGATCATATACACAGCGGGAAAAGACCTCACAACAGCAGACGCTTTGTCCCGAGCACCTGGGAGACAGAGACCGACTCATTTATCTGCTCAGTCATAGGAAATATCTCGGCAAGCGATAAACGATTGGAGGATATCTGACTAAAACAAAATACTGACCAGGTCTGCAGTCAGGTAATCAAATATTATGAGATGGACCACTGGCCCGAAAGAGCAAGGCGGGACCCTGAACTAAAACAGTACTGGTTTGTCAACCAGGACCTAACAGTTTACCAGGGACTTCTAATGTACCAGAGCCGACTTATCATTCCTAATGTACTTCAAAAAGACATACTAGAGCGTCTACATGAGGGACACCAAGGTTTTGTCAAATGTCGAGCACTAGCTCGCGAAAGTGTGTGGTGGCCTGGCCTCTCTAAACAAATTGCAGACAAAGTTGGGAAATGTGGTATCTGTGAAAAAGAACGAAAATATCCACCAGAACCACTACAACCCACCAAATTACCTGCATATCCATGGCAGAAAAAAGGAATGGATTTGTCCGAATTCATGGGACACCGATATCTTCTGATTGTCGATTATTTTTCCAGGTTGATTGAAATAGCCCATTTATGGACAACCACCTCAGCCAGCGTAATAGAGCATTGCAAATCAATATTCGCTAGGCATGGGATCCCAGAGACAATCATATCTGACAACGGTCCCCAATTCAGTTCTAGTGAATTCAGGAACTTTTCAAATGTATTTGACTTCCTGCACCTCACAAGTAGCCCCCATCATCCGCAAGGAAACGGAGAAGCTGAACGTGCAGTCCAGACAATAAAAAACTTATTGAAGAAAGCAAGTGACCCATACATAGCACTGCTAAATTATTGCAGCACTCCTCTGCAACACGGCAAGAGTCCTGCAGAGCTGTTAATGAATAGAAAACTAAGAACACGGATCCCTAACATTCCTCAAAGAAATTCATTTGATCAGCAAAACATCGAGGAACATAGAAGGGCAGACACCCGGCTCAAAGCCAGACAAAAGCAAAACTATGACAAACGTCATCGGGCTAAAAATCGTCCTGCCTTTCAAAAAGGACAACCAGTCTGAGTCAAGATACCGAAGACCAGTACAGCTGTAGTAAGTAAAACTATGTCACCAAGGTCAGTCCTAGTTAAGACAGATTCAGGA
The DNA here is from genome assembly GCA_963556195.1 of Sepiola atlantica. Classification (NCBI taxonomy): domain Eukaryota; kingdom Metazoa; phylum Mollusca; class Cephalopoda; order Sepiida; family Sepiolidae; genus Sepiola; species Sepiola atlantica. The sequence goes on along the minus strand of OY744525.1, from coordinate 116,107,303 downwards.
CTACACCGACGCAACAAAAGTAATCTGTGCCTAAGGAACGGAGAAACCAGCTTCTCTCAGGTGGCTACCCTACAGGAAGCAAACACTTTACCACGTTCCCCTCGATATGGATATATGTATAGCTGTGATGATGACTCAACAAATCTTCCCAGTAACCAAAGAAACATCCCACTAGAGAGTTCCAGAGGTCCTGACCAAGGGAAATATACAAGAAGTGGTCGACAAGTTCGACCACCTAAAAGACTGTCCTTGTAAAGAACTTTACAACCGAAAGGGGGATGTAGTGTTACTGCACCGACGATTCATCGGTGAGGGGACGAGTTACGGCCCCTGGCGATGACTCAGGGAGAATGTATTTTGACCGCCAATAAACCTTGTTACTTATCCTATACTTTTCTCCGTCTTACTACTTATTTAACCCAGCCGATAACATTACATGTATAAACGATTAAAATGGTTTTATGCTTTTTTTCATTAAGTATTATTAAATAAAGAGACATGTCCAGTTAAAACTATTTAGTATTATGCATGAAATTTGAAGAAAAAACACGTTTGAAACGTGTAACAAATGGCGTCTTACTGGACCCGGAAGTAGTGTATTATGCTCATGGAGCCATGTTTTTTTTTGTATTGCTGAAGACGAAAAAGTTTTAAAACGCCTTTTTTTATATTACTACATAATATTAAATTGATGTAAACTCCAAAACGTTGACCATGTCATTATCTTTATATTATATATATATATATATATATATATATATATATATATATATATATATATTACTATATCATGTATCCACATAAATTTATAAGGAGATATAATTTTTTATGCATCAATTTTCAGTATTTACTTCAACAGTGTTCGATACGTAAGTAGAGCTAGGTAGTAAGCTATGAAAATATATTTATTGCAATTAAGCTACACAGAGTCTCTCGCGTTTCATCCCCGGGGGAATCCTCAGGCTAAAATGCATAAGTTAGTTTTTCCGGGTGTTATTCAATAGAATGGGAAATAGGAAGTACAATTTACTATGTACAAAAAAAGAAACAATTTCGTCAGTTTACGGACCGCGCTAAAACCGACATTTCGTCGGCATATTTCGGCAGGTTACTTAAACCGCCGGAAGGTGCCGAAACGCTTAGCCAATCAGATCACAGCAGCCGACTACTGGAAATTGTGAAAAAAATCTTGCGTAAAATTCAATTTTTTTTTTTTTAGAATTCAAAATGTACATTTTATGGTTATTCGGAAGAGTAAGCAACTCTTGATTTATACGTTTAGCTTTTGTAAGTATGGATGTTCGGAATGACAATAATCTTAGCAAAAATCTAAAATTTAGGTGAATTACTTTTTTTTAATTAAGTACATAAAGCTAACATAACGGAATAAAAATAAATAAAAAAAATGTCTTGGAATTATTTTTTTGGCATAATTTCTTTTATTTATATTTAAAAAATAAATCAAATTAACGCCATGGAATTTTTTCATTTTACATATTTCTTCAAGAAAATTTGTATGTGTCCAAAAATATTTTTTTATTTATTTATTAATACTAAGGAAATAAGTTAATAAAATTAATGTAATGGGATTTTTTAATAATTTGTTTTTGTCAATAATTGATGTATTTTTTCCGTTTTTACAAATAATTTATTTCTTTAAACTTCATAATACAAACGGATATAGTACAATATATTTATATAATTTTTTAATATAAATATTTTTTAAATTTTTTTTCCGAGTCTTGTCATTTTTACCGAGATTATTGTCCTTCCGACCATCCATACTTACAAAGGCTAAACGTATAAATCAGGTTACTGTTCAGAATAACTTATTTTATATTTTATCCAAATAAGTACTGTGTGAATGATTCCCACACTAGTTTACTTGAGTCTCAAGCCATCGGGACTAATATTTGAAATGCTAAAGTTGATTTATAACATTTCTTGTTTTGTTTTGACTTTTTAAATAATTGCTTCGTCACTTGGGCATTTTTTTTTTTGTCCAGTTCTTAAAATTAACCCTAACCCGACAGAAAATCTGAAAAGACAAACAAACCTAATCCTAAGAAAAAAAAATCCAACCCAACCCTAACAAACATAAAACAATCTAACCTTTACCCTAACAAAAAAACAACAATCTAACCGTAACTGGCAGACGAGAAGGACATGAAGGATGCTGGCTTCCGGTGAAAAAAGCTTGAAGAAAGTGTGTACGGATGCCTGAAAGTGATACAACATTTTTTTTATTTATATTAATTTCAGACTTTCCTTTTTGTCATATTAATTTCAGACTTTTCTTTCATCATAATCTAATAATCAACATAATACAGACTATTTGAAAAATAATTTATTTGTTTTTATTTGATTGTTTTCAAAACATTTTTTTTAAATAATAGTGAAAACCTTTTTTCTTTGAAATGGAGCAACTTCCGGAATCAAACTTTTTTCTTAGAAATGGAGATGTTCTAACCCCTAACCCTAAACCTAACCTTAAACCCTAACCCTCCATTATTTTCACTAAATATTTCCAAAAAAACATAAAATTAAAGAACACATTCCGTTGTTCAAAAACATTATTTCTTGAAAAAAAAAGATTATTCTATTTTGTTTATTTTCTTCAAGGAATTTTTTTTTTAAGTTTTGAAAACAATCAAATAAATTATTTTTCAAATAGTCTGTATTATGTTAATTATGAGAATATAATGAAAGAAAAGTCTGAAATTAATATGAAAAAAAGAAAAGTCTGAAATTAATATGACTAAAAAAAGAAATTGTATCACTTTCAGGTATCCGTACAGACTTTCTTCAAGCTTTTTCGCCATCTGCCTTAACTTAACCCTAACCAGTCGATAGGGGGAAAAAGGAGTAAAAAAAAAATTAATTAGAAAAAAATTGTTTGCTATATCATATTTTCTTCATTAAAAAATAAATATTTATTTATGAAACTTATACAAGGCTTTTTTCGGCACTTCTTCATTTCAACCGTCACTTGGACTTAATTTGCTTTCCTCTTTTGAAGGCAACCAACCGGAAGTAACCGAATTAGATGTTTTTTTTTTTTATTATTCAAAATGACAATAATAACAGCGAACAATGTATCGTTATTGAATATGAAAATATTTTATTTAAAAATTTAAAAATTTATAAAAGTAATAAAAATGTTTTTTTTATTGTATGAATTAAAAATTTCTCAAAATAGTCAACAGTGATTTTTAAAATGAAAATTTATCATTAAAATGAATAGTCAGCGATTTTTTTTATTGTATGAATTAAAATTTTATCAAAATAGTCAACAGTGATCTTTTAAAACGAAAATTTATAATTTAAAACGAAAATCCAACAAACAATCAATATGCCGGTTGACTCGGTGGAATGAATGGAACTCTTCAATTATTAAGTCCAAGTGACAGTGAAATGTAGAAGTGCCCTTTTTCTAGCTTTGAATGTTTTTCCTTAATTGTTAAAGTTTCTTTTTAAAAAATACATATTTTTCCATTATATTTCTGTAACAAAATTTTGTTTTCATTAAAATTACCATACGACCACTGTTTTCTTCTCTATTTAAAATGTTTTCCTTAATTTTTAAAGTTTGATAGCGTGTCGCTCCCCCCCCCAAAAAAAAAAATCAGGCTCTTGTATAGATCGAGTACACAGCCGAAATTTATTTGAGAAGAGTTCTAATGGTGTAAGAAGGGACAGACAACTCTCTTTTTTTAAGTACATAATTTCACGCCGTAAATATAATACCGGCTGTATTCCACGACAACTTTGGGTTTTTGGTGGCTATGAAAAGACACTAAATCGGGTTTTTTAGTGACGGTCCCGTCCAGAGATGCTGCCACATTAATCCCAATAAAAAAAAAATATCTGCGATAATTTAATATTTTTAACTATAAAAAAAAATCAAAATTCTGTTAATCCAAATAATAGGACTGTTCGTTTTGCTGGTTTCTGTTGATTTTCCCAAATTCTATTTTTTCAATAACTGTTCTATCAATGTACTGTTGATTTTCTCAAATTGTTATTTCTTCGAAAAATGTTCTATTAATTGAATTTGTATGACTTCTTATTTAAAAAATGGATATTTTCTATTTTCGGAGAAATTGCGTACTAAAACCAATGGTGTACTCTCTTAGTTATCTGCCCCGTACACCATTGGAACTAATGGCCAGAGTGCTCACCTCTCGAGCGCTGGCTTTTCAAACCCCACTTTCTCGACCCGATCTTGGGTCACATCTTACTTGTGGGAGTAAGATAAAACTGGCCTTGTGCCTAACTCCTGGGGAGGAGTAAATAAAACTCTTCTAAAATAAATTTCGCCCGTCTATCCGATCTATACAAGAGCCAAAAATCACAAAGTTTTCGTTCGGCACCCTGCGGCGGTTTACGTAACCTCCCGGAATATGCCGCGAAACGTCGGTTGTAGCGCGGTCCATAAACTGCAGAAGTACTAACAATTAGGTTGAGATTCACTTACAATTTTTTGTGTGTCTGTTTTGTTTTCATCCGTTTTGTTACGTATTCATGAGTAAGAAAACAAGACGATACGCATATGTTTATAGCAAGATGGCTGACCGCCGCTGGTATCATTTTTTTTTTACGTGTTCTCCGAAGTTTTCTCATTGCAAGTACATAACATGTCCCTTTTATAAAGTTCTACGCAACCAATCTTAAAATAAAAAAAAATATTCTTCTAATTCACTTGTTTTTGGATTGTAATAAAATTAAATAATTTCAGAAGTGAGAATCCTTGAATTAAATAAATTGTTTGAGACAACGAAAACAAGAAAATATTAAATAGGCCTACATAATAATAAAAAAAAGAAAGATTTCCCAGTTAAATTTCGGATCTTTTTAAGAAGCTCCCTGCCACTAGTGCTAAAGTTAGTCGGCCGCTAAGAATAACCCCGCTGCCAAGGGAGACAACCTTTTGGCTTGCTAAATGAACCCTTTTCACACGTGTTTGAGTGCACCTTTCCTTAAAGTTTTCATCGCTCATGAATTTTCTAAGACTCAAAACCCTGGTCCACGACAAGGAGTCTGCTGTAGTTTTTTTTTGCAAAACCACGGAGTACTACATCAGCAGCGTCTCTGCAACAATGGCCATCAAATGGTTTTATCGAGCAATTGGTCCAGATGGCGATGTAATTCACGTCAATATAACAACCCTTAATAATAAAACATTCTTATTTTGTTAATTTATGAAAAATTTTATTACAAAAAAAAATATCATCCATTAATACTAAAATCGTATATAATAAGTTATACATTCTTATTTTGTTAATCGTTTTAAGCAAAAGTGGCTGAAAAGTTGTCTTCCTTGAATAGCGGGGCTTTATTTTTTGGCGGGGAGCTTCTTAAAAAGATCCTAAATTTCATTAAGACTATCTCTAGCCTTCGGGTTAGGACCAAAGAGTAGTATCTGTTCTATACTCGGTTGAAGGAAAATAAATCCTTCTTGACTGGGGCAATATTTATTTTTCTTTCATCTAGAAGGGGTTCTTTTTTATGGTGTGCTGGACCCCCCCCCCCAGATAAACCGGCCTTGTTTTCCTTTTCTTTTTTATAATAACGTGGTAGAAAGAAATGTGTTGGGGAATAAGAAATCAACGAACGTTTAATGAGATTAACGTCTAATAAAAAATGTTCGCTACGTTCCCTGGTTGGTTAAGTTGATATTCCAGGTTGTTACTGACCAAGTTGTTCAGCTATATGTATCCAGCCGAGTAGAGACGTGGCCACCGAGAGTTGACAAGGCCAAGCAACTAACTTATTGCCCCCTCTCTGACGTCATTGCATTGCGTGTCAAAACAATGGCCGTCGTAATAACAATAAGAAGGCATTTCGACTTCTCAATTCACTAAATAATCCATAAAAATTCAGGAAATCAACCAATTTTAAAATAATTTCGCGCTTTTTAAAAATTTCATTTCATAATTCACAAAGTTAAAATGCCTACTGCATATGTTTGAATTTCCAAAAGAGAAAGAATTACTGCAAATATGGATACACGTAATAATGTTTACACCGACTAAATATAGTGTAGTAAGTTTGATTTTTTTTTAATTATATAAAAAATCAAAAGTCTGAATTACTTATTCATTATTTGATAAAAAGGTAGTGTTAAATTTTTTTTATTACTTTTTTTCGATGTATTAAGTGTAGTATAGTTTATCTCTGTACTTTTGTAGATTAAATAAATGAAATAATAACGTCATATTTAATCAATATTTTAACAAAAAATATTAATTAAACAATGCTTTATTCAATTATAATATCGTTAATTCTTCGAGTTATACTGATTTTATTAACAAGAGTGTAGGGGCATTTTTCGTAATATATACGAAATAGTTGTTTTAAAAATACTTTAAACATATACAGATCTTTATTTTCATTAAAAAAAATCATGGATTTTTTTATATATATAAAAATATACGTTTAGTAAAGGTGTATTTTGTTTTTTAAAAAAAAAAGATTTTCACTAAGATTTAAAAAAAATGGTTTCACTATATCTCCTGTGCTTGTTTATTAATAAATATTGAAAATTTCATTAAAATTGGTTGATTTCCTGAATTTGGGTGAATTTTTAAGTGAAGGGAGGGTCAAAATGTATTTACATTTTGGGGATCGGCCTTTGATTTTGCACGTACCTATCTCTTAATAGCAAGATAGGAGTTGTTGATTCATTATTAAACAAACGGTTAACATTGCACTTTTTTTTGTATAATTTTTAAACAAATTTCAAAGTCTGAATTACTTACGGTTGATTGGGTTAGAAGTTTAAATAATGGTAATTCATAATTCAGTTTTTTGCAGTATTTGATCGTGAATTATTATTTTCTTTAAATTTATATTGAATAAAGATCAGTTTCAGGATAAATCGAATCGTGTTCCTTTCTTTTCTTTTTTACATGCAATTTTTAAAGTTTTCTAATGCTTTGTTTTAAATATTTACAATATCGTATGGTAAACATATTTTGATATTTTGGATAACTTTAGTAAATGTGTTTTTTGTTTACAAGAAATAATACATTTGCACCTAGCTTTATAATAAAGTAATTGATTTATTATATTCTGTGATCATTAATTAATAAATACTGAAAATTTCATTAAAATTGGTTGATTTCCTGAATTTTGATGGATTATTTAGTGAATGGAGAAGTCGAAATGCCTTCTTATTGTTATTACGACGGCCATTGTTTTGACACGCAATGCAGTGACGTCATTTTCTAGCAAACAGGCCTGTAGTAACTCTCGGTGGCCATGGTAGAGATCACAAAGGCTATGAGTTATAAACGCAATCAAGAACAGCGATAATTTTTGGAAAAAAGGGGCGTGGCTTTGTAATGACGTTTTTTAAACAATAGCCGTACATGGCTGCTGAGCAGAAGAAATATGATCATCCCTAGTGTATATGATTGCGACAGTGTAAGCATTTGTGTGTTGCTTTGCGTTAAAGCATGTAAATGTATAAATGTGTGTCTGTGTATGTGTGCTCACAATGTGAGAATTGACGAGGCGTCCTTTGACCACTTAAGGTATACTGTATGCATTTGTGTGTGCGTCACTTTTTGTCAGGGTGTGTAAGTATGTGTGTGAGTTGAGATGCTGGCTTTTCAAGCCCCAAGGAGGCGATCGAGGCGGAGATGTAATGCCCTTGTTAATTGTGTGCTGATTTTGTTCCCAACTGATTATCTCCGAAAATCTGAGCTTAACGTTACATCGGCTGCAGATACATGGTTTTATTTTAGGTGCGAAAAAAAAAAGGATTTAAATTGGACGAGGTGCGACGGACATAGTTGTAAACATATAATATGACAGCCATTTTGAGGTTTTGCTAAAATTGTTTTATTTTTTCTAGATGTAATTTTTTGGGTGCAGTTTGTGTGTTTTTATTTTTCGCTCATTCCGTTGGTCAATTAACATTATACATACATCAACATTTCTGCATACTCTTGATAGGGCCTGAGAGCAATAGCTGGAGCTCAATTTGAAAGCAACTGATTATTCGTAGAGAAGGAACTTCTGCCATTAAATTGAAATGATCTGCATTACCACTGATAGTGTTAGATAGTGGGAGTGTCAGGAAGCGAGCGCCTCAAAGGTAGGAGGAGTGAAAGTGGAATTTGGAAATGACGTCACTTTCGCTCAGGGCCGATCCTTTCTCTCAGTTGATAACCCGCAGATAGATCAAACATGAAGATCTTGAAGTCCTAGCCAGCCCGAGACGGGGACGCAGACTGTGGACATACATGTATATGACAAAAGGTAAAAAGGTATCTTTCCAAGTGATGTTCTTCTCTCTCTTCCGTCGAAACCATTCAATTTCTGTCTCTGGTTTTATGTTTAAATAAAACTTTTAAAGCCAAAATGGCGTCCGCGTAGTCTCTCTGTCAACAGTGAGTTTGACAGCAGCGACAAAGTCAAGATACACCAGCCAACGTCGTAGACGAACCACGGTTCGAAAGTCAGCAGCAATGTAACAATAGGATTTTATACAGCTTATTTTACACTTCTGTATTTGAAAAATTGATCGTTTAAAGAGATGGAAAAATCTTACATGAAGCGTTACTGTAGCAGTCTGAAATAGGACCTATTTCTTATGCGTCCACTGTGGGCAAGTTGGTCTTAAACTAACCAATCGGCTCATAGGGCGTATTGATTTTAGCTAGTCCCTTGTGGACTATTTGCACCCCTGTTGAATGGTGGAATGGATCGCCAGAGAGACCCTGGCCGTCAACCTAGAAGGAACTCTTCTTCACCTCTTTCCTGCCCCCTCATCCACTGGATTTCCGAGCACTGCTCCCCGGGCAGTAAAAGAACTTCGTTTCCTTCCACCGGACACCAACTCCAACGGTATAGGATACCCAATAAAGATTTGTTTAATGTTAAAAGAAGCGTTGAGTTGTTCCTCGTATGACTACCGTCTACCGTGCTTATACTTATAGTGAGGCTACGACTACTAGCCTTGGCTATTATATTACCACTGTCAACCAAGGGAAGAGTCTACCAGGCATGCGTATGCAGTGTTTGAGGTATGAAAATGAAACCTGACCAGTTACGGTTGTGGACATGCGTTGCATGCAGAGAAAGGATATGAGAAGGATACGATGGGTGGACAATGTGAGTCATAAAAGGCATACTTAGTTCTTATCATTGCACAGTAATATTTAATATGAAATGTATTGAGAGAGAGAGAGAGTTGGCAGAAAAATACACTTTGATGGTATGCCCAAATTGAAAGAATGGATGAGAGTTCTTGTGTTAATAGATGTAGAACAGTTTAAGTATCAGGTTCAGTTCACAGAGGGAGGCCAAAGAGAACATGAGAGTGATTAAAATTGACCTGAGAGAAACAAGGATAAATAAAGACCTGCACAGAAATAGGTTACTTTAGAAGTCAATTTCTTAAAGTCGCTTAACGCATGCCAGCATGTAAAACGGACGTTAAACCGATGATGAAGATGATGATGATGATGATGATGATGATGATGATGATGATGATGATGATTCTTACCAGACTAAAAATTTAGAAGCAACTTACTGCTCTGTCAATATTTTGAAGGCGGTGAGATGTGAGCTGTGAGCTGTGAGCTGGAGAATATCGACAGAGACGTGGAAGCAATGGCTAGCAGAATGATCATAGCCAGCATCATGTCAGCACAACTACTGAAATTCGTGGAGAATTTGAAAAAAAAAGGTGTGGCAAGATCCAGGTATGTCAATACAGATCTTTGCTACAGAGACGGACGTCGGAGTGGCGACAATAAAAAAAGCATTGAATGAGGACCTTCGTGAACTCTCATACAAGAGTTGCAAGGGTCAACAACTCACCATCAAAGCCCAGCAGAACTTACAAAACCTAAAGAACTCAACAAGGTCAAACACCTATTTGACCCGAGGATGTTTCAGTTCTTCTCATAAGTAGGTGCACTATACACAGAACAACAGTCTGCACGAAGTCTCATGTGCCATGAAGACAAGTTTTTGGGTGTATTTCCAACGAAGGCCACATCATGTAACTCTAATTATTTGAAAAGAGAATCAGACTCAATTCAGATGGCCATAATGAGTTGCTGTTGACTGTTGTCAAGTAATGGTTAGAGAGAAAAGGTCGTACGTGTGGCAGCTCAATGTCACACCCCCAGGAAAACCCAGATTTGTCTATATGAGAACTTCCACAACTTCACCCATCCCAACATCTGTCTCTTCAAATCGCCTGATTGCAAATCCATAGACTATTATGTGTGGAGCGAAGTTGAGAAAGACACAAACAGTATCGATTGCAACACGAAGAACAGGCTGATTGACATGATCAAATTGGTGTTGAGGTTGGTTTCTACGAATGGGTTTTATTTAGCCAAAACATCCTCTCAGATGGAAATTTAAGAGTTTGAGACTGCATTAATTATGTGCCAATATATGACGTATTTTATTCCCATTTCAAATATTTCAAATTTGTCTACAACCGCATGTATTTATCCTTTTTTCGTATTTATAAACAAACGCAAAAGAAAACCAATCAACAATATTCAGTTTTTTCAATTTGCCATATGAGGGGTGCAATTATTTTCTATTTAAACCTATAATGTAGAGAGGTCATTAAATTATGATTAGAACAAATTAGAAATGTGTAAATTGACGATTGAATTCATGTCTTTTTTCCCCTACATATTCTATCTTACTAGAAACTGAATGCATGCTCATGTTAACAACAATATCATCTGTATCTTCTTGTTCCGTTTGTTGGGCATGTTAGCAATGAACCCTTGCTGATTCAAAGGGCACGATCTTTACATAATATCTCAATATAACCTTCTTCGTTACAATACCAAGACATAATAACATGCTCACTTCCTCCCCTCCTGAATGTTTTATATCTCGACTCTCTATCTTACTCTTTTTCTCACGCTTATCCAATTTATCAGGATGCAAGGCTTTAATCTGAATCCGCCTTCTAAGGGTTCGTCTTTATATTCTGTACTTGCATCAAGCCGTATCCCCCACTTTAATTATTATAATAATTATTATTCTGATAAGTCGTCAAGAAGGTTTGTGGATCGTCCTTTATGAATGCTATCGTAATATCGCAGCCCTCTACGAAGAATCCGAGACTTGTTTACGAACCACTGAATTTCCTTTGTAAAACTTGATGTATTCACAACACAACAAATATACTACCTTAATTGACCAACGTTAAATCGATCATACTTGCATTGGGGTTGGAATCCACCAACTATGTCTTCTAATGATCTCTTTACCTCGTCCCATAGAAGCGTAAGTTATCAGATATTAGTCTGTAGTTTGTCATCGTCGTCGCAAGTGAACAAACAACAAAAACAAACTTCTCAATATCCGGACAGGACATAAACTTTTTCGTCTTATAAAAAAGAGCAGAGTACATACAAGGTAAAACTATAAATCATTAACTTATTTACTTTTTAATGATGTCTCACGATCAAGGTGTGTCCTTGAGTTTGATGGTAAGCAGGCAGTTATCAAATATGTCAGAATCATCGAAAATGTTGCTCGGATTAACAGTACAATGAACACATATATTAACATATAATGGTATATCTTTATTGTTTGAGTTGCAATGACTTATTAGAGTCAGTGGAAGAGTGGATAGTGCACGGTAATTATCAGAAACTGATCTCTCAAAATCGCTAGCCAGTTATGTTCTGTTAATCTAAAAACGAATCGGTTAATATATTTTTGCCATGCTCATTCCGGGATATTGCCTATACACTCAATATAGCCATATCCTAACTGGCAGTTCACTCATGTTGCGTCCAGCTGTGTGTTGTTTATTTAACAAATGGATGTATTTATTCCTGTCTTGGCAGATGTCTCTGTTTCAACAGCTGAGTGTGTCATTGAGTTGGATGCAAACCAGTTTCCTTATCAAATATGTCAGTGGCAAATTTGGTAAGAAGAGATAAAATGGAAAACGTTGCTGCGTTAGAAAATAGACGACAAACACTTATTTAAAAAAAATGTTTCAATGATATTTCACCCCAAACAAGGCAGGATGCCACTGTAGACGTAAGGAGCTACTGAGAATTAGGAAGTAGGTTTAGGGTGTCATTCTAAGTTGGGAGCTGTTCAACGAGATGTCTGTTTGCATTAGTTTTAAACCTCTGCATGTCGGTACTGTCAGGGAAACAGGGGGCAGAGAGGGAGTTCCAGAGGCCAGCAGCACAAGGAAATAAGCTATTGGAGTAGAAAGCTCTCCGGCATCTGGGGACATCCACAGTGAATGGATGGGATTTAGCTGATTGTCGAGCTTGTCTAGTGAATTTACGTCGAGAGGGCACCAGAGTAGCCAGTTCATTGGATCATAATCAATTGAAGTATTTGTAAAACAAGCACAATGATGCTACATTGCGGCGATGGGACAGGGGCTGGAGCTTGGTTGACAGTAGGCGACCTATTAAGTTGGCGATTCTTTTTTGGACCTTGTCAGGTAGGGAGAGACTAATATATAAAAAATATAATGGTATATCATTATTGTCGGAGTTGCAGTGACGTAGTAAAGTCATTGTGAGGAGTGGAAGTTGCACACTTGAATTCACTAGCCAGTCAGTCTTTCAATCTAAATTACGGCCAGTTGATATAACTTTTTGGAAATGCATGCATCCTCATTCTGTGATATTGCCTATGCACTCAATATAGTCATGCTCAACTTGTGTGGCTTCCAACTGTTTATTATTTATTTAACATATAAAGCAATTAAATGGTTCAGTATTTGTCTCACCTGTATTTGTTAATAGAAATACTTTAAAAATACTGAATTTTTTTTTCAGAAAATAAAATATTTGACACATGTAATTTAATAAGTAGATGACATACTTATCTTCACGCGATGAAGCCACTCAAATATTTAACAACATCGACCCCCACATACAATTCACCATAGTGTGACAGGGTCGGTCTTGGAGATTCGAAACCTCATCGTTCTTTTCGAAATAATCAGAATGAAATTATTTTAAGTCAAGTGGCTTGTAGACGTAAACGGCTGACCGCGAGAAAAGAATGGAATTATTTCAAGTAGCCGGTGGCCATAAACGGTTGACCGCGGGTCGACCGACCACAGAAAAGAATAAGGTGAGTTCTAGCATTTAATGTTATAAATAAATGTGTTTAAATATATCTCACAGTTATTCTCGAAAAATGCAGATTAACATATTTTACATAACATCTTGCGAAGAAGTTTTCTCACGAGAAGTTTTCTAATGAAAACAGATTGCAAATGCTGATCCGCATAGTTTACGAGTTTTTCCCCATGTGTAATATTAGATGAGCATTCTGTGAAAAAACAGATGCACATATCGTATAAGAATAAGGTTTCTCTAGCGTGCGTTTGCACGTGCACTTTTAAGGAATAAGTCACAGTCAATGCAGATTCACATACCTGACAAATATAAGGTTTCTCTCTCTTTTCAATTTTCTTATCATTTGTTTTTGCTGTGGATGGAGCATCCTATCGGACATTCACCCGCTATTTAAGACAGTCCAACCAACAGATTTTTTAAAGATTCTAACCGTCCTTTAAGTGCGATTGTTTGTATCTCTCTTGTACTTGTTTCACCGGCTATATTCGCCAGGTAGTTTTTGAAATTCTTTTTCATTAGCCTGGTTGCTCCTATAATTACTGAAATAGAGATCTTCTTATGATTCCATTTTTTTTCATGTTGTACATAGCACCTTCGTATTTTGTTATTTTTTCCTCTCTCTATTTTGGTTCATTTTACTTCAGTCGAAGTTCCTAGAAATTAAGCGGCCCCCATCCTAGGGCTAACACTTAATATCTATACGAGATACATAGATATTCAAATGTTCCATTAAAGTTATCTTTTACATGTCAAACGTTGAGTTTGTAAAGGAGTAAAGAATATTAATTTTTCTCTCCCCAATGGACATGCTAATTATGTTATAGTATACCTTTCTTGTAGTCTTTTAGTCTTACCGGATTCGAGGACAAGAATTCATCTAGTCTGGATTACTAGAAGCAACATCACTTGAAGATGGTGAAACATTCCTCGTATAAGCCAGTGTTGTTTAGCCATACTTAAGGGACCTTATTTGGGCTTCAAATACTTTATTATTTTGAATATTTGGTCAGGCTTTACTTGTAGTAGGACATATCACTAAGTCAGGTTGTCCTGACGAACACCTGTACAGAGAGACCTTAGAAGTGTCTAGTAGGCACTCAATTTCTCCCCATAAGGCATTCAAGTTCCCTCAGTAAGCATTCAAGTTCTCCCCAGGAGGCATTAAAGTTTTCTATTCTTTTTTGTTTCAACCATTTTCAGTTTTTTTAATGCCGAATATGGTAATTTTGATAAAGGTGTTTATGCTTCAAGTTCTATATATCTTCAAATATTTATTAATGGTGTTTTATTTGGTTGTTTTGCAGAGGAAAATTGTTTTTGTTTTTATCTTTGAAGAACATGATTGTATTTTGCAAGAGAAAAAAAACGATAACATTAATGTTTGGTGCAATTTGGGTAAGAAAGTCAGTATCTTCAGACAGCCTGATCTGGTAGCACCAGAAGAAGGAAAAAAGGTGATGAAAAAACAAATAGTAAACAAATAACGGCGATATTAGAATTTTCTTGCTAAACTTTTCCTATACCTAATTCATATCAATAGACTGCCTGTCTTGCACAAAACGGTAATAATTAGAAAAACGAAAAAAAGTCACTTAAAATATTTTTCAGTGAAAATTTCATAATTAAAATTTGCTGAAATAATTTCTTATAATGAAAATTAAATATCAAGTAAAAATGGAAGTTCAAATAATTTGAATAGAAAAATGATTTTTTTAATTAATTTTATTATTTTTTGATGAACAATCACTTATATCGGATTGAAACCGTCTAAATTAAACTTAAAACCTTATTTATGACTGTTTGGTACAAGAAAAACAGTCCACTGATGGCAGCCCACGGTCAAAAATTTGGAAGAAGCATGGGAGCAAGAAAATTCAATAACGTTCAAATAACTGTTACCACAAGCAAGAAAAGTTACTTTACTAACTACCTGCCTAATTTAAAAAAATAAAATTTTGGACTGATAGGTGACAGTAATTAGCTACATTTTTGTTTATTTTGTTTATTTTTTAGTTGTTCTACAACATGGAAGTTTCACTTCGAGTAACATCTCCAATATGGTGCCTTCAAAGATCAGGTGTAAGATTCAGGATTGGTTGTATCTAAGAGTTATGCATGGCAACGGGGAAATTATGTTTTGTGGTGAATTTGTATTACTTGGTATTGGAGAGTTAACTCAGTGTGATTATCAAGGTCATCAAGACCAAAGAATACATCTGTATATTTAGAAGAAAAGATTAATTTGTTTCCTTCATGTTTTAGCTCGCACTGCAAAATCAATCAAAAAGTGGTTTAATGATGACTCTTTTCAGAAATGTTATGCCCCAGACAAATTTTATTAAAAAAAAAGAAGATAATTAGCTGATAGAAACTGTGCAAACAAAAATCATTCTGGGATGCAGAAGAAGAATGGAAAATATCACTCTGCAGTAATGCAAGATGTTGATAAACAGCTTGCCCAAACTAATACGAAAGCCTCATGGATGAGCTATTCGGTATTAGTTAAATAGCAATTTGCTAATTTGTGTTTGTGTAAATAAATTTTCATCATAAATATTCAAAATTAGCCAAGTTAATATTTTGTATCTTTTTCAAAAT
Source organism: Sepiola atlantica (assembly GCA_963556195.1). Classification (NCBI taxonomy): domain Eukaryota; kingdom Metazoa; phylum Mollusca; class Cephalopoda; order Sepiida; family Sepiolidae; genus Sepiola; species Sepiola atlantica. The sequence goes on along the minus strand of OY744525.1, from coordinate 116,091,590 downwards.
TAATATTGAAAATTAGTTAAACTTAATTTTTTGTATTAGTTAAATGCCAATTTGCTAATTTGTGTTTGTGTAAATAAATTTTCATCATACATATTCAAAATTAGTCAAGTTAATATTTTGCCTTTTTTCAAAATTAATATTGAAAATTAGCTAAACTTAATTTTTGGGCCCGGGAATGCATTAAACAACTTTTTTTTCCAATTATCTTAAATGAACATATTTTATAAGTAAAAGGGGAACTTTGTGTTTTTCTCATATTCGTTCATAATACTTCTTCAGAAAAGATATATATATATATTTTTTACATGAGCTTTCATATGTATTTATGAAATATATAAACATATAGAAAATCCTCAAAGAATTAATAAGCTCTCTAGTGAGTATTTACATGTCATTTAAATGAAAATTACACATAGTTGTTAAATATCTCTCACCAAATTTTTTAAATTTTATTTGCACATGTAATTTTCAACCAGAATTCTGTAAAAATGTTGATCCACATGTTTACAAGGATAACATAACTTCCAGATGTATTCATATGTTAAGCTTTTAATAATAAATAAGTTGAAAATGTTGATCTCCATATTTTACGACGTTTTCCTCCAGTGTGTTTGCATGTGCGTTTTTAAGTTAGCATTCTGTGAAAATGAAGATCCACATACTATACAAGAATAAGGTTTCTCGCCTGTGTGTGTTCGCATGTGTACTTTTAACGAGATATCTTGTGTAAATGATGAACTACATACTTTGCAAGAATAAGGTTTCTCTCCAGTGTGAATTCGCATGTGTATTTTTAGGGTAGAATTCTCGGAAAATGCAGATCCACAAACTGAACAAGAATAAGGTTTCTCTCCAGTATGTGTTCGCATGTGTATTTTTAATTTAGATTTCACTGAAAATGCAGATCCACAAACTTGACAAGAATAAGGTTTCTCTCCAGTGTGTGTTCGCATATGTTTTATTAAAGAAGAATTGTCAGAAAATGCGGATTCACATACTTGACAAAAATAAGGTTTCTCTCCAGTGTGTGTTCGCATGTGCTTTTTCAAAGAGGAATTGTCAGAAAATGCATATTCACATACATGACAAGCATAAGGTTTCTCTCCCGTGTGTGTTCGCATGTGTCTTTTTAATTTAGAATATGCAGAAAATGAAGATCCGCATACTTTACAAGAATGAGGTTTCTCTCTAATATGTGTTTTCATGTGTGTTTTAAAGTCCGAATCTTCTGAAAATTCAAATGCACATACTTTGCAAGAATAGGACTTCCATCTAGTATGTAATCTCATGTGTTTTTTTAAAGTTGAATTCTCTGAAAAGGCTTTTTTACAAACTCCACAAGAATAAGGTTTCTCTCCAGTGTGTGTTCGGATGTGTAATTTTAATTTAAAATTCTCTGAAAATGAAGATCCACATACTTTACAAGAATAAGGTTTTTCTCCAGTGTGTGTTCGCATGTGTATTTTTAATTTAGAATTTTCTGAAAATGCAAATCCACATACTTGACAAGTATAAGGTTTCTCCCCAGTGTGTGTTCGCATGTGTTTCTTTAAGGATGAACTCTCTGAAAATGCAGATTTACATACTTGACAAGAATAAGGTTTCTCTCCGGTGTGTGTTCGCATGTGTCTTTTTAATTTTGTATTCTCTGAAAAGGCATTCAAACATACTTTACAAGAATAAGGTTTATTTTTAGTATGTGTTCGCATATGTATTTTTAAGGAACAATCATAAGAAAATGCAGATTCACAAATTGTACAAGAATAAGGTTTCTCTCCAGTGTGTATTCGCATATGTCTCTTTAAATCAGGACAGTTTGAAAACGTAGATCCACACACTTCACAAGAAAAAGGCTTTTCCCCTGTGTGTATTCGCATATGTTTCTTTAAATTAAAATTCTCTGAAAATCCAGATCCACATACTTCACAAGAATATGGTTTCTCCCCGGTGTGTGTTCGTATATGTCTTTTTAAATTAAACCTTCTGGAAAATGATAATTTACATACTTCACAAGAATAAGACTTCAATCTTGGATATGTTTCCATTGATATTTGCTTTAAGGAGACACTGAAAATTCTGATCTACTCTTGTCTGCTTAGTAAGATTTCCCAACAGTAAGTTATATATATTTTCCAATATCACGGTTATCTGTAAAAGAACAAGATATATTATTAAACAAATTTTTACAAAAATACATTAGACATACTGAAAAATACATTTATTTACACAATTTGTGGATTTAATACATATCACCTTTCATTTTTATCATCATATTTGCTTCAACATATGTTTTAAATGCTGACATATTTTGAATAAGTTTCAGAAATAGACTCTGTCCAGCTCATTATTACAACTGCATAACCTTAAATGCAACATATTTTCTTTGGGAGTTATCTTCTTAGTTGATGCATGATTATTTAGACTGGATGCTTTTCCTGACACCAACCCAGTGCGATGATGGGACAAGTACTTTTATTGAAACATCTACAGGCTAAATAGCGATTGACATGCCCTTAAGGTTTGCTTAAAAATATGTCATGTAAAATCGTTTAATACAAATTAACTGATACATTACAGTAATTAAGAATTTTATTTCTCATAAAATACAATTATTTTCAGGATAAGGATATTCACAGCCGTTATGATCACTGAAAGTGTTTTTGATACGTGTTTTATAAAAAAATAATTTCTGCATGTGATAAAACAATTATTTAAGATGGCATGTGATATAACAATTATTTAAGATTGCATGTGATATAACAATTATATAGGAATGTATGTGCTATAACAAAAACATTTAGGCTGCAACGTTATATTTTTATGCCTATTCTGAAATGTACGAATCCATCTTCCTATAGGTGAAATAGTATGATATACTGAAGTCTTGGAAGGGGGAAACTTGTCTAAAACAAATGAACTACGAAATAACACCAACACTTTCTGATATGCCAACCATTCTGAATATTGTTTATATCTTTATGAAAAGATACATGTGGGATGCATCCAAAATATCGAAAGCCTTAACTCTACGCATGGTTGAGTTGAGTACAGTCACATGATGAAACAAACGTAAATATCTTATTGTCAATGTGAATCGAAACGAACGGAAAAGTATGAATCTCTCTCCGTATTGATTGTATAGTAAGGAAGATTGAACTAAGTGTTAAGGAAGTTGGAGACATGTCTAAAACCAAACAACTCGAAAATAATACCATCTCATTCTGATGAGCCAATGATTATAGGTATACCTAACACCAGTAGGAAAAATTGAAGGGGATTGATCTGCAATTTGGGATGCTCTAAAATAACTAAAATATCTCATTGTCAGAGTATAACAAAATAATGTGTACCACATGAAACATAAACTAAAGGATCGTTACTTTTAATAAATAATGTTTTTAAATTGCATTTGTAAGCATCTTAAACATTTCTATTCCAAAATGATATTCCATAGATTTAGGACAGTAGAACATTAGTTTTATCATTTTGTTTTTTATTTAAAATATATTAAGTTGAGAATAATAAATAATCTTTCATTTCTTTTTACAGATTAAATTAACTATGGAAACACATATGGAAATTCATTATAACAAAATAAAACTGGTATTGTTTTAGAGATTTCTTTCATTTAGACTAGTTACCTACCAAAGCTTGACAGTCGAGTCTACTATTTTACCCATAAGTAGGTGGGTGGAAAGATGGGTTCATACTGTTTATCCTTAGTGATCTACATAATCCTTATTTAAATCTGGAAACAATCTATGTTGGTGTTGAAGTATAATTTGTATAAATCGTCACTATCATATAACTAAAGATCTTCTATAATTAAGGTTCTATTCAAATCAAAACATAACTGAACATATGCAAATTAATTGAATGAATGGCAAATATGGTGTCAAACAATGGATTTCAAAACCATTCATGATAAACAGAAGCACCCTTATTTTGGAAGGAATAGCTGTATTTGTTAACAGAACTAATAGCTAAACGTCTAGATTTGCATGATCTTACTTTCATTTCAACCCTTGAGCAGTGAATTATGTGAGAATACCTAATTCTGGCATACAGCATTATAAACATACATTTATACAGAACAAAACTTAGGTTAAGTATAATAACGCTTATGTTTTTTGTCTTTTAAGGGAAGTGGGGTCTGATCAACTCTGCTGGGAAGCCATGAAATTAAATACTGTCTTGTTTTTAAATTCCTGAAACAGTTTTTCATGGTAAACAACTGATGATCCCTTGAATAATGTTAGAAGCAAACTAATATAATAACTGTAAAAGTTAAATTGACTTACATGAGTGATTTTCCACTGAACGCCTTGGGACTTAAGTTTTTTTTTTAAAATATAGTTTTAATGGTTGAGAAACTTCCAAGACATATATTTATATATATATATATAAATATATATATATATATAAGTTAATGAGCTAAATGGCCATTTTTGGGGAAATTCGACTGTGATGAAATTTCATATTGATCAAATCATTTCTAAAGTAAAATTTCCCAAGGAGTTCATGTTTTATGTCTATTTAAAGCAAATAACAGCATAAATGGAGATATGGATACTATTTTCATGCTAAGTTCAAATTTTTATAATCAAATTTAAACTTTAACCCTTTTTCGTCATTTCCAAATAGAAAAAATTAAGTATTAATAAAAATGGACAACATTGATTCTTTAAAATGTTAAATCTTGTTTTAAATTTAGCTCTGAAATTGCAACAGTTAATCTTCTTTACTAGTTGTTGAGCTACTCTGCTTATTTGTAAAATATATTGACAACATTGATTTTTTGGAACAACATGGGGGCCTGTTCAGTATCAACATCTTTGCACCTACTGAATAATAGAAGAGGCCGGATGAACAGAATTGGCATGCCACCATGCCAATTTTTTCAAGAAATATTTAGATGTTAAATACTAATTACACTAAACATTTTAGGATGCAATACATGCATACACAGGTCTTTTGTAATATATAAAGAGCTGTATCTTATCTTTTAGAATTGATTAAACTTCAGGGGCCGAGATTTTCATATGTATTAAAGAATAGAAGCAGTCAAGGAATAAAACTGACATCTTGAAACTTGTGGAAATATTTAGTTCTCGTTAGCATGTGGAAGTGACAGATGTACAGAGGGATTTACTAAGATCATGTGTAAAGAATTATAATTCAAAAAAAAAGTGTTGATTCCATGAAATGAAAGTTAATTAGGGCAGCTGGTTACTTTTGAAGAGAAGCATATCTTTTTGCCATGATATTGAAAGAAAATCAGGCTAAATCAAGAAAAAAAAAGTCATATGAACTGGGTAGTCAGAAAAAAATGAAGAATCAATTTTGAAATAAAGTGCACGCTTTAGTCAAAGAAAAAAATGTTTCTTGATCCAGAGTTTTAAGACTACTTCGAACTGGATGTATTGACAGGAAAAGAGTTGTGGGAGAATATGAACAAAAGGATACAAAAAAAAACAGCAATTTGTTCCTTCAAAGGTCTAAAGAGCAACTACAACACCTGCTTCTGCCTGACTCAGGAATTATTTTGAGATTTTACTGATTCAACAAAGAAACCATCGTTAAGTTAACTGTACATCTCAAGTTTTTCTTATTTGATAATATCCGATAAATTTGGTGAATAATGTCAAAATTCAAGGATAAATATCGCCAGAATAGCACAAATACCAAGAGATGTTTTTTTGAATTTGTTAAAAGTTTATTCCTGTCATTAAAATTTTTTTAAAGATATTTCCAGTAATAAATCATCAGGATCGTTGGTCCACAAACGGTATTTTGAAAAGTGCTGCAATGACAAAAAATGGGTTTAAATAAGGTTTTTCCCTTTATTTTTTGACGTTCTAAGTTTTGAATTTAGTGCTCTCAAAAACTTACCTTGGTAAATTTACAGCCTAAATCGATAGTTTTTAGCTTCAAAATTCAAGATTTTCTAAAACGGCCACGTTCCAAAATAGCAAACTGCTGTATTGAAGCAGCCCATGCACAATGCTTAATAATCTATATCCTCCTGTGAAATTATATACTAAAAAAGAAATTGAGACATTCAAGCAGTTCTGTATCGAGCTGAATGTTTTCCTGTTAACTGAATTCCCAAGAGAAATGTACAAACACTATGTTTAGCACCACTCCAACATTACACAAGGTTTTGGCACACTCCTTGGAACTCAATGGTAGCTTTCGACTTGTTTCTTTAGATGAATCTGGACTCAAGGGAAACCATGAAATATTTTGGGGCATTCGATCAAAAATTTATCAGATAACTAGTGAACAGAGTGATTTAAGGGACTTGTGTCTGATCATGTAGTTCATAGTGAACGAGCTAAAGGCAACGAGTGTGACGAATACAGATACTCTACTCACTAATGTCCACATACATATGAAGGAAGGCCGACTGGCACTAGAAGAGGTCCTCTTTATATCTTTGCTTTTATGAGAACTTTGCAAATTTTAATATATATAGAAATATTGATACCTTTAAAATTGTCAAAGTGGAATCATTGTCAAAGTTTAATCACTGGATATATCATTCAAGAAATTTTAGGTATATTGAAACTTACCAAGATAAAAATGGCAAAATTCAACCAAAAATAAGTTAAAACTAATAATAATACCTCTAATTCTATAGAAAAGTATGTTAAAATCTTACTTTAAGCCTTAGATTACTATTTCATGGCAATTCATATAAATTTAATAGATATGCTATAAAATTATCATACTTTCAATGCAGAACCCAGAAAATAGAAAAAAAATAGAAATGGCTTTAGTTTTTAACAAGAAATTCTTTCTAAATTGGAAACCGGTACAAAAAGGACTTAATACTGCCCAGATCTTTAAAATCATATGGTTTAGCATGTGCTGATCCCCGGTTTTCCATCTATTTTGATCGGATGGTAGAAAATTTTAGTCAAAACACGTGAAAAAAATCCATTTCTTTTGATAAATTTACCTTAGCTTTTAAAAACAAATGCTATTAAAAAAAAAAGACACGTTTCAAAGGAAAATATGAATTAAAAATCTTTTAACAATGTCTATGAGTCACAATTTTAAAAAAATATTGAGTGTTTTCGAGTCAAAAATATAAAAAAATGCTGTGATAGTAATTTTGCTAAAAAAATGGACATATAAAATACGAACGTTTGATTTTTTACTAAAACCCTCAAGTTTAAACATAGATAACTTTTTGAATTTTTCAGCTAGAGACTTCATTTTTGTGGTATTTAACCACAAATGTTGTCTTCTCAACTAAAAACGAGATATCAATTTTTAATCAATTTCCACCCTTTTGCACCTACTGTGAAACAGGAATGTAGATCTATCTTTAGAAGAGTTTTATGTCGTTTCCGTCTCAACAGAAGAAAGGCATCATTCTCTGCCTGTGTTTCTGCTCCCTGAAACAGCCTGCCAGAGGAGACTGATGATGACTACCATATCACGGTTTAAGGTCGCCTTGGACAGACATTCAGACAGTAAATAGATGCAACATCTTCTATTTATTTACATGGCTTGCTGCACGTTGCTATTTTTTGCCAATAGAATTGATTGATACATTGATTCGGAAGAGCAGATTAAAAATAAGTAAACAGGAATAATGATAGTCTGAAAAGAGGGATAACATGCAAATTTTAGCAATAATAATAATACATTTTAAAGCGGAATAAAATTCTCCCATTTTTTTTTTTTTTACCTTGAGTTTAATTCAAAGAAAATATTAATGTAGCCTTGGATAAGTTTTTATTTATTAAATAAAATACTCGGTTTTAATCACATAGCTGAAAATGACAACTTTAAAAAAAAATGCGGACAATATTTTGTATTGACATTAAAGTGGTGATTATGTAAAGCAGAAGGCTGTGCTGGGGATCTGGTGATATCTGAGCTTCAAATTTTACATCAATTTCAATTGAAAAAACAATTCTTTTAGTAAGAAAACAATTCTACTGCGAAATCAGTACATATAATAGTCTAAAAATAAAGATCATTTGTAATATGATGCTCTATGTTGGAACTATGAAATTACTTAAAAAATATTCAAAATAAAATATTAAAAAAACTTTGTTTATTACACTAAATTTTACGAAAAGATTCAAGTTTAGTTCACATTACACACGTTCTTAAAAAATATTTTCAACTAATATACTTCTGATAGTGTTCAGTTTTGCTGCTTCATCATTTTATTTTTTCATATTTTGGGTGAGTATTGATTTACTCCTCTCCAGGAGTTAGGCACAAGGCCAGTTTTTATCTTACTCCAACAAGTTATATGTGACCCAAAGTCGTGTCGGGAAAGTGGGGTTTCAAAATTGCCTGGGCAGCCCCGTCGGCATTCCCCGGTAGGGGCGCCTCAGGCAGTAAGCAATAAACTTACTCCTCCCCAAAGAGGGGAGGCGAAGCCTGGGAGGGTGGACCTCCTAGAACTGCACAGGACACACCCATAGACCGGCGTAAATCAAGCCCCGAAGGCCAAGACAATACCAGTCTATGGGGGTGCAGTATACATCGAAACAGATACTACACTTTGATCTTAGCCTAAAGGCAAAGATTTGGGTGAGTAGGTTAATTGTTATTTTATTTGAGTTTATGAAGGTCTTTTTGATTGTGAAGATTTCGGCTTTCTTAAGCTTCTGTTCACTCTTGAAGCCTTCGATTACATCTCCCATATGCTAAAATCAGAAATCCCAGATTTCCGGGGAGGGGGGTACTTTCCTCACTGCAACAGAATAAAAAAAAAAAAAGTATGGCGATTTTTAGGAATAGGTATTCATAGATTTGGAGTCATGACGTAGGCAGTACCGACTATGAACGGAGAAAGCCGAATCAACTTCCGACTTTTACCGAAGTATACAAACAGACGACGATTTTTCAATCAATTAGAAAGATAAAGTTCCGACTTTTACATAATCTTTGGATGCCTTTATTACTTTTACAATTTTTCATTTCGAATACCTCTTCATTTATCTTTACTAAAATGGGTTAGTTTAGGGTTAGGGTTAGGGTAAAAAACACCCAGTTTGGTTCGTTTTGTGTAAAAGTACCGAGACAACGTCACAGAATACACATAAATACAAGATAAAATCAACAGCTACTTTCATTAAATAATTTCTTTGTACCCCCCCCCCTCCAAAAAAAAACGATAATAATACACTGAGTTTGTTCGGTGAAGTTCGTTAACGTTCACCAGTATCGGAAGTCTCCGGTGAAACTCGGAATTACTAATGGGGTTTTCTTGGATACCTATTCCTAAGAAGTACCAAAAGTACATATGATGACAAATCAAAATCGTATTTCCTTATGATTTGTTGGAACTTAAAAACGGCTAGGGCTCGAATTTCCACAACAGACACGAAAACTGAACCGTTGCAAACGCCAACAGTCAACAAAGAGGAAGAAAAATGAATAAATAAACGCTAGTGCGCGCTTACCTGCTTTTCAAAGTTGCGACGTTGCTTCTTTAGCGTCGCGGCTCGTTGTGTCTGGTAACATTTATATATTAATATGAAAACGAGACCCTTTCATAGTATAGGCCCAAGGGAACAAGGAAAGTGTTCTCCTAAAATTAGTATGGTTGGAGAAATACCTCTCGGTGGGAGAAAAAAAAACAAAAAAAAAAACACCGTCTTACAGAATGCCCAGCCAAACGTACATAACTTAAAAATATATATTTTTTTAAATAAAACAAATCTCCGCCGAGATTCACTCGAAAGTAATCAGAGAAATTAGTATCTTTGGCCTTCCCAAAATTAATTTCGACGTTAGTCACGTTAAAACTAATTGGTAACTTATTCGGTTGGCCTGAGGAAAGAGATAGGGGAGGGGGGATGCAAAATCGTAACTTGTGTCCACCTTTTGTATGGAATACAGACACCACCACCCCCCTCCCAACTGAACTATTAAATACCCAACCTCTCCTCCACGTTGCTAACGTGATTCACGTATGCTAATTACCCCCTCTTCAAAGAAAAATAGGAAATCCCAACACCCCCTCAGAATTGAGGTAAGGGAAATTCTTTCAGATCTAAAGACAGAGCAGTGGAATTGCTAAACTCCCCCTTTACACCGAGTTTCACAAAGTGTAAGATTTTAACACTAAATAATAATTTTTTTATTAAAAAAATCAATTCAAGTAATACTTACTTTTTTACAACCTGCTATCGGATGACTTATATCTGCTTTAAAAAAGAAATGGCGCTAGGATTCGTAGTTTAAAGGTAACTGCTGTTACGTTACGTTAGGAAGTTGCATTCAAGATGGCGACCGGAATGGGAGGTTCGCAGAAAATTAAACTGAGGAAGAAAAAAACAACAAAGAAAACGATTTCACAACAATATCCACCCCTGTCATGACTTTCCTTATAATTATTATTTTATCCAATTTAAGATGTTATTATTTTAGTATACAAAAATTCGCGATTCACAAGAATGGTTAACAGAAATAATGGTTAAACAAACAAGTAGGCAACAAATAACATAACAATAACATATATTTGAGAAAAGGCTTTCTTGGCATTTTGGCCAGGAGCAAAGTGTAGTATCCCATGGATACTGCACCCCATAGACTGGTATTGTCTTGGCCTTCGGGGCTTGATTTACGCCGGTCTGTGGGTTTGTCCTGTGCAGTTCTAGGAGGTCCATCATCACAGGATTTGCCTCTCCTCTTTAGGGAGGAGTAAGTTTATTGCATACTGCCTGAGGCGCCCCTACCGGGGAATGCCGACGGGGCTGCCCAGGCATGTTTTGTAGGCCAGAGTGCTCAACTTCTCGGGCGCTGGCTTTTCAAATACACTTTCCTGGCCTTGTGTCACATCTCACCGCTGTGGGAGGTAGATAAATCACGTGACTGTAACTCCCAATTCTTTTCCTTTTCCTTTTATCCACTAATTCGTGCGCAGGTCTGACCGAATATTTTCAGTGACGCCAGTGTTTGTCCACTTAAAGTCGTTTATGTCTGTTGCATCGATGACCCAGTCTGGCAGAGAATTCCACTTGTTCACAACCCGTAGCCCAAACGAATACTTTCTAATATTTAGCCTGACATGTTTCTTTTTAAGTTTCAGGTTGTGACTTCTTGTTCCGGTGGTCTCCTGCAGGGCAGGCGGGACAGTTATAAAAATGTGTGGTGGGTCTCCTAAAAAAGGGGGGGCAGTTAAACAAGTGCATATCAACTTAATTATTGTTGACCGTAAAGTGGGGGCCCAAGTCAAAAAGTAAAAGGGCTCCCCCCTCCCCCGGTGCCGCCGTCCATGTCCTGGTTCATGTTGTCTTTGCCTGTGAGGATCTTGAACGTCTGGATCATATCTCCACGTTCACTACTATAGTACATGGACGGGAGCTTCATGTGTCTCAGCCTACCTTCCAATGGCAGGTCGCCAAGTGTAGAACACAATTTTGTGGCTCGGCGCTGGACTTTTTCAACCTTGTCAATATCACCGACAAACTGGTGGACTCGTGGTGCATTTCCGTACTCAAGGATGGGCCTCACCATTGAGGTGTAGAGCTTCTTGATCACGGTCTTGTTTCTGCTAACAAACGCTTGTGTGATTGTCCCAAGTGCACGGTTTGCTTTCTTTATAGTTTCATTGACGTGGTTGTTTTAAGTTGACATGTTTGTGATGAAATGACAGTTTGTTGTCTAGAGACAATTACAGGTACTTTTCTACCTGGATAATTATTTTTGTGTGTTTTAGAGAATTGTAAAGCGTTTTTTATTTCAATCAAAAAGTTTAGTCAAATATGTTAGAATTTAACAAAAAAAAAATGGCTGACAGAACGTTTGGCGACTGTATAAATGAAAAGAGGCGCGGGAGCGCTCTATCCCTTAATAGACTCTACGAATGGCCTATGCTGGAAATCTAATTTCTTTGATCAATCATAACTCAAAAACCAATAAACCAAATTAGTTAAAACTTTGCACAACATTTTTATTTGATAGGTTCTATAAGTGTGTATAACTTCAGCATCATTAGTCAAGGAAACCCAGAGATCCAGAAAGTTCAATCATGAAATCATGTAATCTGTGTGTACATACGTACGTACGTACGTACGTATGTGCCACCCTGTATCTCACCAACTATTCGATGGATTCAGCTGATTTTTGGCAGAGATAGAGGTTCTAGAGTCTAGTTGATGGCATTTTAATTTCAGTTTACCATATACCTTAGTTTTCCAGAAAATTCCCAAAAAACTTTAAAATGACCATTGTATTGAGGCATAGCCTTTACAAAAGTAGTGACATTCCATGAAAAATGACAGTATACTGAAATCACATGCCCTTAATAGGGTTAAGATGAAAATTCATATACACTAAATGTACAAAAGCAAGGAAATTCCCAAATGTTTACACTTTTATTGTCATTAAGGGTATGACTACATATCAACCAAACCATTTCATTATTACATCACTACAGTATAAATCTCTATGCATGAGTGGATGAAGTGTGTGAGGTGCGCTGAAGAAAAATTCCTACCAGTAAAATACATAGCCCTGTTATGCTCACATACCCTTAATGTCTTGATTTGCAAACGAGTGTCATTGTAACACCACACAAAATAAAACTTGTTTTAAACTTGAGTTGTAATTTTTGGGGGGTGAAAGATCCTTCTGTTGCAGCACTGACTAAAACCATGTAATTAATATTGGATACAGGATTGACCAACGACTTTGGACCAGCATAATGAGTGGACGATTACAGCCTATCCAGCAAACGCAGAATATAATAAATTCAATGTGGAAATATAATCTGAATGCGATTTCAGCAATGTAGCAATTTTCCATCTTTTGATACAGTGGAAATTTTATGGTAGTTTGTTGGCTTGGTTGGCTCACACTAAGATCCTCTTCATTCACACGTCTACTGTCTTACTGGGGTGTTCTTCAATTCACACAGTGTGTTCAACTCGATCACCACAATGCACCCACTTTGTCAGCAGAATCAGCTAATTGAATTTCAGTAATTGCAGTGGTGAGGTTCCATTCTTTTCTTCTCTCTGTCATAGCATACATATATATGCATACAGACCAACCTATCCATTTTGTTAAGTGACAGAAAAGCTATTTCGAACTAAATATAAGACAGACCAACAAATGTAGCTGAATGAACAGGTGTAATGATGTAGTGATTTGGCACTCAAAATCTACATTCTCTCTTTAGTTATCTTTCACAAAATAAAGAAAAATCAACAAATACTTTTTGAAATTTATTCATCAAATGTGTCAGTTTGTCTTAGTGTTTGGGTTAGGGTTAGGGTTATGTTACTCTAATGTTTTATGTGACTATCTCTCTTTTTAAATTAACCGTTCTTATAAACTAACATCAGCGTATGAGTGTTTTATCAAGGATCTGAATTCACAATGACGACACGGGTGTATAAAGGATGTATACACTCGTCAGATGCACTAACTTAATCCCTGGGGATATAAAGTGAATGACTATTAAATTTAAAATAAAATTCTAACCCAACTTTACACTAGCAGGGATTGAATGAAGAACCTTGTTTTCCTGACCCATTTTTGTATTCTTATTTTTGTACATTCTCTAATACTTAATGTTATGGATGGGCCTTAAAGATGTAGACAGCATGATCTGACTCGTCAACTTTTCCAAAAACTTTTAAAAGTCCACAATTATAAAAAATATCATTATTTTGAAAGTTTAAATTAAATTAAATACCATTATTTTGAAAGTTTCAATTAAATCAAATAGCATTAATTATTTTGAAAGTTTCAATTAAATAAAATGCTATTACTTATTTTGAAAGTTTAAATTAAATTAAATAGCATTAATTATTTTGAAAGTTTCAATTAAATTAAATGCCATTAATTATTTTGAAAGTTTAAATTAAATCAAATGCCATTAATTATTTTGAAAGTTTAAATTAAATCAAATGCCATTAATTATTTTGAAAGTTTACAATTAAATTAAATGCCATTAATTATTTTGTAAAGTTTCAATTAAATCAGATCTCATTCTTATTTCGAGTAAAGTAGTTAATATTTACTTCCTCATTCTCTCTCACTGTAATTGTAATCTGTAAGATTTTTATTAGTTTTGTCATTCTTATTGGTATTATATTCAATGAACCCACCTTTGGATTTGAGAACAACCGTGAGCCCGTTTTGGAACAAGCCTTTACTACTATCTCTTTGGTGACCATCGCATTATATCATCCTTTATTTTGCACTGAAGCTGTTGGAGTCTGTTTCACACTAAGAAGTTTAAGGGTTGTATTCAGGCGAGCTAGGCGGCCAGATGTCAAGTGAGTGTGGTTAACAAAGTTCTCTGACAACCAGACCTGAATTTTCCAGCTGATATCACACAGCACTTGTCTTGTCTACATATATAGTCTCCCTGCAGTTACCTTGTCAATACAGGATTGCATTATCTTGCTCAGAACAAAGACATAACCATCAATGTTCAGCCAGAGGCCCTCAGCAAAGTGGTGTGACACGACAAACTCTGGCGTTCTGATGGCGTTACATTGTCGATTATCGAATCTTTCAATTCGTTTCTGACTTTTCCTACCATCTTCCTGCTGATGCTAATAATGTCTGAAATCTCATTTCTCCTTATGACGTGGATTTCAGGGAAAACTTTGTTTATATATATATATCTATATATATATATATATATATATACTAGATGAAACATTTAGACTCAGATGGTCAAGTGTTTGTTAAAATTAATTATATATATATATATATATATATATATATATATATATATACTTACATATGCATTGTTTTTAAAGAACAACTTGAAATTGCAGATTAACAAGAATAAGTTTTCTCTCCACTTGTCAATCCAGTATTTCATTATCTTGCTCAAAACAAGAACATAGTCATCAGTGTTCAGTCAGAGGCCACCCTCAAAGAAGTGGTGTGACATGAAAACTTTGAAAAATTCTGATGGCGTTACATTGCTGATCATCGATTTATCTCTCTGATAGTCGTTGAATTCTGAATCTTTCAATTCTTTTCTAACTTTTTCTATCATCCTACTGCTGATGATAAGGATGTCAAAAATCTTACTTCTTCTTATAATATGGATTTCAGGGAATATTCCATGTTTTTCTGTATATATAAAGGATACACCATTTAGACTAAGCTGGTCTAGTGTTAAGATTAGAATTTTAAAAAAATTTCAAAATATCTCATTTAATGTTTTTCTTCTAGGGAGGTCAGACACCCTGATTCTCTCGGTTAGGATCTCTTTTGAGCTACTGCTCTACTTCTCGAACATCGATTAATGGTAGCAGTGCAGTAATATCCTCTTTTGTGCAACTGACAACTTTGGGGATTTTAGGCCGCTTGTATTCCTTGTTTTAGTCGTTGCTTGTGGTGGAGTTTGGGTGCCAGGGTCTTCTTCAAAAAAGCCTGGTGGCTGTCCCTGTCTGGCCTCTGACATGTCCATAGTGACATTTTTAGAGGGAAAAAGGTTTGTACCACTGAATACCTCTTCCTGCTTTCAGAGGAAAAAAAGGTTTGTACCATTGCATACCTCTTCCTGCAATTCTATTAAAATTCATACCCATATTGTTTACAAGAAAAAACATCTTCAAGGTGCACTCAGATAAATTGTTTAAAAAAAAACAACTTGCAAATGTAGATTAATATACTTCCAAGAATCAATTTTCTCTCCAGAAACATGTTTTTATGGTGAGATTCACTGGAAATGCAGATTCACTTATCAAAAATAAAATTTCTCTTTTTATTCAATTTTATCTTTTTGTTTTTGCTGGATATTAGGCATCCTACTGGATACCAGACATTACCCACTATTTCAGAAACTCTAACCGAGAGATCTTTTTAAGATTCTAACAGTCCCTATAACCACAATTATTTGTATCTCTCTTGCACTTAGTTCACCATGCCAGGTGGGTTTTGAAATTCTTTTCCATGAGTCCGGTTGCTCTTATAATTACTGGAATGATGGAGATCTTAAGATTCTAGTTTCTTTTTATGTCGTACATAAGACTTTGATATTTTATTGTCTTCTTCCTCTCAGCTCTGTTTAAGCCAGCATCATAATTTATTTACCTCCCCAGGAGGTTAGGCACAAGGCCAGTTTTATCTTACTCCCACAAGGTAAGATGGGAATTGAAAAGCCAGCACCCAAGAATGTGAGCACTCTGGCCATTATAATTGCCTAGGCAGCCCCGTCGGCATTCCCCGGTAGGGGCGCCTCAGGCAGTAAGCAATAAACTTACTCCTCCCCAAAGAGGGGAGGCAAAACCTGGGAGGGTGGACCTCCTATAAGTGCACAGGACAGACCCATAGACCGGCATGAATCAAGCTTCGAAGGCCAAGACAATACCAATCTATGGGGTGCAGTATCATAAGAGACATTGACTTCAACTGAGGTTGCTACTTTCTCCCTTTTGTCCCATATCACTATGTCAGGTTTAACAGCTGTTTTTTCTAGGTATGTAGCTGTAGGAATTGCATAGTGATAGTGGATGGTGGTGTATGACTTATTTCCAGTAGTTCTTTCTGGTATATGTTTCCAGGAATTGTTGCTACACTGGATATATGACTTTTTACAGAGAGTTCCATGGAGATATTTACACACTCCATTGTGTCGCATTGTATAGTAGCCATCCCCAAGCAGAACCGGATGTCAGCTGGGTCACATTCTCTACTTCTGTGTGGCAGGACCTGAACTTGTCATTGCTGAAACCACTCATCTTCTTAAAACCATTGATCATCAAGCCTTTATGTTGGCCAGCTATTATCATCATGATCATAGTAAAACTATCTTCCTATGTGTTTTTCATATGTAATTTAAAATATAAATTGTCTGAATAAAGTTTGTCTCGAGTTTAGTTTAATGGATAGCTTGAATATACAAATTCAAATACTTTACTAGAGTAAACACCTCAACAGTTTATGTTTGGATTTATTTATAAAGAGAAATTGTGTCAAAATGCAGATGAACCTGCTTAACTAGTATAAGGTTTCTATCTGTGTGTTCGCATATGCTTTTTTAAAGAAGAATTTTGCGAAAATGCAGACTCACATATTTTACAAGAGTAGGGTTTTTCTCCGGTGTGTGCTCGCATATGTTTTTTTAAGGTCGAATTGTGCGAAAATGAAAATCCACATATTCCACAAGAATACGGTTTCTCTCCGGTGTGTGTTCTCATGTGTTTTTGTAATGAAGACTTTATTGAAAATGCTGTTTCACATACTTTACAAGAATAAGGTTTTTCTCCTGTGTGTGTTCGCATATGTTTTTTTAAGGTAGAATTGTGAGAAAATGCAAATCCACATACTCCACAAGAAAAAGGTTTCTCTCCGGTGTGTGTTCGCATGTGTACCTTTAATTTAGAATTGTCAGAGAATGCCGATTCACATAATTTACAAGAATAAGGCTTCTCACCAGTGTGAGTTCGCATGTGTATTTTTAATTTGGAATTTTCAGAAAATGAAGATCCACATTTTTCACAAGTATAAGGTTTCTCTCTGGTATGTGTTCGCATATGTATTTTTAAGGAAGAAACTTGTGAAAATGCTGATTGACACAGTTTACAAGAATAAGGTTTTTCGCCGGTGTGAGTTCGCATGTGTATTTTTAAGGAATCGGTGCGTGAAAATGTAGATTTACATACTTTGCAAGGGTAAGGTTTCTCCCCAGTATGTGTTCCTAGATGTCTTTTTAAAACCGCACTGCTTGTAAATGATAATTTGCATACTTCACAGGAATAAGGCTTGAGTTTTGTGTATGCTTCCATGTATATTCTTAAGAGAGACAATCTGAAAACGCTGATCTACTCCAGTTTGATGATTAAGATGTGTCAGCAGTAAGTCATATCATCTATTTTCCAATATAACTGTTATCTGTGAATTCAAAACAAAATATCTTTAACAAATCTAAAAAAATCAGACATACATGTAAATTTTCGGATTAATTAGATAATATAACCTTTCTGCTTGCTACAAAAAATATTTTGGATGAAATGATTTCATATAAATTCATTGATAAAATACAAATAAAATTCACAAATAAAGTACTTTTAATTATTCATGCATACATAAAAGAAGAGTCAGAATTGTATAAGATGTGTAGGATGAAGATGACTGAAGACGATACTTACAAATTTATAATATCAAATTGTTAGCAATGCATTTTGCTGAAGAGAAATTTAGAATATGCTGACATAAAGTAAAAATGAGAATTTTAGGTTTAGTTTTGTTTGTTTTATGGCATATAAACCATCTATGGGTTATTAAATGCTGAATAAAGTTGTCAAATCTAATTCTATAGGTTGAATAATTATTTATATTCCTAGAATACATTGTTCTCGGAATACATTGCTCTCGGAATATATTGCATTACTCTCAGAAAACATTGCACTATTCTTGGAAAACATTGCATTACTCTCAGAAAACATTGCACTATTCTTAAAAAAAAACATTGCACTATTCTTGGAAAACATTGCATTACTCTCAGAAAACATTGAACTACTCTTGGAAAACATTGCACTACTCTTGGAAAACATTGAACTACTCTTGGAAAACATTGCACTACTTTTGGAAAACATTGAACTACTTTTGGAAAACATTGAAATACTCTTGGAAAACATAGAACTACTCTTGGAAAACATTGCACTACTCTTGGAAAACATTGCACTACTCTCAGAAAACATTGTGCTACTCTCAGAAAACATTGCGCTACTCTTGGAAAACATTGAACTACTTTTGGAAAACATTGAACTACTTTTAGAAAACATTGCACTACTCTTGGAAAACATTGCACTACTCTCAGAAAACATTGCACTACTCTTGGAAAACATTGCACTACTCTTGAAAAACATTGCACTACTCTTGAAAAACATTGCACTACTCTCAGAAAACATTGAACTACTCTTGGAAAACATTGAACTACTTTCGGAAAACATTGAACTACTCTTGGAAAACATTGCACTACTCTTGGAAAACATTGCACTACTCTAAGAAAACATTGCACTACTCTTGAAAAACATTGAACTACTTTTGGAAAACATTGAACTACTCTTGGAAAACATTGAACTACTTTCGGAAAACATTGCACTACTCTTGGAAAACATTGAACTACTTTTGGAAAACATTGAACTACTTTTGGAAAACATTGAACTACTTTTGGAAAACATTGAACTACTTTTGGAAAACATTGAACTACTTTCGGAAAACATTGCACTACTCTTGGAAAACATTGAACTACTTTTGAAAAACATTGAACTACTTTTGGAAAACATTGAACTACTCTTGGAAAACATTGAACTACTTTTGAAAACATTGAACTACTTTTGGAAAACATTGAACTACTTTTGGAAAACATTGCATTACACTTAGAAAATAAAGTTGTCAAATATAATTCTATAGGTAGGATAATTATTTATATTCTTAGAATACATTGCTTTCAGCATATATTGCTTTCAGAATACATTGCACCACTCTCAGAAAACATTGCCATGTGCTTAGAAAACATTATTTTTAGAAACATTACTTTTAGAAACATTACTCTTAGAAGGAAACTTCACATAGGGTATCATGATTACTCAAGAACAGGGAAACAGATCAACCCAAGGAAGCACCTCACCAGTGACATTACTCTTAGAATACATTGCTCTTAGAAAACATATATTTATTTGAAAAAATGGAGCAAGACAACAATAGGGACCCCAGATCATTAACACAAGACGCGGGACATATTTGGAAGTCACCGGTTGACCTCGCAATACACGTGGTCTCTATTTACAAAACACTTGTAAATAAATCTTTTATTTATTTTACTAAATGCAGTATATTTCGGAATTTTTTTTTCTTTTAACATGTTAATATTTATTTTAAGGCAGAAGGTCCATAAATAAAACAAATAAAATATTAACATGTTTTCTTTTAAAACATGTTTTTGTGTCACTATTTACTTGCCTCCCCACGAGGGCAGAAATGGGGGGGTATGAAATATTTATCACCGTACTTAAGTAATCTTTCGTTTTGTAGGGAAAAATCAAGCTTCCCAAAAAGGGGCACTCTGGATCTTACCTCAGTTTAGAAGGATTTTTCCATACTACACATTGCTCCTAGCCTGAGGAGGCTAAACGGATGATTACACAAGTTATTTTAATAAATAAACGAAATATATACGCTTTTTTAAAAATCGGCTGACTTGTAATCTTTCGTTTTGCCTCCCCACGAGGGCGGAGTTAGACTTCAAAAATCAGTTTCTAAACGGAAGCAATTTAAAGTTTATGAAGTTTTTGTCCTTAAAAACTGATTTTTGAAGTAAATAGCGAAGTTTTGTTTTTTAATAACAAATAAGTTATAAAAAGATTTTAAATAAAATTATGTATTTGTTAAATCTTATTTCATTTGTTGCTTACAGAAAAAAAGGACAAAAACTTCGTTATATACTGTTACAAAAAGTCGCTCAGACACTAGACGTGTTTTGTCATTTGCATAATTCATTCCTTTTAAACTTCAATTAAATTCATATTTACAAATATACACTTATAACTGCTATTATCAAATTTACATATGTATTTACAATATTTTGAGATAAGGTGATATTAATAAAAATTATTCATACAATTAATTAGACATTTTCTTTATAAACCAGCATGTTGTCTGCCATATGCAACTCCATGTATATAGAATATTATATTATTTTGTTCCTGCAAATCTCTCTCTCTCTCTCTCTCTCTCTCTCTCTCTCTCTATATATATATATATATATATATATATATATATATATATATATATATATATATATATATATATATATATATCCCTTTAGTTGATGTATTTTATTTATTCTGTGAGCATCCAGCTAAAATACCATTGAAGCACAGGGTAGAACAGGTGATGATGTGATGGCAAGAGTTAAGAATAGATAGTAAGTTCAGGGAACTTCTGTCTTTGTCGACCAGGCATGTGTATGCAGTGAGATTATATATGAAAGTTAAACCTGGCCAGTGAGGATTGAGGGCATACATTGCGTGGAGAGAAATGATAAGACAATGATATGATGGATGTGTAATGTGAGTCTTAAAGACATACTTAGTTCTGATGACCTCAGAGTAAGATTAAATCTGGACAATATAGGGAGATGTGTGCAAAACAGGAGACTTTGATGGTACAACCATATTGAAAGAATGGGTGAGAGTTCTTTAGTCAGTAGATGTAGAACAGTTCAGGTAGTAGGACCGGTTCACTGGGGAAGGCCAAAGAAAAGAGGGGAGGAAGTGATAAAAATGAATAAAACCTGCCCAGAGATAGGTTTGTTTAGAAGTCAATTTCTTAAAGCACTCCTGCACTTGCCAACATTTAAAAAGGATGTTAAACAAACTATGATGATTATTATTATTATTATAATAATGATGAAATGTATAATGCAAAACAGATACCTTATTTGTACCAGGATTTGAGTTTGATATTAATTAACTAAAGTTAGACACTGGTTCTGCTTCTTATTTAGAAAAAAGTTTTACTTTGATCGACAATTTTAATAAAAACTGCCTTGATTTGCTTTTATCTTTCAATACTAAAGATTGAAATTATAATTAATAAATGAAATAAATAGCCTAAATAATTTGGAGAACAATACTTTATATATATATATATATATATGTTATAATATAAATAAAGACCGTTTATATTTGTTTTGAAACTATTTTTATGCTAAATTATAGTTCAAAGTTTGTATTAACATAAAAAATACATTTGGACTCACACCGTACGATCATGCCCATTTTTGACTCTGAACAGTTAAACTCCTCAAATTTCTTCAATATGTTGTATCCGAAGTATATTTTTGGAAACAATTGACAGGAAAACCTGAATTAAAGCATTTCTAGGGCTTATTTCCTGTGCGTTTCTGGCAGGTTTTGTTCCTATTTTGTGGATTCCATTAAAATTATTTGGTTAATTTTTATATATTTTTTCTTGATTAAATTCGTCTAACTTTTTTATAAGATTCGATGTACCAATTTTCAAGTTCTTTATATATTGCATTTCTCAGATACTGCTATTCAAAAGTGGCTTCAAATACTTTGAAAAATCTGAAAAATGAGTCCCCATTTTTCCGAAATTCAAAATCACATAAAAACTGAACAACTTGAGCTAAAAGGATGAATTTTTCAGTAAATGCTCATTTGAATAAATACTAATGATCGGCAAAATGGTTGTTTTTTTAAATCTGAGAATTTGACCTCCCATGAGTGGCTCACGATTAGCTGAAATTCTCCATACAGATTCTAGCTTCTGTCGTTAAACAGTTTTCTTTTCTTTTTATTTAACAAAAGTGTTCGAATATTTTTGGTATTATTGTAGATTAACACCCTCAGCTAAATCTCCCACATAAAAATGTGATTCTACTTATTTTAGGTGATTACGTGTGAACACCAGGAAAAATTTCGTGAAAATTTGAAAAAAATTATAAAAAGAAAAAACAATTATTTTAGAAATTAAAATCGGGGATTAGTTTCGCATATGAATTTTACTTACAATGATCCACAATTTTCAGACCTAGTTAAGTGCCCCAAAATGAAATAATGGCCCTGAAATGTAGGATCATTTTACCTTTAATTCATATATAAAACTAATCCCTCACTCTAAATTATAAATGTTTGTTTTTTCTGCAAAGTGTTAGGAGGGTATTCATATGGAATCTCCTAAAAATAAGCAAAATCTCATTTTTAAAAGGGGGGAGCTAAGGGTATCCATCTCTAAATTTACTCGTATTTTCTCTTGTGCATTAGAAATTCAGCAATTTTATAGAATCGCTCTCGTTCCCAATTAGGTGAACTTTTGGTGGTTTAATATTTTTTTGGGTTCCCTGATACAATTTTTGCATTAAATAAATCAACACAAATAAGTAAACTAAGATCTTTCAGAATCTATATTTACACTAGGCTTAAATTTCTACTATTAGTTTTTCTTTTAACACAAATAGGTCACAGATGAGAAGGTTAACCAAAATTAATTTTATTTGACTAATTTGCTTAAAAATAATTTATATTGGAATTGGTAATGATTACCGATTTTAACATGGCGAAATGTAAGAATTAAGGCACAAAACATTTAAAATAAATTTTAAACAAAAGTGTATGTTAGCACCGTAAAAGAGGGGGAAAACAAATATACAACTAATAAATGTTGCCAAACGCAAGAAAATTTAATTTTCTACCTACCTAAATACGTTTCAAGTGTCAATACTGATTGTTAGATTTATTATATATGCATTTATTATTGTCACATTTACTTAGACAAACACGAGTATTTAAATCATGGCAGTCGATTTTGAGGAGGTGGTTGCTAATTTTAGGTTTTAAAGATGATGATGATGATGATGATGATGATGATGATGATGATGATGATGATGATGATGATGATATAAAGCTTATTATAATCCGACTAACAACCAACTCTGGACTTAGGCTTATGGTACCACTGTCCGCTTTTTTTTAGGGGGGGGGGGGTCTTTTACTATTTTTTCATACTGAAATTAACGACTATCTCCCCCCAAAATCGACCGCTATGATCGAAAATACTTTAGTTTGGCCAAGTGACGATTTATAGATAACTAGCGGAACCCGTCGCCCGGCGTTGCACGGGAGAAATTAGTATATGTTGCATGACGTTGAATAAAAAAAAACGGTCTATAGTTCTTTCTACACCCCCACCTCCTATACCGTGTTGGCGAATGTTTTAAATTTAAAAAAAAAAGAAAAAAGTGGCAGAGTTGAACGGGATCGAACGCTGAAAGCGTCGCTCAGTACACCACCGTTCTTACCCAAAGCGCCACGGTTTCGAATTAAAAATACATGTGAAAATAAGCTAATAACGCTATGGTTGTTTATTGACATGCGTGTTATGTTAACATTTAGATTGTGCCGACCAAATGGAAAGTTAAAAAATGACACGGTGTAGGTCATTTTTTGATGAAGTAAATTAATTTGGGCAATTATTCTATAATATGCGTGTTTAAGGTGTATGATTTTGAAAATGTAAATGTATCCGGGTCTACCAGTATCTTGGTGCTTATTGAATTAAATAGGAAGTCGATTCGATCAATAAATTTTATCCGCCATGTTGAATCATAAATGTTGCAGGAATTGTGTTCGTTAATTTCATTCGCTTAATTCCGGAATGAATATAAATGTAGAAGGTAGAATTAGATAGAACGTAATCTGATATTCGCGAATAATCATCGGAGTGTAAGGGAGCGGTTGTTTAGTGTTTGCGTATTGCTTAATATTATGTAGTAAAATAATGCCAGACAAATACGAAATAACAATGGGTGTTTTGTGAAAATTATACTGTGTTTATTAGTTCCCGGTGTCGATGAGTGTAGTCACAGTACAGAATTGTTAGGGAGAAAAGTTTTTACTACCACCTATATGGAGTTGGTATTTCGGAGAGTCGTGGCGGCCGGGCCGAATGTAATATTCAGTGTTAGTTTGGAAAGAAGAATAGCAGATATACTAAAACACGCTCGAGTGAATAAGTGCAATGTAATTGTGAGTTCAGTAGCCCGTGATGCATGTGGTTATTTTCCTATTCTCCGAGAAGGTACAGGGGAAAAAACGTCTCTACTTTATATATTAGATGAATTAAGCTGAAGGGTTTCGTCCAATTCATCAGCGGTAGAAAATATTGTGTACGGATGGCTAAAATGACACAACTTTCTTTTATCTGTATTAATTTGAGACTTTTAGCAAAAGTCTGTTTTGTTGTTTCATAAGATTTTTTTGTACTTTATTTTTTTTTCATTTATTATAAAAAAGTATTTCACAAGATTTTTGTATTTTTAAAAAAAATTTATTCTAAAATATTTCACAAGATTTTTTTCTATTTAAAAAAAAAAGAATTATTAGAAAAAATATTTCACAAGATTTGTATGTCATTCATGTAAAAAAAATACTTTAAACTTTTTTGTATTTTGTATTAAAGGTAAACTGAAATGAAACCAGCATTAAACATTTGATTAAAACAATAATTCAACACAGCATCTCACTGAATTTCTTCTGACCGAAATGTTTTAATAAATAACTTGTAGTTACTGATAAAAATTAACTATTTCTCAAGAACTTAAAGTTTGAAGTAAAGTTTTTTTAGAAAGAATAAATCAAAGTAATGCAACAGAGCATCTCTCTGAATTTGTCCTGGCCGACTCTGCATCTCCAAACAAATCCGGACAAATATGAACTAAAGAGCGTATCTGAGGTACCAAACAGCGAAGTCTGCGTTTCTCAATTAATTGTTGATGGACTGTAGAAGCTTTAGGATTCACGAAATTTCTTTCATAGACCACTAAATCGTGGTCACAGATGTCACTGTCTACCTGTGATAAATTTACATATGCAGACCAACCATTGCAAATTTTTCTACTGCCAGGCAGTATCCTCTCTGATTATGGGAACAAGAGTCTCCCTTTTTCGATCGACCACACTTCCCTCAAGCAACAGCAAGTCGATTGTCTCTCGACCGCACCAAACACAGTTGGTCTGCTATGGTATTTCTGATGATAGAACTTGCTTTCGTCTATTTCCACTTCTATCAGAGTTCCATCATCTGAAATACCCCCAATCTTTGCGGATTTCTGTCCAGAAATTGTGTGCATGCCTCCCTCAAAAATTGCACGATTCGATAATGGTTACGTGGCTCTTCCATAATGTTTTTTGGCAGAAAATCTTTACTCCACAGATAAATAACCAAAACCATTGTTCTTAAGGGGAGGTTGCTTTTCTTAAAAAAAGATTTGTTTCTGTATTGAAAGTCGAAAATTGTGTTTTGGACAAATTCATTTCCAGCTATAACTGGATCTCGAATATTGTGTCAAGGAGCAACTTACATGGAAGATTGCACAACTACAAGAATTTAGTAACATGTTGGGGGAAGAAAAAAGGAAATATAAAAAAATAACAAAAATTTTCCCCCCGGATGTACTCTGAAGGGGACTGAGGCAGTAGTTGGAAGGGGAAAAGTCTTGCGAAAATAATTGTTCCTCCAGCGACTCACTCAACAAGGTCTGGTAAAAAGAAATGGAGTCTCTGATTGGAGCAAAGTCGTACCATTGATGCCACCTCGTAGCAGTATGCCTATGTTGTGCAAATAGCTACCCACGTGTAAGAGTGTCTCTCGATCTCATTGAGGGGTTGACGTTTGAATCGAAATGAACCTCCCGGTGTTGAAGTACCTTCAGCATCGTAAAAGTCTCTCCATATCCAGTGGAAAACCTGTAGTTTAAAATGTCCAACTCGTTAAAGACTCTGATTAATGGCGCCTGTAATTCCCTTTGAGCAATATGAAACTCTAAGTAAACTTGTTGGGTAGTAAGGGATTTTCAAGTTTATTGGACTTCTGAGGCATTCAAGGGATGACCCTCAAAGATTGGCCTGACAGAAAGGGATGCAAGCACAACCCTAACCGCAAGACAGGAAATGCTTGCTTAATCCGTCTAGTATACCCCAGATTGAGTGACTTTTCTCAGACTTTCTTTGGAATTATTAGCACCAGTTGGCAAATGCAATACTTTCGATTATGAAGTAATGGTAATTATAGATACTCATAAAAAATGCAAACATTTGGGCATATCTTTTATGCTGAGTCAACTACACCTGTCTGGGTTTTGGATCCCTAAGGCAAGACAGGTGGTGAAATCTTCTTTTAAGTCTTGCAGGTTGTGTGTGCGTTATAAGGCAATGTCTTTTGCATACCTCCGCATGACTAATTTGCCCAAATATCGGGTCAATTTCATCAGACCCTTTCTTCACACTGGTGTGGACTTCACATGACACATCTGGGTGGGGGAGGGGGAAAATATCCACAAAGTTTATTTGCTCTTATTTACATGTCTCACCACTAGAGGTATACACCTCGAAGTGGTGGATGATATGAGTGTATATTCCTTTATTTCAGCATTTATAAGATTCACGAATAATGTCAGAGTACCTTCTCATTTGTATTTCGACAATGCTAAGACTTTTACCACTGGCGGCAGAATTATTAAGCAGGCCTATGGCTCGGAGGAATATGATAGTATCTTCACACTTATTCTGTCAAGCATCTTACAATTCCTGTGTATGCTGATTGGTTTTGGGGAACCTAGGAGCGGCTTATTCGCACCGTGAAGACTTGCTTGTTCAAAACAGTTGGTCGCTCTCAGGTGAGTTATTTCCAACTATTAAATTTCGTCTCAGATGTTCAGAGGGCTGTTAACAATCGTCCTTTTACTTATCACTGTTCATCAGATGACGGGTTGGAGATAATTACACCTAATCATTTCCTGAGACACTTTTCTGCAGTTCATATACTGTATAAGAGGGAAGAGGATGATCTTTTTGCCTCAGAATGCCCCCCCTCCCTTAGGACTGAAGTCCTTGAGGCTATGGAGGAGAGGGAACGGCCCATCCTCAAATACAAAGGGTAAAGGTTTAAGGAATACCTATTTAGCCTTAGGGAATCAGCAAAAAATCTACACAATGAGTTCTATAAGAATCAAATAAAAATAGGAGATGTTGTGTTAATAAAATCCCCCATCAAAACAAGAACTTTCTGGACATTAGGTAAGGTAATGGAACTCATCCCTGGGGATGATGGTTTTGTCTGTAGTGTGGTACTTAAAAGGGGTGATGGATCAACACAATTTAACTTATAAAGTAATTATATCCATTAGGATTGGCTATCATGCACAGTCACAGAGCTTATGGTCCTGAGTCATCGAAAGATAGGACAGAGGAGTCTGTCCCAACGGATTTTGTACCTGCAAATCAGGAGTTGATATGTATCTGATCTAGTTGTCAGGAATCGGAGGGTCACAGCCCAATGATCTGTTGTGATCATTGTGATCAATGTTTTCATTGGCAGTGTGCTGGTATAGTAGGGGAACCACCAGAGGAGATTCAGTGTTATTATTCGACGTGTCAGGTGATGCTCTACCAGGAGTTGATATGGATTTGCCCTGGGGGCCAGGAACGGGAAGATTACAAACCAATGATATGTTGTGATCGTTGTGATCAATTGTTCCATTGACAATGTGCTGGCATTGATGAGGCTCCGACAGAGGAGGACCAGTGGTACTGTTCTTCTTGTGCGGCATCAGGAGGGGAGTCTGACATTTATGTTATTACAATGGTCAGTTAAAAGAAAAAAAAGGGTTTATTTTTATATATTTAGTTTTTTCTCTTGAATGGGAGAGTGAAAGAATTGTCCATACCTCTATTCTGAGTGGTGTTAGGATTACCTTCCCTTCTTTGAAGAAGAGGAGAGAGGGGTAATCAGCAGACGTGAATCGCGTTAACAGGGAGATGGACCAGAGGTTGGGTATTTAATGGTTCAGTTGGGATGCGGTGGGGGTGCTTGACGCGTGTCTATATTCCATACAGGTGGACACAAATTACGGGTTTTTGGGATATGCTATCTCTTCCCTGCTTACCTCAGGCCAACCTAATAAGATACCAACTATTTCTTTAAACGTGACTAATGTTGAAATTAAATTTTGGGAAGGCCAGAGATGCTAATTTCTCTTATTATTTACGAGTGAATCTCGGTCGAGATTTGTTTTTTGTTATTTTTAGAGTTGTTTACATTTAGCTGGACATTCTGTCCAGGTAAGTCAGTGGTTGTTTTTCCCCTTCAACCGAGAGGTTATTTCCCCAACCATAATTATTTTAGGGGAACATTGTAATTGTTCCGTTAACCCTATGAAAGGGTCTCGTTTTCCTATTATGTTAGATGTTACCAGGCAGAACGAGTCGCGGCGCTAAAAGAGAAACGTCGCAACTTTGAAAAGCAAGTAAGCACGCGCTCGTGTTCATTTATTTATTTATGTTTGTCCTGTTTTATTGCTTACTTGACTGTTGGCCCTATTTATCTACTTCCCACAAAGTAGAATGTGACACAAGGTCGGAAAGTGGGAATTGCGCACTCTGGAGGAAGAGTATTTGGGCTTTTTAAAAAAATTGCCCGGTAGGGGCGCCTCAGGCGATTAGAAATAAACTAACCCCTTCTCAAAGGGTGAGAAGGAACTGCACAGGACAGACCCATAGACCGGCGTAAATCAAGCCCCAAAGGCCAAGACAATACGAGTCTATGGGGTGCAGTATCCATCGGAACAGATACTACACTTTGATCTTGGCTATTGCTTTTTTGACTGTTGGCGTTTATAACGGTTCAGTTTTCGTGCCTGTTGTGGGAATTCGAGTCCCTAGCTGACTTAAGTTTCAAACAAACAAACGACGCTTTGCAAGCCATTCAATTGTTTACAATTTGTCAGCCAGGTTTCTGTCAAATTGGAGTAATGATATGTATTCAGTTCGTATGAAATCATTGTCATATACTTCATTTACGATACATGTTCGGTACATTCTAGGAGAAGTAACTTTTCTAGGAAAATTACTAATGCTAGTTTCATTTCGGTTTACCTAAGTCCTATTCTTGGAAAACAAAATCTTGTGAAATACTTTTTTTATAATAAATGAAAAAAAAATACAAAAAATCTTGGAAAAAAAACTAAAATACAAAAAATGTTGTTGTGTCATTTTGGCCATTCGTACACAATATTTTCTAACGATAATGAATTGGACGCAACCCTTTAGCTTAACCAAATAATAAACCTTACAATCAGTTTCCACACACGAAACTTATACAGTTAGATAGAAAAGTAAATTTTATTGCGTTTGGTAACAGTTATTTGTTATATATTTTTTACGTTGCTAACTCGGGTTATAATACACTTTTTTTTTTAATGTTGAGTTTGATATTAATTTACAACGCAAATTAAAAAGCATTTACTTTTAAAAGCGAACGTAAAATGATCGCAGAATAACGAAAAGAATTCCGATTGGGAAAGGACTTACCTTTTTTTTTCTTAGCGAAAAATAGGAAATGTTAATTAAGTGAAAGAGAGAGTAAATTCTTTTCCAATAAATGTAAGAGTCAACAAGGGAGATAATCTCTCTCTCTCTCTCTCTCTCTCTCTCTCTCTCTCTCTCGTATATCTATATAAGCTTCTAATCTAAATAAAATCTAGTATTTACTCCCTTTCCACCACAGGAAGATGTAACATAAGTTCGGAGGTGAGGGTTGAAAAGCCAATGCCTAAGAAGCGGAGCACTATAGCCTACAAAAATGCCTGAGCAGCCCCGTCGGCATTCTCCGGTAGGGGCGCACAGGTGATTAGAAATAAACTAATCCCTTCTGAAAGAGAGGAGGAAAAGCATGGAAAGGTAAACTTCATAGAACTGCACAGAACCAAACATCAGCCCGACAAAAAAAAACGCCACCTAACTCAAATGGCCTAGACTGCCGGACTGATTGTCGTGGACGTAACCTCGACTTGGTATGAAAAATAACACAACCTTAAGGTCAAGAACCCACGGTGTGCGCTTCTAAACCTGAGTTATTCTACGATTGTTAACGGCGCTTTTTCGTAGTGTTCCACCACCCGTTTTTCTCGACTTTTTTACTGGCCAATTAAAATTTTTATTTAACCAAAAAACTATTTGCAAAAACATTAAAAAAATGTTTTTAATTCCAAACACTTAAATTATCAAGCAAATGTATTATTATCATAGTATCTTTAAAGTAAAAACATCCTCCTATTTTTTTACCGGTGTCATTTTACGTGTGATTTTCGACACTTGTGCAGTTTAGGTAACAACGGTTGATAACCCACAGAAAGTAACGACCAATAGATTAAAACATTTTAATAAATATATTCATTTAATAAAATATAGTTTCTGAAAGAAAAAAAACAGTGTAATAAGATTAAGTTTATTTTCAATAAAGTAACATTTTGGCAAACACATTGTAATAAAATGCAGTTTCTGAAAGTGACAGTTATTTTTTTTAATAATTTAAAATATTTTAAAACGAACACAATAATAATAAAAAAACTATATTTTATTACAATGTTTTGGCCAAAATGTTACTTTATTGAAAATAAACCTTCAGAAACTATATGTGGCTCTTCTGCACTTTAAGGAAGGGCGAATGTATTTGTTTTCATTTCAGAAGAGCTACAATAGTGTAAGGAGGAGACAATCCTTTTTTCACTTTTAATACATTTTTTAGTACACAATTTCTCCGAAATGCACTGAATATGTTTTTTTCTTTTTTTTTTTAAATTAAATCCGGTTTATTCCGATTTATTAAATGAGAACTAATAAAAATTCAATTAATTGATAACACATTTATTTAAGAAACTAGCAGGGCTACCCGGCGTTGCCCGGGCCGATAAAAAACATACAAACAGACATTCACCCTCTTTTTGATGAGCATAATAATCAGAAAAGAAAAATAATGTTGAAATAAAAAAAAAATTTGGAAGTAAAAAAACAAGTGCCATTCCCGGGTCATATATTGCACAAGTACCATGCCCCGGTTCATATACTGCACAAGTGCCATGCCCTGGGTCATGTAATGCACAAGTACCATGCCCGGGTGATATGCTGCACAAGTACTAGTCCCCAGGTCATATACTGCACAAGTACCATACCCGGGTCATATGCTGCACAAGTGCCATGCCCTGGGTCATGTAATGCACAAGTAGCATGCCCGGGTGATATGCTGCACAAGTACCAGTCCCCAGGTCATATACTGCACAAGTACCATACCCCGGTCATATACTGCACAAGTGCCATGCCATGGGTCATATACTGCACAAGTGCCATGCCATGGGTCATATACTGCACAAGTACCATGCCCCTGGTCATATACTGCACAAGTGCCATGTCCCGGATCATATACTGCACAAGTGCCATGCCCCGGGTCATATACTGCACAAGTGCCATGTCCCAAGTCATGTACTGCACAAGTATCATGCCCGGGTCATATACTGCACAAGTGCCATGCCCCGGGTCATATACTGCACAAGTTCCATGCCCGGGGTCATATAGTGCACAAGTGCCATGCCTGGGTCATATAATACATAAGTACCAGTCCCCGGGTCATATACTGCACAAGTATCATGCCCGGGTCATATACTGCACAAATGCCATACCCAGGGTCATATAGTGCACAAGTGCCATGCCCCAGGTCATATACTGCACAAGTACCATGCCCCTGGTAATATACTGCACAAGTACCATGCCCCTGGTAATATACTGCACAAGTGGCAATCAGAAGAGAAACCTAGATGGCGTTAAAATATCAAATACTATCACTCTGACGTCACGTACCTATCACTATGACGTCAGGGCGAATGATAACATTAAAAAATTGCGATCACATTAAACAAACCAAAAATTACTAATAATGGAGATTGAGCAACCCTTGCCTCACTATGTGTCCCTCTCCTCCCTCCTCTTACAATGGCGTCATTTCCAGTGACTCAAAGTTAAATAAAATTAAGTTATTTCAAATTATTAAAATATGACTCATTATTTTTATTAAAAACCATAAATTGTTTCATGTACGTGAGATATAATTTGCTGGACAACGCCGAATACTTTTCTTTTGTGTACGTACAGAGTGGCGGACCTTGGC
This sequence comes from Sepiola atlantica, assembly GCA_963556195.1. Taxonomy (NCBI): domain Eukaryota; kingdom Metazoa; phylum Mollusca; class Cephalopoda; order Sepiida; family Sepiolidae; genus Sepiola; species Sepiola atlantica. The sequence goes on along the minus strand of OY744525.1, from coordinate 116,059,112 downwards.
ATAGTTTCTTACCCCGCCATGTAAAAAGAATTGACGCTAAGAAACGTTAAATAAAATTTAACGTTATTTCAAAGTATTACGTAATTAAATTACAATATGACTCAGCAATTTCAAATTACTATAAAATACAATGAAAAATAACTGAAAAGCCCCCCCCCCCCCGATGAAATATGCCCATGGACCCCTAAGGAGTGGGTTTATAGATTCGGGAATACTCTCATCATCTTACTCTGTAAATTTTACATAAGAATACACTTTTATATGTTATGTATATTCTCTAACCTTGTTTTAAAAACCTAAATTGTGTTTTAAAACGTGACTTATCGTTCTTCCTTAGCTATCCTCTAACAAATAAATTTGATTAAAAACCATAAATTGTTTTATGAACTTGAGGTATTATTTGCAGGACAACACTGAATACTTTTCTTATATAAGATATTATAAAATGTACATGTATTTGTGTACGTACAGAGTGGCGGCTAGTGGTGGACCTTGGCGTAGTTTCTTACCCCACCCATGTAAATAGAATTGACGCTAAGAAACATTAAATAAAATTAAAAGTTATTTCAAATTATTACGTAATTAAATTACAATATGACTCAGCAATTTCAAATTACTATAAAATATAATGAAAAATAACTGAAAAGGCCCTCCGCCCTGATGAAATCTGCCCCATGGACCCCTAAGGGGTGGGTTTATAGATTCAGGAATATGCCCATCAACTTACTCTGTGAATTTTACATAAGAATACACTTTTATATTGTATCTATATTCTCTAACATTTTTTTCTATAAGGCACACACACACAAACACACAAACATACAGACATTCAGTTTTATAGAGATAGATTAAAATTTGTGAACATCAACAGTCATTTTTTCAAAACGGATATGTTTTTTTTTGTGTTGTGTTTTCAAAATTTAATTAAGTAATCTTGTTTGGGTTAACACATTTTTTATTTTTTGTTTCACAGTTTAAAAAATAAAACACAAAGTTTTTATTTACAATATAAAAAAAATGTGTAATAAATAAATTTTATTATATACTAAAAGTGAAAAAAGAGGGTTGTCTGCTCCTTACAATATTGTAGCTCTTCTGAAATGAAAACAAAGTGCAGAAGAAGCCCATATTTTATTAAATAAATAAATTTATTTATTTAATGTGTTAATCTATTGGTTGTTACTTCCTGTAGATTATCTTCTACTGTTTAGTAAATTGCACAAGTGCCTGATTTTAAATAAATGTTTTTCAGTAATTTTTTTTCTTGACAAAATCTTTTTATTTCATTTTTAAACATTTTTCCGGTACCTTGTAAAGGTAAGCATTTAGATTGACGGCCTAAACAGAATGCGATAAAAAAAATTGTGTACAGTCGATAAAAATGGTTTTATGTTGCAAATCAGTAATAAGAAACAACTGACCGTTTTTAAATTATCAGCAGTCATGCTTCCGATTCATAAATTTAATTTTGTCGATTTATAAAGTTCGACCAGGACCAGTCATTTCCACAGGATTTATTGGAATTTATTAACGTCCCCCTCACAGACTGGTTGCAGCCTTGTCCCTTAAGGGTCTCACTGATTGGCTGTCAGGCATCCCAACCCCTACTTCCTTAGGGGTCATGTGAGTCAGCCCATAAAAACGCTTGCACGCTGTGTTCTGGCCTCTTTTCGACCCACCTTTTGAACCTGATAGGACCGCAGCTGGATCCTTCTGAGACAAAGCCCCTGATGGCAGTTGCAGAGAGCCCCCTACTCCTTCCTGTTACCAACCATCTTGGACTGAGGTGACTACATTTCGACATGAGCCATAATTGGAGACGGGCACACTTGCAACATGTTACCAAAACTCACACAAGATAAGTTTGCGAAGCACGTTTTCGCAAACCGAAATTAACTTCCTCCTTTCTGAACTTTGAACTCACCATTTGTTGTATATATTTGCCCTCATGTTTTCTCACAAGTAAAACTGTTTTAAACTTATATACAATTGTTGTTGTGTTCCTTCTCACAAAAGCTGTTGCCCTGTATCTATTTTGCACTTATCTACATAATTGTTTTTGTATTCTCACGTGCGTGAATTGAACTTTCTTCTTACTACTAATTCTATTACAACCCTGAGATTGTTGGCAAGGCATGGTCTAATCGCCAATCAGTGTATTTGTCAAAAATGTAAATTGCCAATACGTTGCAAAAGGAAAAGTTTATATTAACAATTACTTTTCATTCTACCTTATTCACCTAACCGCATGCTGCACACACTGGTATATCAACATTAATCGTCGATAACACCAATACGAATTTCAACTTGACTGCGATAAATATGTCTCAATCCAGAAGGATTAAACAAAAAAGAAGAGGAAAAAAATATGCTTATACTTTTGACAAGGGTGTATACCACCGAAAGTGCTCAAGCTTTTAAAGTAAATAAATAATTTATTTAAAAAACATAAATAAATGCGTTGTCCAGGTTTTCAAAATATTTGTTTAACATATTCTCCTTATTATTGCCATTTCATTAACGCTTCCATGTGTGACTTTTTATTCTAACAATTAGTGTTCCTATTTATTTGCCTCCCCACAAAGGCAGAGTTAAACACAAGGTCGGGTGTTATGTTGGGGAAAATCCAGCTCTCCGAAAATGGGGACTCTGGACTGGAACCAAAATTAAAATTGCCTCAGGATTTCTCCTTCATTGACCGAGGACAAAAAAAATGGAAGTGTAGTATCAGTACAGATACTACACTTTGCTCCTAACCAAAAAAAAACAATTTATTTAACAAACAAATTAAAAAAATAACAATAAAAATCACAACTATTTATTTGTCTTGAGTATTACACCCTATTTGTTTTGGGGTTTTTTTTTTTGGGGGGGGGGGAGGTCGCGTGTCATTTTTGACAACAAAAACTTTTGCCTACTCTAAACTAGACACTATCACAAAAAATATCACATTCACTCTATGGCTTTAATCCTACTGAAAATATTGGGGATCTTTTAGATCCTTAATATTTTCAATGAGTTTTTATTTACAAAAATAAATATACATGAGGAATGATGAGAAGAGGGACAATCTACAAAAACACAAAAAGAATGAAGAATAAAGAACCAAACAAAATTATGATAGGAGCAGGTTAGTAAGGCCATCCCAACCCTCTTCTAAGTGTCAGACCGCCCACTGTTTTCCAGGTCAACTGAAAACAAGCAGGTCACTCTCTAAATGGTAGTAGGAGCTAAGAGGGACATCAAAAATTAAAAGATGAAGATGGAATATAAGAATGGATGGTGTCCTCCAAGATAGCAACAATATTAAGCGGTGGCCAAGGACAAAATAAATATGGGGAGTGGGCATCTTTAGAAGTTCTCTAGTACCAAAATTTAAAACAGGACCAGGACTCATTTATTCCGCTAGCTAAATGTTTTTTAAGCAACTCTAAGGGTAGGCTACCGTAGAAGTCAGGACCGTGCGTGCAACACATACTCATACCTGGCTCTTCGTCGGAGGCATAAACTAGTTTCATACACGCACCTCCTATTGAACTCCATGTGATGTAATCTTTTCCAATTGTATCTAATTTTCATTTTAAGCTGATGTTTCAAGTAAACAACTAGATCTCGATCAGAAACAGATCCAACCCCATGAACCTCATCAAGACGTAACCGACGTCACTAATCTCGCTATGGCTAGGATAGATAGAAAAAACATTCGTTTCTCTCTAGACCATGGCAGGGCTACGTTTTTGATAACAGATGCTACATCAAGGACCAAGGGCTGCTCAGTCTCGATGCGAGCCGCTACCTCTCTGACATACTCCAAGAGTTGCTTGGTCGTTTCTTCTTCATCCTTACAGTGCGGGCTTAAGAGATCTACCCGTAAGCCGTCTCTGCGGAATTTATCATATAGGAGCAGTACGTTCGAAACTAGTCGCCGGGTTAGAGAATACTCAAAGTTGTTGAGATAAACCTGGGCTGGTGCCTAATTTCACTGAGAGCAGATCTCTTCCTCTGACCATCTCAGGCGCTTGCCAAGCGGATCTAAAGGGGTGCCCACCCCTAATTCCTTATACAGTTTTTTCTAGGTTGTGCAAGAGCCCTGGCCCCTGGCAACACTCTAAGCGCAGCTCAGCATTCGGCAAAGAACTGTGTTTCTCCCCTCGGCTTATGATGGCCTTCAACCAAGGGTCGGGTATGATGTTGAAAAATTATCTCTACACCGCAGGGACCCACATAGTATCTTCTAACAAAGTGCGAGCCAGAAACGCCAATCTTTTGACGTGTCTATGACTTGCCAAATTCGGCATTCCTATTCGGACATTGAGTACAGACCTCCCTGTGAACATTCGTTTTTCCCCTCTTCCAATGAAGTGAGAAATGCAAACACATGAAAACCAATAAGTGGGTCGCAAGCAGGGTAGTACAGTTAGTCTGTGTAGGATGAGAGTAAAGACATAAGTGCTGCACACCTCAGCTCTACCCTTTAAGGATAGTTTCCTTCGAATAAAGTCCCCACACTTTGACTGTACTTCTGACTAACATTTATCCAACTTGAGACCCGGTTCAAACTAAATACCAACAATCTGAACCGGACCATCTGATCAGCTGCAAATACCTGGAAGTGCAGCCTCTCAGCTCCAGACTCCCAACTGCAGATTATTGGACTTGCTACGGTTGACGACAGCCCTGCAACTTCTTCATACCAAGCGACCGATTAATCACTGTTGCAAGGTCAGTACGGCTTGACACCAAAATGGTTACATCATCGGCGAATGCTAAAACCCTGACTCGTCTCCGCCAGGAAGAGCAATTTCACGCAGAACTGGTTCTGCCACCCAGTCTTTTAATTTGCAAAAGAAGGGGTCAAACGCCATTACATATAGCAGGTGCTACAGAAGTCAACCCTGACATACTAATCGAGAAACCACGAACGTCTCCAAAAGACTACCATGTACTTACATCGCTACCACATGCAGACGATACAGAATGGAGACCCTGTTGTGGAAGTCCGGATTAGAACCAGTGACCTCTAGAACAGATCCTTAGGAAACGATGGTCTTACTAACAATTTTTTTTTGTTCTTTCCCCACTCCCCATTTTATTTCAATTAAATCCTTGTGTATATGTATCGGCCGTTGTTGCAATGGATACTACACCCTATAAACTGGTAGCGTCTTGGCCTTCGGGGCTTGATTTACGCCGGTCTATGGGTCTGTCCTGTGCAGTTCTAGGAGGTCCACCCTCCCAGGCTTTGCCTTCCCTCTTTGGGGAGGAGTAAGTTTATTGCTTACTGCCTGAGGCGCCCCTACCAGAGGAATGCCGACGGGGCTGCCCAGGCAATTTTTAATGGTCAGAGTGCTCACCTTCTCGGGTGCTGGCTTTTCAAGTCCCACTTTCCCGACCCGACATTGGGTCACATCTTACTTTGTGGGAGTAAGATAAAACTGGCCTTGTGCCTAACCTCATGGAGAGGTAAATAAAATGTATATTAATAGCAATACAGTTTCCTATCAAAATCCCCGGATGATCTAAACTGATCAGTGCGGCTTCTATGTTTCTTCTATTCCCTCTTAACTAGGCTAAGCACTTAAAATCAAATGGGCCATAACAAATTAATTGTCTGAATGTCTTAGCAAGTAGAACGTGTGACAAAATAGAAAATCTATATCGTCAAAGTGTGTACTTGAATGGGAAGGTACATTATTGTACCACATCCAAATCTCCCACCCCGCGATGATGCAGACAAAATCTGTCGACAAGATTACATACAGCCATCAGATCAGACAGACTGCTTCACACCTATCAAATCCGCTACTCCTCTCAACCTTATCTATCTAGAAGTCAAAGATGACATTCCAATCCCCCATTAAGATTATCCGCTCCGGACGTGTGAGAAACCCATCCAACCGCCGAAACAAGGAAACCCTCTCACCAGCATAATTAGGCGCATAAATCGCAATGATGTGGAACCCAATAGAAATACCAGCTACGACCAGCCGCCCTACCTCATCCGCATGAATAATGCTCACTGTCGCAGACGGTACATCTCACTAGCAAGGGGATTTCATGACTATGGATATCGCCATATGCTGAGAAGACATCAAATTCATTAGTCAGTACATGACAATGTTCATACAAACTGCATTGCAACAATATCTACTTTAAGGGTCACCAGTTCCCTCAGCACACGAGCAGCTCTACTTCTAGATCTCATGCTTCTCACATTCCAACTAGCCATAATCACTGTACCTAGTCAATGTAAAACACAGGACTTAAGTCTTCGGGAATCAGGAGACAGAAGGCATGACCGAGACTGCCTGTCAGCAGTCCGACGTAAACCGTCTGTCTCGCACCGCAACTACAGCGTCCAAAGGAAAAGTTATCTTAAGTGCCCGATAAAAAAGAGGGATGAACATAAAGAAGGACCCTACCTTCACACTTTACTGGGAATTGCTTGAGTGACAGGTGTTCTTCATCTGCCAGTTTCATGCCCGGGATCGTCTCCTTGGCCACCTTGATCATTCTCCATAGGGCCTCTGTTCTGCTAAATCTATCCTTCCACACAAAAAGTCATTTGTAGGGTTACTAACCTATTTACCCTGGACGATCAAACAGCTGCTTCCTCTGCTTGCCATTTAGATCGGCCAATGCTTGCAGAGGGTCAGCCTCACAAATTCTGTCTCCTAGCAAGAATGGCAGTCTCTTGGTTCTTTCAGTTCTAACCGGAGGCAGAGATTCTGGTTTATTGATATATGTCTCCGTCTCCAGTTCTATTTCTTTTGACCAATCACAGGCCAGAGAGTGGGAAGAGACTAGAGGTTGTTGAAGAGGGGAAGGGTGAGTTGTTCCACCTTAGTAGGGGTTGGAGTTTGAGGTTCAACGGGCTGTGCAATAATATCAGTCAATTTTGAATGTTCTTTAAGAGGAGAATGGGGTTGAACCTCTTTGATTTTTGACTGTTTTCATATATGTTTTCTTTCCTTCTTGCCTTCGCTCTCCACTAACTTAATGCCAGTGTGTTCTATTCTAGTTTCATCTTCTGATCTTGAAACGATGAGAATGGAAGATTTCTTTTCATACTGTTTAACGTACATGATTTCGGCTGTAGTTTTTTCTATATTGTTCTTTTAGGAAGACTGATGTTTTTGATCATGCTTGGGTTATTTTACATTTGTGTTAATGGGGTTCTTTAGTTTACCCTTCTTGACGTTGGTACTCCACCATCTGCTGCTTGCTTTCTAGATTCAGGGGCTGCAGTAACTTCATTCTCTTTCGTTTACAAGAATATGACAGCAGTAGGCGTCTTTTCTGTGGATCCCTTTCGACAATCCTTTAACATATGTCTCTACTGCTAACAGTGCTATCAGTAGGGTCTCCTGTCCTCTACTCTCACTGATAAATTCCATTGTTCGAATCTAAGCAGAGATAGTATGATAAGAAATCCGGCATGGTCCAGGCACATGACGATCTTATAAGGTCCACCCTCCCAGGTTTTTCCTCCCCTCTTCAGGAAGGAGTAAGTGTATTGCTTACTGCTTGAGGCGCCCCGACCGGAGAATGCCGACGGGGTTGCCCAGGCAATTTTTAATGGCCAGAGTGCTCACCTTCTCAGGCGTTGGCTTTTAAAATCCCACTTTCCCGACCCGACCTTGGGGCACATCTTACTTTGTGGAAGTAAGATAAAACTGACCTTGTGCCTAACCTCCTGGGGAGGTAAATAACCCGCACACTCAGTCGCCTGAGGCTCTGTCATCCACGAGGAAATGTTGACCGACTAATTTAATTTTGCTCTCAGTCAAAAGTTCTTTTGGGGGGGGGGGGGCTGTTTTTTCTACATAACACTCGGTTTGCGTTTAACTTTGCCCTTATGGGGAGGCCAGTAAATAATCACTAAGTTATCTTCAAACAAATTGCATTACAAAAATAATTGCTTACAAAACCTGAATAAAAGGTAAAATGCGAAAACAGAATAAAGCATTTTTCTCCCCAGGAGGGTTAATGTTGAGATCGTATGCTTTAACAAAATGCGATAACAACAACTGTGTACAAGCGATAAAAAAAGTTTTTATGTTGTTTTGTTTTTGTTTTTTAATATTATTACATGAGAAACCATTTCGAGTTAAAAATCTATTTAGTATTCCGCGTGTAATCTGAAGAAAAATACATTTGAAATGTGTCAATATGCTAGAATAATCAAGATTTTTTTTACAAAATGGCATCTTACGAATCGGGAAAATGTCGATATTTACAAAATCGCGTCTACATTTATACATTTGAAACGTCTTTTTCTTCAGATTACATGTGTTCGAATCGGGAGTCGTTATAACTATAAGCGAGTTCTTTAAATCAAGTCATGTTGCATGCAAAGACAGAGTAATAATTAACAAACAAACGGGGGTAGTTCAAATAAGGTTTATTGAACGCGTGTGTAATGTGGAATGATGAGGTGTGTGGTGTGTGTATGTGTGTCGATAAGAAACAGTTCTTGAAATGCGTGTGTGAATAAATGAGTCCGGCGTGGGAAAAGTCCTTGAAAACCGTATACAAAGAAAATGAGTTGAGACTTCTTACCGTTGTTAAACACGTGTTGACGGAGCGCTGGAATCTTAGGGTCGTTCAGCGAGGCCAATTGAAAAGAGAAGAGAGTGAAACGGAGCGCTGGTGTCAGCTTCGTTCTGCGAGGCCAATTGAGTAGAAAAGAGATTGATTTTCCGTTTACACCGGTTTTTATAATCAGAAGGGCAGATAACTCTGTGAAAAGCGACACCTAACGGCCAACCGGTGCAGTTATGTTTGAAAGGAGGAGGTAACTGCTACACATTCATAATTTAGTATTTTGTATAGATTTAACTCGTGTAATAATATTCAACATAAAAAGAAACAACAATATAAAACCATTTTTATCGCCTATACACAATCTTTCATCGAATTCTGTTCAGGTATACGATCTCAATATTTACACCCACGAGTATAAAGTTAGAAACAAGGTCGATTATTTAACGTGGATAAGTTCCAACTCCCCAGAAAGGTGCTCTACTTTGGGACAAAAATAAAAGGTTATTTCCAAGATTTTTATGTTTTTATGGCTTCCTGTTTGATATTAAAACAAATACAACGTCACGTGACGTACGGATGACCAGAAATGAAAAATAAAACGTTTTTGTTATCATTTCTTGTTCATGCGAATTTTTAAAAATGATTATTGTTCGTTCGAATTATAGTTCAATAATAATAATAATACATTTGTTTAATTTTTTTGTTTAATGTAATAATAAACAAATAATATTTACATTGAAAAAACAAACACATTTTATTAATAATGTAAGTGTTTGAAATGAAAAAAACAACATATTCTATTATAATAAGACATTTTATTGAATTAAATTTAACAAACAAATTATCAACTGAAAGTTCCTTTTTCTTTCTTAATAACGTTACTTTTTATAACACTTCATAACATTTTCTAATACCATATAATATGCCCCCCTCCCCCCAAAATCGAATAAATCAGAAATGATAACAAAAACATTTTTTTTTTAATTTCTGGTCATCCGTACATCACGTGACACAGTATTTGTTTCAAGATTAAACAGGAAGCCACAAAAACATAAAAATCTTGGAAATAACCAAATAAAATATTGCCTGGGTCTAGAATGATAGCTCTTCTTTTGCCCATGACGGAAGGCATACTACACTTTGATCATAGCCCAAAGTTTTAGGATCAACTTGCTTAGATCCGTGTCTTCTCATTTATTTACTAATTTAAGAAGTTGGTTTCTTTCTTCACTTTTTTTTTACGTAATACTAAATTGATTTTAACACAAATACGTTCAGCATATTATAATCTTTTTAAAAAAAATACATGTAAAATTACATGGTTGGAAAACTATCTGCTTATCCCAATGAGATCTCTACAAAGCCACCATCCGCCCATGCATGAAGTATTGTTGCCACATCTGGGCTGGTGCATCATCTACTAGTCTCTCCCTCCTTGACAAAGTCCGAAAAAGAGTTGTCAACATAATATGCCCCTCACTGTCAACCAAGCCCCAGTCCCTGTCCCATCGCCGCAATGTAGCATCCTTGTGCTTGTTTTACAAATACTTCAATGGATTATGCTCCGATGAATTGGCTACTCTGGTGCCCCCTCGACGTAAATTCACTAGACCAACTCGACAATCAACTAAATCCCATCAATTCACTGCGGAGGTCCCCAGATGCCGGAGAGCTTTCTACTCAAATAGCTTCTTTACTCATGCTGCTGGCATCTGGAACTCCCTCCCTGCCCCCTGTTTCCGCGACAGTACTGACATGCAGAAAGTTAAAACTAATGTAAACAGACATCTCGCTGCGCAGATCGCAATTTAGGTTGACCCCCTACCTTCTCCCTTTTCTTTTTTTCTCAGTAGTCCCTTACGTCTACAGTGGCGGCCTGCCTTGTTTGGGGTGAACTATGTTAAAAAAAAATTTAAAAAACAAACAAAAAAACGTTAGAATGCGTCGAGTTATCGTCTGCTGTACATTATTAACATTTAATAATATCAGTTCAATGGTTTCCTATATTTAAAAAAAAATTCCATTAAAATAGTATGATATAAATTACTAAAATAATTTTACGCGTAATTAGCAAAGAAATCGGCACTATTACGAAACCTTTTTCTTTTTTCTTCCTTTTTAAATTTTTTTTCTGCGAACTGACTATTCCGGTCGCCATCTTAAATTTCTGAATTTTCACGTAAAGCCATTTAAAACATATTATTATGCTGATTTATAGTAAACAGTTATTTAAAAAAAAGTAGAATTAAGTCATTCAAAAAAGTAAGTATTATTTAAATTTCTTTGTTTTACGAAAACTTTGCTATGAAATTTCCAAACTGTCACATTTTAATTCGCTGATTTGCTATATGACCCTAATCATTTTATGTTTAGGACAATATGTTCAAATTATGATTTTTTTAAATTAAGGTAACGTTAATATTCAAATTGTCTGTTAAACTTTTGCCGATTGTCAAGGATTTCCAACAGACAAAAAGGAGTGAAAAAAAAAAACAAAAACAAATAATAAACAAATAACTGTTACCAAAGACAATAAAAGTTACCTTTTCTGTAGGCAACACTTTTTATACCCGCTGGAGGCGCCACTCAAATGAACCAATCAATCGCAATAATTTTAAAATAGATATTCCACCTTCACCGAATTGTCATTTTATTGAACCATCCCCCATATAATATCATTTTTTTAAAATTATGTTACCTACGAAAAAAAAGGGATCCTTGAATTTAAAACGATAAAAATAAGAAATGACAAATTCTTAATTGTTAGTATAATGAAGAAACGAAAAGATCATTTATCAAATAAATAATAAAATAAACAAATAAACTTATACAGGTATGTAGAAGAAGAATTTATCTTGCCTTTGGTAACATTTATTTGTTATTTTATAACTTTCCTTAATTTCAATTACTTAAATCGAGAGCAGACTTGGTAATGTGGGAACAATCCATCAACGTTAATTTTATTGTGAAAAGTAACAAAATAAAAATAAACCAAAAAGAATAATATTGTATTCATTGTGAAGGAGGGGGGGGGGTCAATAAAATGACAGTTCGGTGTTTATTCTTAATAATGAAGATGAAATATCTATTTTAAAATGATTGCGATTGATTGGTTCATTTAAGTCACACTACTGGCGCTTCTGGCACCTTCCTGCAGGTATAAAAAGTGTGACTGCCTTTCTACCCACCTCCCTATTTTTGTGTGTGTGTTTCAAAGTATTTGAAAGCGCTTGTATTTACATTTAATTTCTCATTAAAATATGACGAGGTATTATTTACTGAAGTCAACAAAAAAGGGGGTAAAAACAAATATACAACAAATAAATGTTACTAAAGGCAAGATAAGCTAGTCCCTTCCTTCTGCTTTTGTTTTGGCATTTTAAGTTATTTTGACACTTCTGTAGTTTAGCTGTGAATCAAAAATCCAAATTGACGAGTTTCATTTACTCAACCAAATCAACCGAAAGACTTTGAATTTGTTTTATTTAAAAATGGAGCTTAATGACCTCAATCTGCGAGATATTTATAATTTAACCAGCGAGCCCCAAAAAACTATTGACTTTTTGCAGGCACACAGGCAGTTTTTTGGCCGGGTCACACCATCAAATTAGATAACATTATCAGTTTTATTTATGTATGGGCATATGAAATGGAAAATTATGTTGATGTGAAAAGAGAATGCTGCATTCTTTTCCGATCCCACGATTTGTGATTGGAGAATGTACTTTATGGAAGTATGTTTAGATCACTTTCTTAGGCATCCGAAGGTTCTTGGAGGAGAAGGTTGTTTCATGGAGATAGCCGAAAGTCTATTTTCACGAAGAAAGAACAATACGGGTTACATCCGACGACAACTTTGGGTGTTTGGTTGTTATGAAACAGACACCAAATCTGGCTTTTTAGTCACAGTTCCTTCCAGAGATGCAGCTAGATTGATCCCGATAATAAACCAGTATGTGCATCCATGGGACCAGAATAATATCAAATTATTGGCACGCATACAATCGCCTCGGAAGGAATGCACCATTTGCGTGTAAATCACCGATATAATTTTGTGGATCCATCCACAGGTGCCACAACAAATCATGTAGAAAACATGTGGCAAATGCCAAGATGTGTAACAAAGTAGCATGTGGCACCCACATGCAAAGTGTGGAGTCCTACTTAATCAAATTTATGTGGCGGTAGAAGTTTTCTGCGAACCCCATGGAAGCCATTGTTAATCAAATCGCAAAAGTTTATACTCTTCAATAAAAGAAAGAAACTAGGACATCCCAAAGTTTTAAAATATACCAAAAAAATCAATGTTGACTGTTTGTTGGATTAAAAAAATCAGTTTTTATAAAGTTTTAAACTATACCTCAAAAGTTCTAAATTATACCAAATCACTGCAGGCACACAAATGATAAATTTTCGTTTCATAAAGTTTTAAATGATACAACAAAAAAAATCAGTGTTGATTATTCGTTTTATAAAATTCTACATGATTAAAAAAAAACACTTATAAAGTTTTAAATAATACCAAAAAATCAGTATTTTTATAAAATTTTAAATCATTAAATAAAAAAACACTGTTTGCTGTTATTATTGTTCGCTTTATTGATTATTTTTAATAAAAACTTCTAATTCGATGATACTTCCGGTTGATTGTCTGCCCCTGTCTTCAAAAAAGGAAAGCAAATAAATTGTGATTCACAGCTAAACTAAAGAAGTGCCGTTATTTTAAAGTGTTTTTTACTTCCATGAAAAAAGTAGGTTAGGTTTGAATGTTAGAAAACAAAAAAGTGGCGATCGTTGACCACATGATGACTCGAGAATCGCCCTAAACTCGGAAATTAAACAAAAAAATCCAGATAATAAAACATACAGGTCTGTTGAACATAAACTTTTCACCCGAATATTGACAGTTATTTTCTGTATTTTTGTTTAATTTCGATTTGGGGGCGATTCTCAAGCCATCTCATTGTTAACCGGTAACCATTTTAATTTTTTTTCATTCTAACATGATTTCTTCAAGCCTTTTTTCTAGAAGTAAAAAGCGCTTTAAAATAACTTAAAACACAAAATAAACTTATCCGGTAAGGTAGAAGAGTAAGTTATCTTGCCTTTGGTAACATTTATTTGTTGCATATTTGTTTGTTTTTTTACTCTTTTTTTGTTCTGTTGACTTCAGCAAATAATCCACGGTTTTACGTATTTTGGGGTGAAGAAAACAACAAAAAATACAGAAGTAACTATTCCAAACGCAATAAAATTTACTTTTCTGCCTATTCGAAAGGAGAAAATGACAAAACAAAAGGTACAGACTCCGGTGGTTTCCGGAAACTGAAGGCAACCATTTGTAATTTTGCATGTAATCGGATCATATTTTAGGGATAAATTAAATGTAAATAAAAGCGCTTTTAGATATTTTAAAACACAAAAAAAGTTAAGCAAATAGGTAGAAAAGTAACTTGTATTGCCTTTGGTAACAATTATTTGTTGACTATTTTTTTTCAACCCTTTTGTCTCATGAGAAATTTTTGACAATCGGCAAACATTTATTTTCATTTTTGCTAAATAATTCCTCTCGCCCATAAAATAATATATTATATGCTTCATAAATACATACGAACAATAAACGAAAATTATAACGATATGTTAACAAAAAAAAGCAATCTTGCAGTTTAGTTAACAGCCGAGAAATCGAAAACAACAAAAATATTAAAGAAATAACTTTTACCAAGCGCATAATAAATTTAATATTCTACTGACCTGTATAATTTAAAAGTGTGGAAACTGATTGTAAAATTTATTATCTCTGAATATGATATTATTAGCTGAACACGAAAATCAAAGATGCCGGTCGATTTAGTTTGAAGATGGTTGCTAATTTCAGGCTTAAAAGATAGTAAAAATTCTAAGTCCGGGGAGTGGAGGGGTTGTTAGTCGGACTTAGAGTAAGCAGTAAGGTAAGTCATTTTTTAAAACTATTTTTAAGGAATGAAACACCACCATCAACAAAGATGTGTCGGCCATTTTGGATTCTGACTGTATTTGAAAGACAGATATCAATGAAATCTTATATTGAAATAAAAAAAAGCAATCTTTAGAACAGTTTCAGAATTGTAAAAAATGCAGGTCTGTACAAAACAAAATTTTAATGGGTTTGGTAAAAGTTATTTGTTGTATATTTTGTTTGTTTTCAATTTCTAGGCTCTTAACAATACTTCATGATTGCCAAAAATCATTTCGGAATTCATGAACAAAAATTAAGATATTTTTTTATTTGTAATATAATGTAGTCACAGTCGTCAGAGGTGTAAAAAAACAGTTAAAATAAAACTCATATTAAACAATGTGTACATAAATAAACTAATTTGATGGAATCGAAAATTTTCATATTGAATTATGATGATCCTGTTAAAATAATGGATAATGCTTTGGCTTGTTATTAGCAAGGAAAACATATATATACCGTACACCTCATTTTTTTCAATATACAAATCTTTTCGTTAAGCCATGATCTTTTAATTCTTTGCATATGTTCTCTGGTGTCGGTATTGCCAACATTTTTCTTATTATTTACGTAGAAATGATGAAAATTTAGTTGGTTTAAATTAGTGTAAGCTCTCCATTAATCAGAATAGATTATTTAGCCTTCAGTGACTTCTCGTTTAATAATTGGCTGAAGTGTCGCATGATGTCTACTTTGAATGTAAGGGTTAGGAATTATGGTTCTATGCTCGGTAGCCACACATCTTTTCGGAACTAATTAGAAGTGTTTTCCTTGCTCTTGTACTATGTTGTTTACAATATAAGGTGTAGATATCGCATAACAAAGTGTAGATATCATAACAAAGTAGATTCATGATAATAAGCTAAAGAGATACCATATATTTTTACCTACATTTTCGTCCCATCAGCATAATACACCATTTGCCTTTTCCCTTTATTCTTTCACTATTTGGTCCCCCGATTTATAAAATTGGGGAACTTATGTTTCGAAGCATGTCCGTCCGTCCGGATTTTTCTCCGCAACCATCCATTGAATTTCTCTGAAATTTTGCATGAAGTTGTAACTGTGGTCAGGTTAGAAAGTGACATTCTCCGATTTAAAAAAAAAATCTGCTTAGCCCCCAGGGGGTCAAAAGGCCCTGAAATCGCAAAAAAATGACTTTTTTGCCTCATAACTTTTCATTCATCCATACAATTTCTCTGCAATTTGCCAAAATGTTGAGGCAATTGTTTCTAATAGAAAATAAGTATCGCTGACCTTGGAAAAATTCTGGTTTGCGCCCCAAGAGAGTCAAAAGCCCCCAAAATGGCAAAGAATTACCCTTTTCTCCCATAACGTTTGATCCATCCATTCATATTTTCCTGAAACCTGGCCGAAATGTAGAGGCAATTGTTCTGGATATAAAATAGGCATCCTTGATCTCAGAAAAATTCTGGTTTGCGCCCTCAGGGGGTCAAAGGCTGGTCAAAAATGCCCCAAATTGCCCAAATTTATTGCATTTTACACTCACCACATCGAATCACATACAGAGGGGGACCACGCATGCACGGCTTGTTGTCCATCACTGACTTCATCAGTCACCACAATACCACATTTAATCTATTGACTACCTGACTTAACATATCCCCAAAGCGGCATAAGATAATACTCTGCACCAAATTTCAGTGTTTCATTCATCATGTTTCCTAAGATGGTGCATCATGTCATTATATTCTAATTGTTTAAGAGATTTATGGAATGGACAAACTAGACTTTTGCCTAGGAATTCTCAAGATTTGTGTTTCTTTTTGAAAGAAAGGCAAACAAAAAGGCTGAGACAATATTCCATTAGGGTACAAATTCTCAATAAAGACTGTATTTTTCATGACTCCAATTTATCGGTTTCTCACTGAATTGTCTCTGTCCTTTGCTTTACTCTGACAGTGAAACTCACAAATGAAAAGTTTAACTGATAAAAGTAACCCATTTTCTCTGGCGTTGTAAATATTGTCATATCACTCACCGCGTAATCCCTTCTGCCCTCATCACAATTTTCTTTTGTTTTATAGATGCATGAAGTCAAATTGTATCGCTTATTTGGTGAACTCATTGTAAGTCGTTACTTTGATGCATGCCGTCACATGAATTTTTGCAGCTGCTCGTGAACAAGTTTTTCTATCGGTACCTACTTTGTCACACTTTTGTTTCTGATAAATCCTTTTGTTTTTATCATTGTTTTAAATCTGCCAATAAGAAGATATTTTGAAATTTATTGTTGCCATCTGTTTGTCTCTGGAAACAATAGAGTTCTACACCTCAGATTAGTCCATTGCCAAATTGCTATGACTGTGAAAGCTTATCTTGGATCGGCAAGCTCTATTACAGTTGACACAGATGTAGGTAGTGTCTGGTTTTATAGCTCTGTTGCACCCCTATGCTGTCTGTGCTATCTACTCGCCTTATCCACTGCAGATTTCTCCTCTCCTCACTTCTCTTGGAGCACTCTGTCACAGCACTTTTCCAGCAGCTGCAGTCTTCCGCCAAGGACTCGCAGTCTGTTGGATTAATATCTCGCTTTCAGACATCCTTGTAGCATAGGACAGGTCTTCCTGCTGGTCTGGAGCCGGTTGTGAGCTCACTATATCCATTCGCCTGGCATGGTCAAGCCACCAGCGTCATTCTTGGGTGAGCAGAGCTTGGGATGTCTGCCTGAGCAAGGACGTTCCTGTTTGAAATGTGGTCTTGTCTGTTTATTCCCAGGATTTTACTTAGTACTTTATCTGTTAGTACCCATGACGTAACAGATAAAGTACTAAGTAAAATGCAGTTTTAGCTAAAAGTTTAAGGTTCAATCCTCAGTGTGGGTAATACTAGGAATTGTGAATTGCTGAAGACTTTTACCTAGTCATGGCTGACGGAATGAGAGCATGCTACCCCCATGGATTTAATAATGGATTCCATTTGGTATTCCATGCAGAGTCCAGATTTTTACAGAAAGATTTCCCAGTTCGGCAAGATACATCTGAAGAAGGTTGGAGGTTACATCGGCGGAAACGTTGTGAGAATAACACTCAATATGAGAACAGTAGTGTGAATAATCCAAATTATACACATTATCAATCATCTCAAAAATTTAGAAACAATGAAAAAATTATATTAAATATGTTAAAATTCGCAAAACATATTTCGGCTCTCAAATATCTCTGATAAAGTTACATGTACAATATCCTTGGAATTAGACATAAATCACATTACCTCTGACAAATCGATGTTTGATTCTGAATAGCCATTTTTATTGTGGCTTGTGGCATCATGTTCTTCAAAGCACTAAGATATAGTTTGACTTAATTCATTTCAGAAAATTGTTTAATCTGCTAGGATTATTTTTTCGGAAGGAAGCCATCTTTATTGTCAGCAGAAGATTTCAATTCAGTTGTCAGCAGAAAATGTTATCTATTACTGAATCTACATATAAGAATATGAAGAATTCTGTTAAGGTTTTACTACACAATGAAACTAATAAAACACTTCTGTCACTTCTGATACAACATGCAAACCTAAGCTTTTACAATTTTCTTATCATACATAGAAAGAAAGTGAGCGATAGGGAGATGTAGCCTGAGATAGTGGGAGCAGAAATACATTTATTTTATAAAAAAATGTTCTATGAAAGTAAACAATTAAAAAGAAATCGTTAATGATTTTTATTAATAAATAGCGTCAGAGAAAAGAATAGTGAAAATTTCTCCAGATATTAATCACACTTCTGCCAATGTTGGAGTAATAATTATTTGCTTGATGCATAGTAGTTGCGTTTAAATAATGATTTTTACATATTCTAACAATTTGTTACTTACAAAATCCATTTCCTTTCATCCATTTTTATTTGCTTTCAGATCGGTTTGTTTTAGTAATTTATTTAATCTTTCCCAGTTCTAAAATAACATTTGCTGCGAGGCTGAACTTCTGGTACTTTATTTGAAATTTTCATTTCTATTTTAGATTTCTGAGTGACTAAAAGTGTTCTTACACTGAAAGTCTTATTGATGTATTAGTAATATGTAGTACTAAGTAGTAATTTATAGTGATAAGTTATAAGACTACACATCTAAAACAAGAATAGGTTAAAGTCTCCTAGAATTGTCCACAAAGATCCATGGCATAACAGATACAGTGCTAAGTGATAATCAATTCTAACTAATATGTTGAAGGTTCAATTCTCAATGTGAGCGATACTAAGAGTACACGTAAAATTACTTTAGATTTCTTACTGATCATAGCTGACAGAATGAGAGCATGCTACATAAAATAAATGGTTCTGTTTGAAATTCTGTACAGATTCCCGATTTTGATATACCTCAAGTAGTTCAGAGGTTACATCGACCGAAACATTGTGAGAATAACATCCAAGATGAGAACAGTTGTCCGATTAATCTAAATGATAACTTCTGGCAATACATGACTAGGTCTGCACGTGTAGACTGAAATAAATACTGTCAATAGTAGCAACTAACATGGAACAAGAAACATCTGTAGAAGACTGGAGGAAACTCTACCAACTTTTAAAGTCATCGACAAAAGGAAACTGACCTCTTAGTGAAACATTGCTGGATGAGAATGGAACACCTATTCCCTAGTTGGCAAACTGCACCAAAAGAAAGAAAAACTGATAATCTATGTACCATTATTCCAGCACCTTTCCCACAGCAATAATGCTATATGTTATTCACTAATCAAAGATGAGATTAAAGAAGTTATAAAAAGGCTAACAATGATGGTGTTATGGCAGAAATATAAGTGCTCTCCTGATCTCATGGTCAGGTGGTTACATCAAATACCTTACTGTGTTTTGTACTGAGAAATAATCCCTCAAGACTGGAGCGATGCAATTTTCCTCTATTTCTACAAAAAGGTTGATTACTATATATTTGGTAACTATTGAAAAATACGTCTGATTTATGTTGCATAGAAAATCTTTTGAGTTATCCGCCTGCGGCATTTTCCAACATACAGAAACCTTTGAACCTGATAAAACCAATCCATCTTCCAGCGAGGTTGTATTGCACTGATCAAATATTTTTCCCTTTTGCATTGGTCCTATAAACAAGCAACTGTTGTGTGTTTTATTGAAATATTTGCACCATTCAAGTCTGATGATTGTGAGAGTCTTTGGGAGATAATGAATCATGATGGATTTCCATTCAAGCTGAACAAAAGTTTGTCGTAACGGAGAGGAATCAGAATTCTTTAATGTGCAGACTGGTGTCTGCCAAGGTTGTGTGTTTCCCTCTTTCTTGTTCAACTACATTAGTGACTGGGCTTTGCTGGTGTGCCAGTTGGGCATGATTGTTCCATTATCGACCTAGAATTTTTGATGATGTTGCTATTTTTGGGGAAACATACTCTGATATCTAGCAGGTATTTAATAATCTCAATACCCCAACCAAATATATGTGTATGATAATCAACAAAGGTTCTGTCAGCCAACTTCCCCCATTCCAGCAGAGGTTTTATTATTTACAGCTGCACCATTGTTAAGGAAGTTGAGCAGTACAAATATATTGGCTCAATTTACAGGGAAAGGTAAGAGTGAAATTTCAATCTGCTGTTGTCTTGACAAGAGATGACACTGTCAACAAATTTGAATATCAATATGCACAATTTTGCTGTACACTTGCGGGAGAAAACCTTCCTGCACTTGAGGTCTTTGACATGTACTGCCTTTGGTGTATCATATACATCCGTCTCTTTGATCAAATCCCAAACCGCACTATTCATGCAAGATGCAACACCACTGACATCGCAGGTCTGGTCAAGTTCTTAGATGGACTTAAGCAGAATTCATCTGCAAGTGAGTAGATCCAATCTCACCTGCCGACTGAAGGAAAAGCTGAGACGGCCAATTCAAGATTTGGATTGAGACCATAAAGACAGACATGGAACTGGTGGCTGGCCTCACATTTTTAGTGTTTGTTGCTGGAACCAGGAATTGTTAAAGTATGCTGGGGACTCAGTTGTGAGATACAGGAATCAGACTTAGAGCTCTACCCATTCTGTGGGAATGCCATTACAGTTAGGAAATTAACTCTCTATCTTTTTATTCTTATAACAAATACAATGCACACCATTTATAAACCTTTTTGGATTTAGTCCATTATGATCACCACAACCCTATCAAATTATTTTGTTTTAAATAAGGGTATTTTGTTTCGATAGATTGTTCTTTTTTTTTTACTGGTACAGCTTTTGAACCAGACTGACTGGGTTAGATTAGGGTGAAGGTGAAAAAAGTTTTTTTTTTTACCTTTTTTAGGGATAGGATCGGTTAGGATTTCCAAGAAATTGTTTTTTCATTTTCCAACATTTTGCAGATTTTATGTTAATTGTAGCACAGACCAAATTTAAGATTCACTTAATTCACAATCGAAAATTGTCACCTGCTGTCTCTCAATCTGATTGGTAATGTGCTTTGTCAGCTTCCGGCTGTTTACATAAACTATCAGAAGATGCAGATGAAAAGTCGGTTTTAGCATGAATCACAAACTACACCAGTTCTTAAAAAAGATGTTAAATGTTGAACAAAGATGCCTCTCTCCACCATATTAAATACCTATGATTTTCTAAGGACAAAAAATGATAATTAACCATATTTCTCAGGACTATCTATATTTAGTCATAATGATTGGAGTGTCTTTCAAATCTTGCAACTACTGTCTGATGTCTCAGTTTTCAGTGTGAACATCTAATGTAGAGGAATGCAATCAATTTCATCTATTCAATCATTTTTTTGTAAGTCCTTATAACTAACCCACATTTATATATAGTATAAATGAATGCTCTAACTATCTAACTAATTGTCTGAGTGGTCTTCTAACAACATAATATAACTAAAACGGAATATAGGTTAGGTAGTGCAACAATAATTATACAGATATTTGTGTTCCTATCAAGAATGTATATTTAACTGTTAAAGAATGCAAAAAATATTGCACTAAACTTTATGAATAACATTTTTTGATATAATTTGTATGATACAGTATCATTTAGTTTATTAAAATTGGTAAATAATAGAAATTATTTGTATTTCTGTTGATAATATTTATTCTATATTTGCAGATAAAACCATTATATAAAGGGGTAAGTGATTTTGGATAATTGTTGAAAGTTCATAGCTCCTCATTGTTGAAAGAAGTACCGCTTAACAAGACATGCAGGAGCTTACCTGTGATGAGTTTGAATCTTCATTTCCTCAGAAATCTTCTTTGACAAAAATCATAAGAATTCAAATGGGAGAAAAACCATACTCTTGTCAAGTTTGTGAATCTACATTTTCAAAAAATTCCAGTTTAAAATCTCATATGCTTCTACACACAGGAGAGAAACCATATTCCTGTAAAGAGTGTGGACATGCATTTTCACAGAATTCCAGTTTGAAAAAGCACATGAGAATACACACAGGTGAGAAACCATATTCTTGTCACGTTTGTGAATCTTCATTTTCAAGAAAATTCACTTTGAAAACTCACATGAGAATACACACAGGAGAGAAACCATATTCGTGTCAAGTATGTGGGTCTTCATTTTCACAGGATTCCAGCTTGAAAACGCATGTGCGAATACACACAGGGGAGAAACCATATGCTTGTCAAGTTTGTGACTCTGCCTTTTCTGAAAATTCCAGTTTAAAAAGCCACATGCTAATACATACAGGACAAAAACCTTATTCGTGCAAAATTTGTGGGTCTGCATTTTCACAGAATTCTAGTTTAAAAACGCACATGCGAAAACACACTGGAAAGAAACAGTTTTCTTGTCAACTGTGTGGATCTGCATTTTCAGAAAATTCTAGTTTGAAAAGTCATGTGCGAATACACACAGGTGATAAGCCGTATTCTTGTAATGTTTGTGAATCTTCATTTCTACAGAAGTACAAACTGCAAACTCATATGCGAATACACACAGGAGAGAAACCATATTTTTGTCAAGTTTGCTATTGTTCATTTTCACAGAATTCTACTTTAAAAACGCATATGCGGATACACACAGGGGAGAAGCCATATTCTTGTAATATTTGTGGGACTTCATTTTCTGTTAAGTCAACTTTGAAAATTCACATGCGAATACACACGGGAGAGAAACCATATTCTTGTAAAGTTTGTGGATCTGCATTTACATGTAATTCTAATCTGAAAACCCACATGGTGAAACATTCAAAGAAAAAAGTGTAGAAGCTATATCCCTGAATTTAACTTTAGAAAAGAACACATGCAAATACACAGTTTGATGGGCCATGTGGCATAATGATAAGGGTATTCACTAATGGACTGAGTAACCAGGTTCAATCCTTGGTCGAGTCATACCAAAAACTTCAAGTTGGTACTTGATTTCTCTTTGATATATAATTTAAATGTTTAATGCTAGAAGTTTAACATGGTTCAAACATTTATATACAAAACTACTGAAACATTAGCAGTGAATTTCACAGAATATCAATCTAACAGATAAATACAAGAGTCGAATTGCTTGAAAGTCAGTAAATCTAAATTTTCATAAATTTTGAACATACAAAAGAATCTTTTTCAGAATCTATCTAATGTAATAGACAAATGAAAACACACAGGAGAGAAGTGACATTCTTTAAAGGTTGACGACACATGTAGCATAACGGTTGGAGTATTCACCAATGGGCTGGAAGACCAGAGTTCAATCCTCAGTCAAGCCAAACAAAAGACAAAAAAGATTGCACTTGATCCCCCTTGCTATTTAACTTAGATGTTCACCACTAGAATTTTAACATAATTCTGTGGAAAAACATATCATCCCAAATCCTCATAAAAAAATTCAAAGTAATTTCCATTCTACTTTTAAAAAAACACTGACATTGTTAATCTGTTATAGTTGAAGTAAAATAAGAAAATAAAAGGATGAAAATACACAGGAAAGAAGCCATATTCTTTAAAGTTTGATGGCCCATGTGGCATAGTGGCTTGAGTGTTATTCAATTTTCTGGAAGATCATGGTTCAATCCTTGGTTGAGCCATACCAAATTTCTAAACAGTATGCCAGAGGATTGTCACTTAAAACTGTAGATTTTACTTAAAGATCTTTGATAAATCTATAGTCTTTTATGCCCTTGAGGCTCATCTCAAAGGATTGTCAAGGAATGAAAATAACACCTGTGTATCTCTGCTCTCCTGTGGTGTAATGGATAAAAATGCTAAGTGATAATCAGTTCTAAGTGACAGTCTTCTGGAGGTAGAAGGTTCAATCCTCAATGTGAGTGATATGAAGAATACAATTACAAATTACAGAAGACTGTTATATGGTCATTGCTGACGGAATAAGAGTAAGCTACTCCCGTGGATCAAATATAGGGTTCCGTTCGAAATTCTATACAGATTTCTGAGTTCGACATAAAGATTCCTGAGTCTGACAAGATATACAAGAACAAGGTCGGAGATTAAATCGACTAAAACGTTGTGGGAATAATATCCAATGTACAAACAGTAATCAGAATTGTCAAAAAAATACAATACAATTTAGGTCTGATTCACAAAGAGTTTTACAAATAGCCTAAAAAAATACATAGTTTTACAAATAGCCTAAAAAAATACATAGTTTTACAAATAGCCTAAAAAAATACATAGTTTTATTTACAAGCATGTTTTGTTATGCACACATTTTTAATTAAAGTTTTGTTATGCACACATTTTTAATTAAAGTTTTGTTATGCACACATTTTTAATTAAAGTTTTGTTGAGATTTATAAAAAATTGTATAGTTGTATTTAATCAAAAATGTATAAATGAACAAATAAAATAAAAATTAAATAGAAAAATTTCATGCAGAGATTGTTTCACAATTGAACGAGGTTTTTGTTTTGATATTAAATTGTGTTAATATTTTGGGGGGATTTGTAAGCGATAAATTTGGAAGCCAAATAAAAGTAGCTGTTACGGTAAAGCGTGTTGTTTTGGTTTTATTTAAGCAAAATGTATAGACAAAGGAAACAAAACAAATATGTTAGAAAAAACATTTAAATAAAAAACTGTCTAGAATATAGAAAGGGTATTTAAACACTTTTATTGGATTTTTCTTTATAAAACTGAAGCGATAAAACCGGAAACCAAAGTAAAAAAATTGCTGTTATGGTAAAATGAGTCCTTTTGATTAATGTTCATTTTAGGGTGCCTCAAATACATTTGATCCCAAAACAATTGTTAATTAAAAATGTAACATTTTTATGAAAGTCATAATTTTATATAATAAATGTAATTTACAACAATAATTAGATTTTGTTATGATAGTCCCCCATAATGAGCTGGTCATGCTTTAGTTTTGTTTTTTTCTTTTTTTTTCATGTAATATTCATATTCTTACATTATTTTATTTATATATATGCTCTCTCACTCTTCTTTCCTCCTAGGGTTTCTCGTTTTTGTTTCTTGGACATTAAAACTGTTTGAACAATCTTCACCAACCACTCATTTTCTATTAGTTTTCCATAGGTCTAACAGACCACATCTCTTTGCACTCTATCAAAAGCTTTCTTCAGATCTAAAAAAATACAGGTTCCTTTTTACTTCTTTGCATTTTTCTTGGGATAAATATATAACTACTGGTACTTTTCCTTTTTACTTCTTTGCATTTTTCTTGGGATAAATATATAACTACTGGTACTTTTCCTTTTTACTTCTTTGCATTTTTCTTGGGATAAATATATAACTACTGGTACTTTTCCTTTTTACTTCTTTGCATTTTTCTTGGGATAAATATATAACTACTGGTACTTTTCCTTTTTACTTCTTTGCATTTTTCTTGGGATAAATATATAACTACTGGTACTTTTCCTTTTTACTTCTTTGCATTTTTCTTGGGATAAATATATAACTACTGGTACTTTTCCTTTTTACTTCTTTGCATTTTTCTTGGGATAAATATATAACTACTGGTACTTTTCCTTCATACTTCTTTGCATTTTTCTTGGGATAAATATATAACTACTGGTACTTTTCCTTTTTACTTCTTTGCATTTTTCTTGGGATAAATATATAACTACTGGTACTTTTCCTTTTTACTTCTTTGCATTTTTCTTGGGATAAATATATAACTACTGGTACTTTTCCTTTTTACTTCTTTGCATTTTTCTTGGGATAAATATATAACTACTGGTACTTTTCCTTCATACTTCTTTGCATTTTTCTTGGGATAAATATATAACTACTGGTACTTTTCCTTTTTACTTCTTTGCATTTTTCTTGGGATAAATATATAACTACTGGTACTTTTCCTTTTTACTTCTTTGCATTTTTCTTGGGATAAATATATAACTACTGGTACTTTTCCTTTTTACTTCTTTGCATTTTTCTTGGGATAAATATATAACTACTGGTACTTTTCCTTTTTACTTCTTTGCATTTTTCTTGGGATAAATATATAACTACTGGTACTTTTCCCCAGGAATAAAAATAAAAACTGCATTTAATTCATGCTTATCGGATTTATTTGCTGCTCACTTATTGTTTCAAGGACCTTAACTATCAGCTTTAGATCTCTGTAATTACCTCTATCTAGAGATTTTCA